>VXBU01011272.1:295-60605 GCA_013400315.1 Bombycilla garrulus | reverse complement strand
GCTCCTCCGGGGCCCGTGCCCCTGCCCGGCTGGTCCCCCGCCCCGGGGCCACCGCCTGCATCCCCTCCCGTCTCCAGCCCACGTCCTGCCCCAGAGCCCGGAGGGCCGCAGCCCCGCACAGGCTCCAGGGGAACCAGTGAAGCCTGGGCTCACAAGGATGTCTGCCCTCCGGACCTCTCCTGGCTGGGTGGAGAAGGCAGGGGAACCCATGGACTTCCATGACCTGACAGCCAGCTGTGCCGGTCTGCAGGGTCCTGTAGAGCCCCAGCCTCGCCGGGCTCTGGACCACGGATGGGCTTGGCACCAGCAAGGGATTGTGTGCAGATAAAGCAGGCAAGGGAAAGCAAAAGGTTTTGATTACCCTGGTGGGCATACCTCTCTGCAACTGTTCTTCCATCAGTTTACTGCATTTAACTCCAAACTTTCTTCGAAGTAATTTAGGTCTTGGGAAGGTTTTTCAGTGTATTTCCTCTCTGACTTTGAAGTGTTCATTGTAGATTTATGTATTTTGGAAGATGGGGAAGCTCTAAGATCTCTGGAGATAAGTTATGAGCAAAACCAGGCATAGACTTGAGAGCAAGGACAAGTGCAAGTGAGAGAGTGCCAGGGGAAGCACAGCACTCCTTGCCTCCAGCTGCTGACAGATTGGCTGTAGGTCCCCGTTGGATCCAATGCCCTGGGGCATCTCAGCTGCCACCAGGAACACATAAATCTAACCTGTGGTGTCCTTGGCAAATGGAGACACTGGACCAGCATCCAGGCTTAGCTCACATGTCCCACATTGGGTGTGGACTGGTTGATGCAGGCAGCTGGAGGTCCTGTGTGAAGGGAGCAGAGCTCTGGGTTAAACAGGTGCAATAAGGTAAGGAGCTGGGCTGTGGGAGCATTCTCCTAAGCCAGGAATAAACAGCAATCCCTAGAAGGGCTGAAAGAGCAGGGAAACAAAGCAGCCAAAGCAACCTGCATCCAAAAATGAAAGGAGACCTTGCAACTCAAGTGGAGAGCAATGTGAGGCACAAGAGGGCAAGCCAGCACTGCAAAAATCTACTTCTTTCCTCCAGGACACAGAAGCACTGGCTCTCGCTATCGGAGCAGTCTCCTGCAGGATGCAGGGAGGAGCAAAGGGCCTCTGTCCGTGGGGGCACCCAGGGAGGGGAACACCACAGAGGTATCCACACAACAGAGGCGGGAGAGGGGTGCTAGAGGGAACCACCAAGCAATGGGGCTAAAGACGATTCATCCATGAGCTGGAATCATAAAACCCCTGAGTCTCCACTAGAGACTAGGATGGGAGGTGACAACATTTGCGTGGGAAGCAGCAAAGAGCTGCTTTAACAAGGCACATAAAAATAAGGAGCCAGAGCAAGAACAGATACTTCTGAGTTTCTCTAAAACACAATGCTGGAACTGGGGTCCCAGAGTTGGTATGTGGGTGTATCTGTATCAAGGATAAAATGGAAGGAAACCAGGGAGGGTACACCAGGGTTCCCAGGCACACAGCTGCTCTCTGGCTGCTGCTGGCTCCAGACCTGGGAGCATCTTCAGCTTAGCCCTCTTCTGCTCATGAAAGCTGCATCCCATCCCTGGCACTGAAAAGTCCCTTTGGGCAGTGACAGCAAGGCACTCAAAGGCTGTTGGAAGAGAGATGGGGAAATCCATCAGTCCTGTTATCATCCTCAAAAAGGAATTGTGGGAAGCAGAGGAAGTTTGTCAGCAAGCAGTGGCTGTAATGGAGAAAGACTGGCAGTGGCCTGGGGGCTGTGCTGAGAGCTTCAACTGCTCCAAAAGAGCTTTGTGGCCCCCACAGCCTGGCCACAGAGTGTGAGAGCTGGCTGGAAATGATGGACATCCCTCAGGAAGGCAATTTACAAAAAAATAAAACCAAAAAAAAACCACAACAAAACAACAAAACCCCAAAACAACAAACTGGGAACAGCTTCTGAGTGAAGGGTGTTTTAACATCATGAAAATGCCTAATATGAGCAAGGCGTTGGCAGGTGACATCAGAACGGAGAAGCAAGTTATTAGGTATGACAAGTAGGAAAACAAGGAATGAATATACAGAGTCAACTCAAGGGACCATTTGTTAAAAATACAGAACGGAATGAATAGAGCTAAGCAGTGATGACAATGTCCTTTGGGGTGCAAGCAGGCCCTCTGACAAAATGGTGTCTATCAAAAAAACTTTAATTTCAAACACAGGCACAAGCAGCATCACCCCCTTGAAGGGACATAGAGTGGGTGTTGTTACTTCTGCTGGAAGCAACTCAGAGGAAGAATGAAAGGACCATCATGGAAAAGCAGCACGTTAAAGGACACTTGTGTCAAAGCTGTGGTACTGCTGTGGAGGAGTTCATGGGCATGGTCCATTCAGATAGCAGTGACACAAAAGGCAATAAAAATAAAAGGTTTTTCTGAAAGCACATTTCAAATAGGTTAGCTGGATGCTGAAGAGCAAGGGTTCCTTGGATACTTTCCCTGATGTCCTCAAGGACCACATCCACAATGAAGCAAACCTCAGCTGGTGACTGGCATACAGAAATGTCCCAGCATAAGAAGAGCTGGGAAAGCAGCTGAATGTGATGGCAACTCTACCAGCCTCTGGAAGATAACCAGGCTTTGGGACTTGCAGTGAAAAACAGAGGAAAATTTTGACCCCAAAGGATGGGAAAAGCCATCATGTGTGGAAGAGCACAGCTGTGGGTAGGTCATGCTGGAGGCACAAAGTCAATATAACATGAAGACTGGAAAAAATGAAGAGTGGGCTGTGTAAAAAATAAAGCACATTGAAACAGCCTGAGAACAAATGCATAAATTCATCTGTAAAAAAAGCCAGAAGGCCAAAAAAAAAAAAAAAAAAAAAGAAAAAGAAAAACACCAAACCAAGTGAGCTGCAAGAAGTATTTGAAGGGAACAGACTGGAGGGAAAGAGGTAGAGAAATGCACCTCAATCCCACTGAACATCCTTCCAGGGGAAATGCAGCAAAAAAGGAGGAATCTCATCAACCAGAAACTGTAAGCGGCAGCTGAGACAGGCAAAGACCATTTATGACCTGGGGGCCATGCCCTGAGCTGCAACAGCTCTGAGAAAGCATCACAGGTTGTAAACCGCAACACAGCCACAGGGCAGAGCAGAGGTGGCTGGAAGCGATGGGCATCCTTCAGGAAAGGCTGCCCAGGGGAGCAGCAGGACTGCCAGCTCTGGGGAAGTGCCTGGAAGGCAGTCACTTCAGCAGGCTGCCCTGGGCTCAGCAGGGAGGTGCCTCTGGTCTCCTGGAAGTGAGCAGGCTGAAAACCTAGAGCACTCAGAGCTATTAAAGTACCACACAAATAGCCAGGAATGGTGACTCATGCTAGAAAGCAAATGGATGAAAGCAAACAGCTGGGGAGGGGCTGCAATGGGTTTTCTCAGGATAAATCAAGACCCAGCAAGCTCTGCTGGAGCAGACAGCTGCTTTTGGGGAAAGGCCAATGGTGATACCCAGCTGAGGTCAAACAATGATGGGTGAAAAGTGTGAGAAAAAGGTCATGACAATTGTGTGACTTTCTTTGGCTGCAAAACCAAGGTTTCCACATTAATTGGCAGAATGCCATGAAAATGCAGCTCATCCTTGGTCCAGTTGGTCTTACACAAAGGCCTCTGCTAAGATCCCCTAGAAAATATTCTTAGAGAACCAATGCTGTCAAGGGTGAAAGCAAAGGTCTTTTTGTGTATTAATTACTTAGTTACAGGAAAGCAAATGCATTAAAGCAGAAATCAAGCTGTTTTGTGAGCGAGTCAGGAGGTCTGGGCAACTCTGCTGTGATCCCTGTCATTTATCAGATGCAGAAATGGACTAAGAAGGTGGGCAGGGAACAAGAAGTTTGATGATAATTCAGATTATCCATCTAGTCTAACTGGAATCTGATGTGAATTACCAGCATATTACTGACCAACCTGAACCTCAACAGGAGAGGAAATGCAGAACTGACAAACACAAGTAAAAAGAAGAGGTGCAAGGCACAGACTACAAACTGTGCATCAGTATTCAGGAAGGTGCCCCTGAAATGTTTAGTGGTAATGTTCTGAAAACACCAGTGCTGTACTCAAGATTGACAGTAGAATGTTTTAGGCTGCTTTGCAATATTTTGCTGCTGCTGCCACTTCTCCAAGTCTAATTCCTCCACTCGCATGAGCCACATTTTACAGTCTGCCTGGAATAACACTCCATCCATGGAAAACTCTGTCACTGCTAAATGCATTGAAGAGCACAGGTCACTGCAGACGCTGTTGGTTTTCCTTTGTTTTCTGGTTTAACCACTATTGCCTTGGCTGTTTCTTTCATACAGTTTTCAGTGCAGCTCTCAGACCATCTCTGTTTCCTTTCAGGAGCCCTCAACCAATACCAGCCTGCTCTGATGACTTGATTTCTCTGATGTCCCATTTTTTCAAGAGGCAGAGCCATGTCAGACAGATACTTCTGCTGGAGGCAAGGGGAGGTTCCAGGAGGGGAACCTTTATGCTTTCTACCAGATCAGAGTGCATTTGTCTGGCTGCAGTGTCACAGCCTTGCTCTCAGCTCTGTCCCTAGAGATGCGCTGCCCTGCATATGCTTTATAATCCACGATGCTTTCTCAGCTGTCAAAGCTCTGGGCATGGTCTCCAGGTCACAAATAGCTTTTGCCCATGGTAGCCACCACTCACAGTTTCTCCTTTTCCTCCTTTTGCTGCACTCCCCGTTCAGTGGGACGGAAGGGGATTTCTGCCGCTCTCCCTGGAGCGTGTTTGGAGTTCCTAGGTGCTTCGAGGAAATGGTCAGCGAGAGGTCTCGGCTTCCTTTTGGCTTCGACCCGCCATGCCCCCGGCTCCAGCTGCTCTGTTCCTGCTCAGGCCCATCCCTGCTGCTCACCCCGCTCAGGGCACCCTCTCCTCGCGGCGCTCCCGCGGACATCTTTGCCGCCACAGCAGCTCGTCCAGGGCCGAAGCCCTGACAACCCCCGGGGACTCTCGGCCTCTGCCCGGGTGCGGGACGGACAGACCGACGGGCCAGCCCGGACGGTGGGACGCGCGCCCGACCGCGCCCCTGGGCGCGCTCCCGCGGGCCGGGACCG
Source organism: Bombycilla garrulus (assembly GCA_013400315.1). Classification (NCBI taxonomy): domain Eukaryota; kingdom Metazoa; phylum Chordata; class Aves; order Passeriformes; family Bombycillidae; genus Bombycilla; species Bombycilla garrulus. The sequence goes on along the minus strand of VXBU01011272.1, from coordinate 55,514 downwards.
ATGCGCTTTAAAGGGAGCGACGCCGCGCCCTCCTACCGCCGCCCAGCCGGGGCAACGGCGCCGCTCCCATTGGCTGGGCCCGCCCCGCCGGCCTCTCCGATTGGCCACCGGCCGCCCGGCCGCGCCCCTCGCTCGGCTCCGATTGGCTGTTCGCCATCGGTCGCCGTCCTCGCCCTTTTTCCCGGCTCCGGTTGGCTCGTGCCCGCGCCCCAGCCGCGCTCTGATTGGTCACNACCACGGGCGCGATGGCGGTGGCCAGCCCGGTGCCGGTGCCGGTGCCCATGAACCTCTTCGCCACGTGGGAGATCGACCGCTCGTCGCCGAGCTGCGTGCCCAGGTGAGCCGCCCCACCTCCGGGGCTGCGCGGAGCCCGGACGCGAGCGGGGCCGGGGAGGAGGCGGCTCCCGCAGCATCCGTGCCCCGCCGAGCCGCGCTCCTCGGTGGCGGGGAGGCCTGGCCCCGGGTAGGGACTGATGCCAGCGAGCCCCGGCCGCCGGGCCCCGCCGTGCTCTCAGCGGGAGCGGCCCCGGGGCAAGGGGGCACGGCTCTGGACCGCGGCTGCGTTACCTCCATGTTGCAGCCTCTGGCGTGTGTATTGCCGCGATGGATCTCAGAAGGGGGTGTATCGTCTTGGCCGTGCTTTGGAAAGCTGTCCCCTTGCCCCCGAAGTGAATGGTGATGGCCCTACAGCCGCTTCCCCGAAGCCAGGCGGTGGCCACCAGGCATCCGTGGGCCTGTCATCCATACTCCAGACCATAGGGAACAACAGGAAGGATTCACTGTGCTGCCAGCTGAACTCAGAGTTGTGTCTCTGTGGGAGCTGGGAGACAAGCTGAGTGGTGTAGATGTCATGGCTGTCTGTATGGTTAAAGGTTTGGTCCGCGCTGGGTGTGCTTATGAACGCCTGGCTTGGAGCCAGGCGGTGCCTGATGTGTTAACCGGGTGGGTGGGTGTCCTTTGGCTCACTCATCTTACCAGACTCTCATCAGATCTTCTCATGAGAGTTACAGGGCAGATTCAGGAAGTCACCGTGGTTCCTTGCGTCTCTGGGCTGTGGCGTGTTGTCTGCAATGATGTATTCAAGTGTTTCACAAAAATTAGAGGCGTAAAATTCAAGCGGGGGAAAAAAAATGTTCCTGTAGGGCAGCAGGATACCAGCTTTTGTGAAAGGGCTTTGCTAGATGGATATGTCTGTAGGGAGAAACTCAGTGGCCAGATGGACTAGAGTAGAAACATTCCAAAATACTCCAAGCTACTAGGGAAAGCCTCCGTGATTGTGGTGCCCAAGGGAGGATTGTGGTGCCCAAGGGAGTGCTGGGCTCGGCAGGCAGCAGATGTGAAGGAGTTTGCAACATGTGTCTGCTAAAAGCCTGTGCACCTTTTGATGACACATGCTGAGGCTGCTGTGTGGAACAGGAAGCAAGTGATCGTTTCATAGCTTTAAAGTGACTTGAGGTGTTGTTTATTTGTGGGCAGGTTACTCCCAAGCTGGAATTTGGAGAGCCGGACAGAATTACAAGGTTGACTTCCTGTAGAAAAAAAATTTGCACATGCAGAGTACAGAACTTAGTGAAGGATGTGCATGTACATAGGCTTCACAAATGGAAGTGCTCCAGGAGCTGGGGAGAGCAGAGCTGCCTTGGGCAAACCACAGACAGAATGGCTGAGAATAGTGAGACTGAGCGTAGAAGGGTGTAGCAGTGGGTTACATGGGTGGCAGAATGCCAGCGGGTGAGAAGTGATGTGTAATCAGTCTGAAAGTTGTTTGTAGAGCAGGTTTTTGGCCCAGTGAATCCTGTGTCTTCTCGCAAGGACAGTTTCCATTAGCATTGTGTCCATGCTTGTTCTAATGCATGAGCTTCTTTGTGTGCTGATAGCCCGGGGGGCAGCCATCTAACACAGCTGCTGGCAGGAAACTTCTGTGAAATTCATCTGAAATATCGTCTCTGGAACATCTTCACACACACCAGCTGCTAAGATGGGAAGAAGCTAATGGGAGCTGGCTCTTCCCTCAGAGCCGTGGCTCTCCAATGTGATGTGCTGTCATGTCTGGAGAAGTCCTGCCAGTGGCCACAGTCCACAGTGACCAGAGTGAGACTGGTGCTTCTGTGTTTTCCCATGTTCAGTTAGCCCAAGCGTTCCTGAGTGAGCACCTGTCAGGCGAGTGTTTTAGTTCAGTGAAGCTGAAGGGAGTTCAGGCCCCAAACCTGAGCTGTTAATGGTGTGTCTGTGCACTGTGCTTCCTTATTGCTTGCCCATGTTCTTTCTTTATTGATCTGTTGTACATGGCATAGTCTTGATGTGTTCTTCAGGGCAGCTCTGCTGTACTGTCCCAGTGCCCAGTGCAGGTGATGTCTGTAACAGACGATTTCTTTTTCTAGAGTCTCTATGGCAAATCTTGGCTGTCCCTGTGCTCCTGCTCTCTGGTTTAATTTTCTGCAGCTGCAGCTCTGGCTGCTGCAGGAGTGGGACCGGGCTGGATCAACCTTTGTGGGGTTGCTCAGTGCTGGGATGTTAATGCAGGACAGGTGGGAGGTTGTCCAGGCCTTGAGGACACCAGAAGGAGTCTGGGCTAATAAAAATGGGCAGTGGGAGGTTTTAGCCCCAGGGCATGGAATGTCTCAGTAGGACTTTTGATGCCTTGCAGGAGGATCTTGGCTTTCTAAGCTCAGCTGTTGCCTGTAATGGAAGCTTTTTTTCTGGCTGAATCAGGCATGTGCCACTGAACTAATGAAGTACACATTTAATTTTGGAAATTGCCTTGCTCTCTGAATGGAGGTATCATCCCTCCTGCTGGGGTCTTTCTCTTTTCAGGGCCAAGCTGAGAGAGATCTGTGACCTCATGATGACCTTCCTGTGAACTGACTGAGCACAGCCTAGACCCATCTGCCTTTGGCTTAAGTGGCTGCCAGGGGAGGCAGAGCTGAATTTTATGGGCAGTGGGCTATTATGCAGAGAGGCAGAAGGAAGTAAACACCTGGAAACTGTACAAAATGCTCTTTGCATTCTCAGTGGGGCTACCCACTGGCTCAGAATGATTGCCTTCTCATCACAGTGCCTTAGAAGGAAAGCAAACCTGATTAATTCACGGCGCAGGATGTGAAGTGTGCTTTGGCTAAAATAGTCCCGTCAATCAGCCTTAACTTCCACTCACAGTTATCTCAGTAGAAGTCTTCATAGCAGTGTTCTCAGGTGGGAGTGTCTTTATTCAGATGCCTTGCAAATAAATCCCCTTAGGGGTAGTAGCAGTTTTTCACTGTGTAGAGACTGCCAGAAGTGAACGAGAGCTTTGCCAAGATAAAATGTCCGTCTGCATCAAGGTAATGTCTTACTGCCTTTTCATTGTTTTGTGTGTTGGTCAGGCAGCAGGTTGGGAAAAAGTGTGTCAAAGGACTTTGTGCAAACATGCTTGAGGTCTAGTTATTTCTACATAGTGGTATTTTCCACCTCTTTTAATAGGAGTGCTCTTTTTATTTTTTTCTTTTAACATCTGAGCGTCCGTAAATGCAAGTTCTTAATTAGGAAACAAGATAAGATTGTGTGATTGTGTTCACTTTTTCCATGACACAACTGCTGTGTTCAGTGTTATGTGGATGTTGTTTCAGTGATAAGTAATCACATTTCTAGTTAAGGATGAGAGATACAAGTTGTGTTTTGGTTGCTGTGTTAGTACTGGTGAGCTCTGGCTGCAAAGGCAGATTCTACCTGTGCAGATTTTGCTGTGAATGGCACTGCAAGGATTCAAATACACTTCATTTCATCCACAATACCTTGTATCTCAGTACAATGCTGAGGAAATATTCCAAGTCTTGCTGCCACCCACACAGTGTGCTCGAACACAGTGTCTCCTGTTTATGGTAGTTAGAAGAGCATTGATTGAGGGAAATGCATGTGTTTTGGGCTCACTTTGTGAGAGTGTGCAAGTGTACCTTCAGAATATTACATTCTAGAAGGTGTTCTGAATTCTCTATCATTATAACTTGCAACCTTTTGTTTTGGAAAGTTACAGCCTAATGAATGTCTTCTTGGAATGAGAGCAGTTGTTGCAAGTACAACTGGAAATATCCCAAAAGTGCCAGCTAGGGTGATCCTTTGAAGTTCCATGAGTGAAGGCTCTTGTCTCTGCAGCCCAGTTTTCCTGTTTGGGCAGCCAGTGTCCATTACCTGACAACTCGTGGAGAGTAGGTTAGCACTTTGTATGTGCAGGTGTGGTTGCATGCTTTCCATTGCCTGAGGTCCAGGAATCCTTTCAGTGGCAGCTCTGGCCCTGTGCTGTGAAGGAACATGCTCTCCTCTGGCACTGCTGTGTGAAGGGGCTGCTGTGGGCTCAGGGGGTCTGTTGACTCTCAGCACAGAGCATTGCCTGTCTTCTCTACAACCCCTGAGAGTTTTGTGGAAATGCAGAGCCTCTGAACTGGGTATTCCTTTAAGAAATACTAATTCCAGCTGGAATAATATGTATTTATCTGCTTGAGATGTTCTTGAGTGGTTTCCTGGGTAAATCAGACAATTTCGTGGTAAACTTCCAACCTCAGCAAAATCTGTTCTGTTTGGATAAGCTACAGAGTTGCACCTCTGGGAATGTTAAATGATTCCAGATTGTTCCTTCAAAAGATGCTGTGATGCCCTGACAAACTGGTGTAGCTTCAGACCCAGAGTGCTTGGGAGAGGCCACAGTTTCTTGTAGGGAAGCAGTCTCTTATAACTGGTGATATGCCGTGTTTGAATTATGATTTCCTTTCAGTCCTATATAGAAAACAAAATGTTCTAAACAGCCATCAGATTGCTTATTATTCTTAATATTGTGGGCTTGGCTACAGGCCTGCAGCATAATATGTCTCATATGTTGCCTACTATCTGTGGACAGTGAGGCACGTTTGGGATTTCTTCTCTGGCAGTGTTTTTTTTTTTCCTTCTGAGCATAAAATAATTGATCAGAACTTGGGACAAGTGTGCCCTGCTAATATGATTGATGGGGGGTGTGCTCCTTGCAAAATGTTGATGGATAACTTCCCTGACGGTTTAATTTTATTTGAAGGACATGTGGTGCTGCATCCTAGCTTTGTTTTCCAGTGCTTCATTCATTAGCCAGGCTGTGTTGCAACAGTTGTGTTATGGCTTATCAAAAATGTTGCATTGTTCTTACTGTGCTGGGACGCAACCAGTGCACATTCTGCTTCCTCTGGCATCCTTAGTCACTGGTGGCTGATCATTAGCAGCCATGTTGTGTGTGTGCAGTGCACCCTTCTCTGGGATCACCATCCCCACACCCTTGTTCTAGCAAAAGAATGAATTGCTGAGCACCAACAGCTTACAGGGTTCCCCTAGAGATCCATTCGGTGGTTAAGTCTGTGCTGATGCTTTTGTGTGATTGTTTGAATGTGGAATGATTCTAGATTGAAAACTGTGCCTCCTGTCAACTTTAAAAGTTGTTTCCAAAAAAGAGCCAGAGGTAAAAAACATACTGCATTTTATAGCATGCCAGGTGAGCATATAGAAAGAGCTGTTTTCCAAATACCCTGTTATTATCTCATCCAAGCTTTCAGCATCCCAGCTGATGGGGAAGCTGTCCATCTCTTTTGGTTTGTTTTGGGTTTTTTTTTTAACTACATCAAAGCTGGTGAGTACTGTTTTGGGAAACAAGAAGTGAGAGTGTCTTACTCCTCTGTGTGGGATGTGGCAGCAGGAACTTGTCTGTGCCTCTGGGGAAGCAGACAGCTCAAGTGATACTGCTCTTGTAGCTGTAAGTCTCTTAGATAAATGAGGCTTTGTTTGGATACTTCAGTATACTCATTGCAGTACTGGGAGGAGAGATGAAATAATTCAGGTGCCTGAACACACTGCAACTGTGGTTACAGAGACCACTCCCTGCTCTGCAGTGTGATTCAGCCTCACTGCATGCAGCCCAAAATTGCACTGGCATTTTCTGCTGGCCTGTTGCAATGCCCTCTCCTTTAGAATGCTGCCCACTGCCAACCCTCATGCCCTGTTTGTCTGAATCATGGCCTAACTCAGTGAGGAGTTCTCTTTAGTAAATTACAACTCCTCTTGTCCTTTGTTCTATATTCTCCTTGTTTACCTACTAATTTAAACTTCCTGATTTTTAAACTTCCATTTCTTATAATGTTCCTTATTCTTCAGTGCAAACATATTTTAAGTAGCATGAGAGCCAAAGCCCAGTGCATGTGGAACCATTTCCTGGATGAAAAAAATGCCCAGGTTCCCTGCCCAGCTATGTATTTTTAACTTTTTTTGTATATGTGATAAATAAATTCTTATCAGTATAGGCAGTTCAGGATGACAGCAGAACTCATGTCTTTAGTTCTGTTCTCCAAAACTGAAAACTGCTAACAATTAGGTGTTGGATTGTTGCAATGTTAGCAGGATTAGAGTAAGAGTAACTCCCTGGTAAAAGATTCTGCTATTCTTTTCCTGTTCTTTCATAGCTTTCTCTGCCAGGGGAGAAGATCCTGTTCATGCAAAACCTCTCATTGATTCTTCTGCTGTTTAATTTTCAGTAACAATTCAAGTAGTGTCTGTGAATCTGTATTATTTAGATAAGTGTCATTTAGATTTATATTATCTATATACCTTTCAGAAGAGCTCCTGTGTATTTAGCATTTCCCTCCATGTTCCTTCAGCTGTCTTCTTGTAGTCTGTTTTCTGCCTTATCAATACATTCACTTTTTTCTCATTGCTCCTTTCCCTCAAGAGTGCTGCATGTGCCAACTGATACTTCTGACACTGTTCTCACGATTTTTTCCTTGTTTCTGTCTTGACTTGCATACCTGTAATTGAGCAATCTTTCAGTCAGAGTCTTAATTTTTCCCTTCTCAAAGTAGTTTGATTTTTTTTCTCATAATTTAGAGACTGTTCCTTGTGAAGCTGTAAGGACCACGTCTCATTCTTGTATGGCTTGTATTTTTTTAGCTGGACTATGTTCTTGATCTGCTTGGGTTGTTTTTTAATGGCTTTTACATTTTTTCACTGTTAATTAATATCAGCTTTTTTTCTTCTTCTAGGCTTTCTGAACTTTCTTATATGTAATCCCTGAAATACAGTCCCATAAGTCGACATTTCTTGTAGTTCTCTCATACCTTATGCTCAAGGCTGCTTGTTCCAGGTATTCCTTCCTTTCCTGTGTGCTCCTTTGTCAGAAGCAGACTCTGGATGTCCCATTTGGATTTCACCTACTGTGTGTATGAATAATTTATTAAATTTTTCCTTGATGTTTGTCATGTCCCTTGACACTTCAAGCTTTTTTCCCCTGCCTCTTATGTTCCTTAACCTCCAGTCAGACAAAAGGACAACATTCCCATTGCTCTGCATTTGCCCTGCGTTCATCTCATCTGTGTCTTGCTGAAATGCTAATGTTATTTGGAGATGATTTTATCTGTTGCCATACTGATTTGTTAAAGTATGGACAAGTCAGCTTTGTTTCAGGCTCCTGCTCCACCCAAAAGCATCTGAGCAGAGAACTACATTGTACAGGCACTGGTTTTTAGCAGCTTGTGTTGATGAAAAGCCTAAGAACAAATTTGCCAGCTTTGGTGAGAATTATTCTTTTGAGTGAAGAATCTTTACTGTGCAACTCTTTAAACTTTTTTAAATGTAGTTTGTTTGGGTTTTTTTTTCCTTAATTTTATGAAGAAGACTCAAAAATGGATGCCCATGCTGTTTGTACACTCTTTCATGGGCTTGTATCACTTCAGTCCCTCCCCTGTACTGGTGTCCAGGTGTAACTTAACACGGTACAATGTTCCTGAGCCTGCGGGGATTCAGATTTAGGGTGCTTGCCAGCTCAAGATAAAAGCAGAGGAAGTGGATGGGATGACAGTCTTTTGTCCGTGCTACTTTAGGAGCAGCAAGCTGTAATGAAATGTGAACTCTACATTAAGCATTAGTAGGAAAATCGTTAACTAGGCTTTATGGAGGCTGTTGTGGCACGTGATTGCAGTGTATGTGTAGATCTTTACCAGGACACTCTGGATCATGGAGGGAGTTGGTGTGTATCAGTGACCTAACCCTGACCTCGTTTCACCACTTTTCCCAGCTTAGCTGGTTGGCACAGCAGGCTCGGAGGTGTATCCCAGTAAACTCTGCCAGGTGATGAGTGTGAGAATGTGGCCTGTTCTGCATCCCCATTAGCACTTCCTCACTTGGTTCAAAGCTACTGTCACCATGTCTTAAGCACCTGTGCTTTCCTTTCTGCAGAAAAGGCTGCAAGTGGTGTTTTTGTAATCACTGCTTTGTGGTGGTTGCTCCATTAACACGTTTTATTTTAGCCTGGAGACAGTGGGGGAGCTGTTTAGCAACAGGTACCCGACGGGCTGCTCCAGCTGTGGAGGCTCGGAGCAGGTGTGGTGCATTTGCACCTTGCCGTGCCTTTGGCTGCTGCTCTCCCCTGAACTGGCACTGCAGCATCTTTTGTTAAAGCAGCCGTGGATTTGGGGACAGCTGGTGCAGCAATTCTGCTGCATATGGAGACAGACAAAATCTGTTACATTTGCAAATCAAGTTCCATGACATTAGCCATACTATTGCTGATGACTAATTTCAGCACGGCTACAATGAGAGGAGATCAGTGTGCTGCTGCAGGCTTCCACTGTTTCCTGCCGTCCTGAGATGGCTTTTGGGTAGACCCCCAGTGAGCAAGTGGAAGTTTTAACACAGTGATTTTAAGTAAAGCAGTGACCAGGTAAAGATGGGATGTTTCCCACATGGTGCACCCCTTCTAGAAAAAATAATTTTAAAAGTTCACTGCAGCATGTTACCACTGCCCTGTGAATTGGTTAGTAAGCTCTTTTTGAGGTTTCTAGGGAGGCTTTTACACATCAGCAATGAATTTGGTCATGTGCTCTTTGTTAAACAAGTAAAAATTTGAAAATATTGTTTGAAAATAAAGCAGAAAGATGACCTTATGGTTTGGACACTGGAGTGAGGCTTAGATTCAGATCCTGAAGTTGCTTGCTCTTGCAGTTGAAGTAGCCCTTTCCCTCCCTGAAGCTACAGCTACGACTCATGTTCCTGTTCTCCCTACTTTGTTCACAGCTGTTTCCATGCTGCAGTTTTGCCTTTTTCTTGCATGTGATAAGGGTGACTGTGGAGAGAAACCACCTGAGAGTGAGAGCACTAGCAGAGTTTGTCTTACTGTCCCATCTGCCAGATGGGAATCCCCTGGGACTTGGTGGAATCTAGGCTAAGGTTTGGGGAGCAGTGTGTGGAAATTAACTGGGCTTTGTGCTGAGGTTTTAAGGGCTCTTTGTGCCGAGAAAAGACATTGCTCGTGGTCGAGGCAGTGAGTATCTGCATCGCCTGCAGTGGAACATGAGAGAGGCTGATGGCTGCGTGACTGGGTAGAGTGCCGTGCATGCTGGGACAGGGTTCAGGCTGTTTGAGCAGATCCTAATGCATCCTCAGGAGATGCTTCTTGACAGTGTCATTATTATCTGGAATTCAGTTTGTGTGACAGGACATGCCAGGAGGCTATGGCCGAGTCTCACATCCTGCTGTGCTAGATGCTACATGATGTGCTGCAGTGAAATGTTGCTTGTTTTGTGGGGGTTTTACTCCCTGCTTTGGATAAACATGAGTGAGGGAGAAGTAGAGGTGCAGTGATTCACCCAACAGTTAAAAAGTGGCAGTGACAGATTAAATCTTATGTCTCTGCCTGAATCCAGATCTTAACTCTAAATTGCATCATTCTAAGAGCAATAAAGTCTTGCTGTAGCAGGGCCCAGGAAATGTATTTATGTCACTGCAGCTCTCCTGTGCACACTCTGGGGAACAGTTGCTTGGTATGGTTTGTCCTCAGTTAATTTTCCTTTTTATTTTTTGTCGCTCCTTCCCAAATATTTGGGTATGATGAGTTGTAGCCTCACACAGGAATCTGCTAGTAAATTACAGAAGGTCTGTTCAGCTCTCTCAACTTCTGATCTATTTGTCCAGTTTTGTACTGTCTTGTCAAGGGCAACTGCCTCAAAGGACCATATTTCATAGAAATCCATGGTTAAAGGGAGCTTGGAGGTCCTGTTAAGTCCCCTGTGGTGGAGAACTTGGCTGTCTTCAATCCCCTAATTGCTGGCTGGGTGTGCTGTGGAGGTAACTCAACCATGCTCAGGATTTGCTGTCTTTTTGTGGTGGGGTGGTATTGAGAATCAGGAGGGGGAAAGAAGGAGAAAAGGCAGCCTGGAAAAAGCTGATATAAGTGCAGGAAAGGGGGTGGGAGAGAACAGTGCATTTTCAGGCTAAGCTGTTTCATCACTGTTCTCTCCAGTGATGTATCTGTGTGGGATTGTGGTGTGAAGGGATGCAGAGTTGAGAGGCTGCTTTCAAGGAGTCTGTTTCATTCATGGTTTGTGCAGCAAGGTGCACTTGCTCCCTGCATAGGTAAATGTGCCTTTAAACCAACGAGTAGGAGGCAAAATTAACAACCCTGAACACTCCTCTCAAGCAACTGGAGTAGGAAGGGTTTAACAGCCACCCACTTGCCTTGTAACTTCTGCCTACCCACAGCCTAGCCAAGAGGAGGGAAAGGAAATCTCTTAACCTGATTATTGTTTGTGACTACAGGAAGCAATCCAGTTACAGCAATACTTTAATCCTGACACTGTTGGATCCCACTTAGAATGGAGAAATCTTGGTTTCATACCCTTGCAGGCAGGGATGTGGTGTCTGTAAAGAAAATCATCAAACCTCCCCTTGCCTTGGTCTGAAGAAACTGTGATGAGGCTCCACAGTGGGCACTTGGAGTTTGTCCAAGGAGCATGAGAAGGGTTGGTCCCAAAATTTGAGTCCTGTCTGTCTGTCTAGGTAAGGAATGACTTCCTTTGCAGATCTAAGTATCTTTTGGGGGAAGTTTGAAGCTTTTATCAGATCCTGATAGTTGTGTGCTCTTGAGAGGAGGAATCTTGAAAAGCATTTTCCAAAGACCACTTCTGGCACTGCAGCCATTGGTTATCTCTCTTTTGGGTAGCTGGCAGAGCTGTGAGATTAGGGAAGAAAGCAGGCTGTAGACTGTGGCAGCTTGTGCCTGTGACAAGGGAATGGTGTTCTTTGGGTGAGATGCAGAAATGCACAGTGGTTGCTGGTGGACTGGCAGAAGTGGTCAACATCCCAGCTAAACACAGCTGGGAACAGAAGGCAGAACAGGTATTGGCCTCCAGAAAATTGTGTTCTCTTCTGAGAAATGCTGAGGCACTTGTCTTCTGTGCAGTCCTGATTGTAGCAGCAAACACTCCTGTTGACATGAATATGAATAGGTTTCAGGTCCCAAGTGACAAAAGATTAATAATTCTGCTTAATTACAGCCTATTTTTTTTTCTGATAGTATGAGAGTAAATGACTTTTCAAGGAGACATGACTGTGAGAGGTGCACGATATCGGAACTCCCTTTGGGAAGAAGGCAAAGTTAAATAGATCAAGGTTTAAAATCCAGGCAACATTTGTGTGAGAGAAGCTCCATGGTCTCTGCCTTTAGAGTAGGTGTGTTTTCAGGCCAGATAAACTTTCCATTGAGGTTAGCAGTGTTCGGTGTAGATCTGTCCCAGGGTGGTTACAGCCTCAGCTATCCAGGTTACAGAGCAGCTTCCTTGTGACATCACAGTGCTCCCAAGGAGATTGTGAAATTTGCCGGCACTAATGATGCATTTTACTGTGTAAGTAAAGCACGTGACATTTCAGAATTTGGTTCCTGTTATCCAGAACAAACATTTGCTGCTGATACTCTCTAAAAGGATCCCTGAGTTGTTGACAGTGTAGTGGTGAATTCATATGTGGTATGATTTCTGTCTAAGGGCAGACAGCAACATGGGGAGACTTCCTCAGAAGCAGCAGGTAGAGCAACAAATGCTAAAAAAAGGAATCTCCTAGAAGGAAGGAAGACAGGAAAAAAAAATAAGAGAATGAAAAATAAAAGAGACTGATGACAGTGTGAGGATTTCTAGATGTATCTTTTGACTGTCTTGGTTCTTGCTTGTTGACTATGGGAAATGAAGCCATCGAAGGGGAAATAATTTAGTTCTTTCTGGGGCTAAAAGAGATAATCTCAGGCTGCCTCAGAGAAGACTTTTGAACAACTTCTACTTCCCTTATTTTGCAGAAGGAAATACCCCACAAAGGAAATGGTGTATGTGCTGTATAGCATGTGTTGCTCTTTGGGCATGTACCTGGAATACATGGGCATGTGCACACCCTCCCCACTGCCCAGCTGAAAGACAAAAAACAGACCTCAGTGACAAGTGATCACCCTTGCAAAAGGCCTTTGAATTTGAGCTGTGGTGATGTGACTGTTAGTTCTTCCTGTTTCTCCCTCTACCTGTGGACTGTTTTTGGAGTGCCAGCTCCTTGTCCATCCTGTATGATGTTCATGGGGTTGCAAGTGACAGTTGCTGCTTCTGAATGATACCTGAAAGTGTTTGAGAAGCACATCTGTGCAGGATACCTGGCTCCACCGCTGTGTTTGTCCTGGACATTGTACCTGCACTGGGCTCTGCCTCTTGCTCATCATCCCCCTTGTCCTGGGAGAGAGGTGCTCAACCTTTTAGAAAAGCAATACATCCATTTAAGGCAAACAAGTTGCAGGCTGGTATTGTCCATGTCTCTGCAGGTCCAGGGAGAAGGGACAAGAATGGAGGAGAATTTCTGTTCTCCTATCCTGTTGAACTGGAAGACATTTTGCAAATGTGTCATTAATTGTATAATTGTACAATTGTCAACACAGTAGGAACTCAAGCCTGTGCCATTTGCTTACTATCTCTCTGGTTCTCCCAGTTCTCAAGTTTTTACTATGTCCTACAACATGTAGATTATATAAAGGATGGGAGAGGCTGAATCAAAGTAAGCCATGTTTTGAACTTGCTGATTTTCTTCCCTTCATGTTTTCAAGTTTTGTATTACCTTGAGATTTCCCATTTTTCAGCTATGGTAGAAATACTTGTAAGGTTTAAGCCTTAATGTTTAGGATTAGAGAAAAGGGATGTTGAAGGAAGGAGTCTGTTCTACACTTGATGACACTGGTTTTGTGTGTGGACAGCATGCAACATCTGGGAGGAGAAGCAGCTCCTGAACAAACTGTTCATGGACTAGGTCTGCTAATGACAGGTGGTTTGCACTGGCAACTGCCTGGTGGTAAGATGACCAGGCCAGTGAAACAAGATAGCAGAGAGATTTTTTGGGCTTGGGAATTTGTAAGAGGTTTCGTACAACTGATTCAAAAGAGCTTTTCAGTCTTGTACTATGTTGCAGTTGACGCTGCCAAAGTGCAGCCGTTGCCAGTCTCAGATCCCCTGAGTTTGGTTTTGACTTGTTGTCTTAAGATTTACAGACTGAAACACAGTGATTTGTTGCTTGTGCTGAGTTTCACCACACTTTCCCTGTCATTAAATTGCTCCACTGGAAGATAAACTCAGAGCAAATTCACCTAAGCTGAATGCTTCGTTTCCTCTGATTTACACTGGCTTTGCCTTAGGAAGTGAACCTGGTAAGCTCTCTTGCAGTATGTATGCAGGTATACAACAAGAAGGCCCTAAATACAGTTCATTTTTTCTTCTCTAATGTAAGACCTTGAGATACTAGGAACTAGGAAAAACCCTGCTCTTCCATGTGGGCATCCCTGAGAACAAAAGTGTTTAAAATTCCCTGGGACTCACAGCAGTATTTCTTCCTTGCCTGTCTGTCTTCCCTGCCCTTGCAGAATTTGGCACGTGCTTTCTGTTGCAGTGATAGTAGGAGGTTTCTTGTAAAGCTTTGTGATTATTAAAGGCAGGCTTTGTTTTCTTTTTACTTTGCCTGCAGAGGTTGTGCTTTGGAGGATTGTCATCCTCTGAATAGCGAGGCTAGCAGCTTTCTTCTCCTCAAGATTAAAGATCTAATTTTGAAGATGTATGCAGATTTTGCAACAAAGGAAGATATCTAATAAAATAAGGAATTTTCTGTCAGGATAAGCTGTTTCTTCATGGCTGCAGCTACGGGATGAAATGGATGAGATGCTCCTGAAACATATGCCTTAGAGTCAGATGTGTTTGAATGCTGTGAATTACTGGGCTACAGTGATGAAACTGGATGTAAAATCCTGCCCCTAACTCCGGGCAATTCCTGAGGCCACAGGTCCAGAGCATAACAGAACTGAGAGAGCTGAACTGTGAGGTGTATGGTTGAGTTTTCCCCCTTTCGGATGCATTTCAAGCTGTTTCTCAATGGCTGTTGGCAGACTTCCAGCCTCTTGCTGCCTCGCTCAGTCATCTGCAGTGTGAGTAGTTTAGTAACACAAGAGAATTACAGAAAATGTGAGGTGGTATGGCTGCGTTGTGTGGAATACTCTGCTGTGCCCTGGGAATGGAAATGGCATTGGTTAGTATGAATTTGAGTGCAATTTCACCACTAACTCCCAGCAACTGACATCCCTAGCAGGGGATAAGTTGGTAGTAGTTGTTTTCTCTCTTTTGAGTTGGTTTTCTCACCAGTCCAAGGGAGTAATGTGGCATGGATGCTGAGAAGCTGCCCCTTGGTAGAAGAGCATTGCCTTTTTGGGACTCTGTAGAGGTAGCAGCTGCCAGAGGGCAACAAGAGGGTGTGATGAAAATCCAAACACAGCTACTGGAAGGATGCTATGCTTTTAATTTCAGTCAGTGGGTAGGTATGGAAATGCCAACTTTCCAGGCAGTGGCGCTGGGGATGAACACCCCTCATCTTGACTCTTCCTTGTCAGGTTATATCTTCCAGTGCTCTGTCCTCCCTCCTTTTTTTTCCAGAAGAGATGGGAAGGTACATGCAGACTATCTGTGAAGTATCTACTAAAGTAACTGTCTTCGATTGGAGAGGCTTCTGGAGGGCTAGGTAATTATAAATGTTATTTCTTAGAAAATGAAAAACCAAGTTTTCTCAAGCCACTTCCTCTCAGTTGTTTCTTCCCTGGGCATATGGAGAAAAGCAAAGCTATCTGCACCTCTTCTGGAAATTGCCTGAACATTTGGCTGACTGTGGTGGGGAGCAAATCCTACAGATGTTCTGATGTCCCTTTGTGAGATTGTTGGTTCACATGCTTCAGGTGTTAGGGAAGTGTGTTAAGATACTTACAGTGCAAATATCACAGAATCCCCTGAGCTGGAAGGGATCTGAGAGGATCATCAAGTCCAGCTCCTGACTCCATATAGGACAACCTAAAGTTCTCAAACTTGTCAAAACTCAAAATTGTTCACTAGGAGGGTGAACAGGCCCTGACACAAGGTGCTCAGAGTTGTGGATCCCCTGTCCCTGGAAGTGCTCAATGCCAGGCTGGATGGGGCTTTGAACAACCTGCTCTAGTGGAAGGTGTGCCTGCTCATGGCAGGGGAGTTGGAACAAGATGTTCTTTTAGGTCTCTTCCAACCCAAACCAGTCTGTGATAATTGTCCCCATTTCTGAATAACCCCTTGTCACTCCCTGGCTGTGTGTCAGTTCAGGATGGAAATCAGAGATCTCCAAAAAGTTATAACTGTTTCTAAGTGTAAAAGTTTTGGTGCTGCTTAATGCAACAATGACTTTGAAGTTGTTGAACTTCAGTGTTGAATTCAGCTTCTGTGAATGAATGGAAGGAACATTGGACACTGTGTTGCTGAAGGAATTACTCCTGGAATCAGGCTGCTGCTTCATCTGTCTATTACAAGGAATTGCATCTAATATCTGTGTTTCCTTTTTTATTCTGTGAACATACATCACAAAATGGGGGGTAAATTTCAGAGATGGCTTGACACCAGCCCAACTTTTGTTGCTCACTGATAAAAGATGGACCATTTCTCAGCAGGTTTTTGGTGTGTTGCCATTTCTTCCTTGCCTGAGCAAATATGTTGCTCGTCTATGCTCTACAGGAGGTCAGGCCAGACAGACCTGAAAGACTTAGGGCCCCCCCAATCTTAAAAAAAATAGGGAAAAAAACCCAATGGGAAGTCTTACATGCTGAGGTTTAGAGGCTTATGTATTAGATGCTGACACTGAATGGTTTTCTCATAAGTATCTTTTCAAATATCAACTTGTTGGGTTTTTCCCCCAAAGAGCGTAGTTTGTATGGCACCTTCCACGGGCTGCAGTGCAGGTAGCTGGGATGCACATCCCAAAGCTGTTGTGTGAGCTCTCAACACAGCACAGCCAGCGTTGTCAGTAGAAATCTGTGCAGCAGGTAGTGGGTTTCAACACAGGACAAAATAGGTGAAATAAAAGTACTCTAAGCCAACAATGCTGCTTCAGGAAACTCCTTCAGGAGCTGTGGTGTGCTGAGGGAGAGAAAGGCGACAGGCACCCCAAAGTGGCTAATTGCTGTTGTCTTATCTGAACTGGAAGCCTCCCTGAGCTGCATGCCTTTCTGCTGGGGTGATATGTATGGCTGGCATTCCAAGTGCTTCCTGTGGGTGATTCACACGTTGATTGGGCTGTTTCAAAATAAGGTGGGAGAGCTTTATTCCTTTCTCAGGCCCATTTCCAGATCTTCTCTGCATGCACTCAGCAGGGACACCTGGAATGGCACAAACTGGCACCCAGCTCTGGACTGGCACTAGTTCCAGCACGTGCCTGATTATGTGACGAGCTAGCTCAGTGCTGGCCTGGAAGGAAACAACTCATTTTTTTTTTAGGCTCATTCTTTGCTGGATGAGCAGGCTGAGTCAATGCCTCACGTGCTCAAACACAGAGTGGTGCTCAGGAATCTCAGGGAATGAAGGATAGGCATTGGCTTCTGGTGGTGAGGATTGAGTCTCCAGCTTCTCTGCCTGCACCCTCTGAGAGGGATTGTCAGTGTTTCCAAAGAAGTGGGTGTTGCTTGATTTCTGTGGGCATTTCTGAGAAGGGCCTGAAAAGGGGCCTGGCCAGGGAACTGTCCAGGCTCCAGTGGGACCCCTGGGGGAAGCTGGCTTTGGGCAGTAGGGTCACCACAGATATCTGCTCGATGCTGCCCTTTGTATGCTCTCTGATGGGCACAGCCTGTAGCATAAGGTCCATAAAATGGAGCCGTGCTCTTTTGTCTCTGGGAGAAAGGCAGTGGTATAAGGAAAAGGTCATTCTGATTTGGTGTTAGTGTAAACAGATTAAACCCTTCTATTTATTTCTTCACCTTTTTTTTTTTTTCCTTTAGGTAATGTGGGGAGGTAGCACTCTTTACATTTCGTTATCCTGGTTTAATTAGCAGCGATTGACATGGATAAATGAGTAGAATACGGTATTTCTCACTGAGCATCAGTTCTAATAGAGTGCTATCAGGTGTTCTCTTCCCTGGCACATTTTCCAGGTGACTCCTTGAAGAAAATTCTCTGCAGAGATGGAAATATGTCTGTAACTGAAAAAAAAAAAAGGATCTTCCAAAAGCACCAAAGCACAATGCAGTTGCACTGAAGTATAGGGATTCCCAAGGACATTGCTGCAGTGTGTGCATGTGTAAGAAATCATCCTTTCTCTTTGTGTTTGAAGCTGTTAGAGAATTTCTTGTGCACAGGAGTGTTTTACCGAGCTGCTATGGTGTGTCTGGGGCTCCAAGTAAACATCATTCAGCAAGTGAGTGGCAGGGATATTCACAGGGATTTGAAAGCATCTGCTAGAGACAATTTCATCGGGAGTGCAGCTCTCAGTCAGGGGTATGAGCTGGATAGATTATCAGCAGTGCTCAGATACCAGCTTTATCAAAAGCAGTGCAAACTGAAGAAAGTGCCAGAAACAGCTAACAAATACCTCCACAGCCTTTGTTCTATGATCGAAGTCTTCCCTTTAAGCCTTTCTTTTTACAGGGGGGTGACTGACCTTGAGTCTGAAACCCAGTGCTTCAGTGTCTGTGAGCAGCTCTTCTTTGAGCAGATAATACAAGTGTGTGGGAGAGGGGCTCAGCCTGCCCTCTGAGCAGTAAGCTGCATTAATCTGGGGGGGTGGGGGGCTGGTTCATACCAGGTGTGCACACAGAGCCTGATCATGGAGAGCCAGGGCCAGATACTCTGTGATTTATGTGGCCACCAAACCTGGAAGCAGAGGTGGCTGTAACTGATGCTGGAGCTTCTCATGGTCGTGTGCCCAATCTCTGTCCTGAAAGTTTGGTTGTCACCTGTATCTTCTGGATTTTTCCTTCATATTTCATAGCTGTTCACATTGCTGGGTTAAATCTCTCTTCTTGCAGGAAGAGTTAAACCATAGACCTTAGGTTTTCTCTGTCAACGATACCTGTGCACGTTTGGGGTTTATTATGTCTCACCTGTATTCAGTTGCAGAGTTTTGGCATCCAACAGCATCACCAAAAGTGAGTCTGGACTTGCTGTAAAATCAGGATATTCCACTGGGAGGCAAAAGCTACACTGACAGAAATATGAGTGGTAGATTAATCTCTTGTTTCAGGTTATCTCTACAATTGTTGGAATAATTTGATCTTTCTCTGTGGTGGTTACAAGCTGTCAGAGGGGCTGACAAGAGCACTTGCATTAAGCCTGCTAACCCTTGCTAATGCTGCGAGCCAGAGAGGTTGCAGTGTTGTCTGACTGAGGCTTAAGCCAGTTGTTTAATATCAGGTACTTGAATTCAGGTTTTGAGAGAGGATGATATAAACAAGAAGCGAGGGAAAATAACCAGTTTTATTTGTTTAATTTTGGAAAATGCTGGAAAGCTGCTGTGCTCCAAAATATTGTCAGCCTTTATAAAGTAGTTCTGAGGATTACTCGCGCGGGTAGGTCTAGTTTTATGTTTTTGTTGCCTGTTGTGCTGAAGCAACTCAGGCTACTTTTTAAAAGAGAACAATCTGTCCTGCACACCACATGTGTGCTGCCCTGCTGCTCACATGTGTAGATCTCCCGTGTGTCGTTCCCTCAGATGGAAAAACTTGGAGAATCAATCACAATGGCAGTTCAGCGATCTGCCTTACGGTACCTTCACAGCTTGGCTTTGCTGGATGCTGAGCCTGCACCCGCCGTGCCAGCTGTTCTGGTGTTCCTTGGAGATCTTCCATTCATAAGATTGAGCTGGGCTGATCTTACTTAGGCTTGCAGTCCTGTTGCCAGAAAACAGGATAACTGGCTGTCATCCAGGTGCTGAAAGGGCTTTGCTGTCAGAGTTTTCTGAGTGTGGTGGTCTCCGATGACATGGATTTGTGGAGTTGCTGTGGCAACCTGCATGGGTTTCCTCAAGCCCCTACCTGGTTTCTGGTTTCCAAATTAACTTTGTTATTCATCCCACTTTGGAGAAGGGAGACTGAGGGCTGGGCCTTGGGGCAGTCTGCCTGCTCGACTAGCAGAGCAGCCTCTGAGGAGGTGGGGGCGGAGAGCTGATGGCTGCAGCACGGTGCCTGCCTGCCTTCCCTCCAGCTGGGCACGAGAACGAGAGCCTCTGCCTTTCTGCAGCCTCCCTGTTGCCTTTGCTTGCTTACTCCTGCCACAGTTGTAGTTCAAAAGCAGTTAAAGTTGTTGTGTCCTGGCCCCGTTGCATTAGATCAGACCGATTTGAAAACCCTATGCTGTTTTCATCTCAAGTGAAAAAATACTGATAACTTAAGCAGAAACATGGCTATAAAACAGCGCTTGCTTCAAGAGAGGTCATTCCTCTGAAATTCATATGAGTGGAATGTAGTTCAAACAAGGCCTTGAGCAAAGCCCTTGGAAGGCAGACTTTTCCAAGCTCCTGAGGTAACTGATGCTTCCTAGCTGGATGTCCATCCCACGCCCTGGAACACTCAGCCTGTGCAGAGCCGTCCCTTTCACTCCTGTGAGCTCAGTGTGCAGCACTGTTGGCTCCACATACTTGCAAATTTTCTTCTTGAAACTCCACACCTTCATGTGAGGATGCTTACAAGGTTGTGGGTGATTGTCTCTTTGGGCCTGAAAATGTGAAAGAGAAAATTTAACTTCCTATTTTATGTCTAGCTTTTAACAGGTAAGCAGCCTAATTAATTAAATGCTATACACAGCTCTAGTATAGGATAATTAAGGGTTGGAGTGGGATAAAATTATCCTTTTTTTCTTTTAAATCATATTTTAAACACATCCTTTTTATTACAATGCATCATGAGTTACTATATGCATATCTTGATTTGAATTATCTCATCTTCTCCTCAGGATCTGATCACTCCTCCCAGCATAATAGTCTTGGTTTCCTGTTTCTTGTGAGGTACTGAGTGCTACTGTGTCCTTAGTGTTCAGGGCAAGCTAAACATGCAGTGTTTATCAAAAGCTACTCCAGTTTTTATTTTCACTCTTACAGGTTCTGCATAACTGATATCTTGATTAAAGTATAAAGCATGTAGTTTTGTCCCGTTGATGTGAGGTTTAGTAGCAAGTGGGGAGAAAAATATGAGCTTAATGAAATGCTACTTGGAGTTCTATGACAGCAAGAGTTGCTTTTATTTTGGGCTTGATATGCACTTGGATCAGGATCATAAGAGTTTAGAAGTTGGAGGTTCTGGGCTGTGGACAGCAGAAGTGCCTTTGTATTGTCCACGTCATGTGGTTCACTTAAAGTAACTTTTGACTTTGCACAGCCTTGAACCTGCGATGTTCTGGGTATTGTATGTCTCTGATAAAAATAACAGAGAAGCAAATACGTGCTCAGGACTGGGATTGTTGCAGAGCTGATAGTGATCTCAGAAACCACAGGAGTGTCATGTTACTCAGTTCCTAGATGTAGGTGCCTTGAAAAGCCTGTGTGAAACGCTCCAGGGTGTTATGAACCTGCAGCCTGCATGCTGCACAGACCATACATGGATAGAGAAGAGCTGTTTGTTGAATGGTAACACAAGTCCTGATCTTCAGTCTGGGCACAGGACTGTACTTGTTAGTGTCTGTGCAGATAACTCACTGTGAAGAGGGAGTGTGTAGGGGAGCTCTGGCACATTTGAATTGGGTTTGCAGCCCACCTGGGGTCTCCGGGCTACGCCACAAACACTCCTGAGTATGCATTCTCAAACTCCTGTGGGTTGATGAGAAATGTAGTAGATGAAGGGAGACTGGCAGTGATGCTGGGGGCACAGAATTGCATTTACTTGTTTCTGCTTTTGCTTTTTGAGAGTCATCCTAAATATTTGTAATACATCTCATTGCATTCTGCACCTTACTTGCCAAGACTGGTTGCCTTAGTCACCAGGGCTGTGGTAACTAGGACAACAAGATTAAGCAGGCAAATGTAGAAATAATGGTAATAACTTTCTCAACTCTTCTTGCAATTGGCTTGTATGAACAAATATCCTGCATGTGGGTGACTTGTGTCAGCAGACTGTTCTCTCCCTTTGTGCCTGACACATCCTGAAATCCTGGTGTCACTGCCCTAATTGAGCTGTGGTGGAGCCCTCCTGCAGCTGGAAATAAGCCTGTCAGGGCCATGTGAGTGTTGCTGTCCTTCCTGCAAGCATGGCAGCCTGTGCTGGAGCTGGAGCAGAGTGCAAGGGACACTCAAGGCCAGCTCTTGGGGCCAGCACTTGTTTGCTCACCAGCTTGGTGGCAGATTCTGAGTGGGAATAATGGGACCAGTGTGTCTGCTGGGATGGGGAGGCTGCCTTCCAGTGCTGGGGCCAGCTGGTGGCTTCCATGCAGTCACTTTCTTCCATAGATGTTGTCCTCTCCTGGAATAGTTATTTACATGTTCATTTGTTTGCTCACTGTCGGACTGAGGAGGGTCTGGGAAATGGTTGTTGTCCTGTCTCTTACTCCTCAGGTTACTGGTTGCACTGTGGGTGTAGTTGGAGGTCAGCTTTTGATGCCGTTTTGCTTTGCTTTGAGAGCAAATCCTGACTTGGGACAATGAAGTTGTATCTCCCACCCCACCTTTGAAACATGTAGTTCCTAGAAGTTCCCACATCTTGCTGTGTCTGCCCTTTGTGCAGTAACAAACCAGTGCTGTGTTCTCTCCTCTAGAAAGCTCCCAGCTCCATGAATTTGGGATAGCAAGGCACTTGCCTGGTATTCCTCACTGCTCCGTGCATTGTTTTCTTTCTCCCTGCTTGTTTTCTCCCCACTGAACATGATAGGGAGCCGCAGTGAGCACAGCAAAAGGATTCCCTGGATGCACAGGCCTCTTCTTTGTGGGCACCCAGTGCAAGCTTAATAGGCTCTTTTGAATGCTCTTGACAACCTCTGATTGATCTTTCGTGTGGGGGAGGAGGAGGGTGATTGCATCCAAAGAATTGTGCTAACAAAAGACCTTGTGCTTTAGTACCTGCCTTCCCTGGGGAACAGTTCCCTCTGCCTCTTCTCCATATGTGATTATGCTGAGGAGTGCATTCACCTCTCCTTTGAACTGGCAGCCTGTTTATAGCTGCAAGCAGCATTTCTATTAAGGAACAGTCAGATATTTCTGAACTAAATTTTTGCTTTGAGTGATACCCTTTTGGTATATCCAGATCCTGGGCCTTTAGTTACATTTTCTTCTCCGATGTTGCTTTCCCTTGACTTTTGTCATCTTAAAAACTGTAACTGGCTGCAATTTCATAGTCACTTGCAGTCTTATTTCCTGCCCTTACTAACCACTGTTAGATAGAATCAGATTCAAAGCTGTCCCCTCATGGCTGTTTTAAAAACTTTTCAGTATTATTCTGGGCTGGAATTAGCTTATGTTTATTTTATGGGCTCGTTTTAGAGTTTGATCAGTGAACCAAAAAAGCCACATTTTTGTCTTTTCTGCTTCAGCTGGCTGGTGCAGAGCTTCCTGTGGACCAGTCTCAATGTAGTGTGTGCACTGACAAATGTTTTTCTGGAAGCCTGTATACAAGAGCTGAGGACAACTCATTTCAGAAATGCTTAATGACCTCCTATATAAAATTCAGAGTGCTTAGAGAGAAAATGAGGATGCTGCATCTGAATGTATACAGGACAGCATATGCCCAGATACTGGGCATAAAGGAGTGCCTCTGTTGCACCAAGTGGTTTTGTGTGCCCCTATCGTGCAGGAAATCCTTCACTTGAGCCACAGATCTCTGTGAGTTGGTGGGAGGGATTGCATGATAAATCACCTGTCCCTCCATTTCCTGAGTTCTTCAATAGGCATTTTGGTGCTTCAGTGAGCACTACAAAACTGTGCTTTAAAGAGACAAAGTGCTTGGTAGGGTGTTGAACTTTTGAAGTATGTTGCAAATTTAAATTTTCTTAGTCAGGGTGTCTTTGGATGGCTGCCTGTGCCTAGTGTGGCTGTAATACAGGATGTGGTGAGGAGGCACAGCGAGTTATTTATGGACCCTTTTGCTAGGTGAAATGTGTGCTGTGATAGCTCCTGGCTCTGCCTGCAGCTTGCTCTGGAGGTGAATGGGCACAGTGATCCTTGGAAGGAATGTCCTGTTCCAGTGGGACAGTGTCTGGAAGTGAGCACTCTCAGGTGCACGCAGGGTCATCTGTTCAGTCTGTGTGCTGCTTGCTGGGGCTCCCAAGGGCCCTGCCGACCTGTGAGTGACTGTCTGACACTGCTGAGCCCAAGCTACAGCACCTTGGAGAGTAGGGACAGTCTGCTGGACAGCCTGGCAGCCTGCTGGGAAATCCTGTGGTGCCAGTGAGCAGGAATGACTGTGGACAGCAGCTGCCTGCACGGTTTGCCTGGAGGGGGCCCTGAGGGGAAATTGCCTCTGCTGTGTTCCACTGGAGCTCAGGCTGCTCCCTGGACACATTTATTTTTGCAGCATAGCTGGTTTATGCTTTTTGGTGCCTGCTCCCAGAGAGCCTGATGTTACAGGGTCAGTGGACCTGGACAAAAAGAGTATTCTATTGCTGGGATTTTCTGGTAAATACCATGGTATTTACCATGACATATGGTAAAATAGCTCAAATGAGCTGGAGAATTTAGTGTGAGCCATAGCGATGTGTACTGCCTTGTCACTTCCACTCCAGCTGCATGGGTGTGGCATCCCTGCCTCAGAGAAGCATGCATAGTCGGGTAGAAACAGCCCAGAAGCTTTGTATTGCAGTAGTGTTTCAAGATGGGTGTCTCTGCCAGGCGAGGCTATTTTTGAAGCTGACTGGTGAGGAGAAGCAGTGGAGTGTTTGCAGGTACCTCTATGCTAAAAGGAAAGCTGCTCTGTAGCACCAGGTAAGCTGCAGCTCCTTGCTGTGGGATAGCTCTGGCATGGCTGTGTTAGTGACAGGTTGGAGTAGCCAAGTGTCTTTCTAGACAGATCTTAGGTTTTTCACTTCATTCTCTGATCTTGTTTTTGTCACTGAATGCACAGACTGATTGCTCTTCCATGATTTTAACAACTGCCTTTACAGTGGCCTCACTGGTCTAGATCAGTGGCTTAAGAGACCTGTGCAACAGAGAGGTTTATAAACCTGTCGGGAAACTCTGCTGGGCAGAGCTTTATGTTGAATTTGTCTGGGGAGAGGAGACCTGCTAGGAAGGGGAGGCTGGAATAGCCCTGCCAGTGCTGACAGTCCATGCTCATCCTGTTTGGGAGTTTGAGGTTCTGGGTTTGGCATCACAGTGGCAGCTGCTCTTTCCTCCTGCAGTGGGACTAGCCACATTATCAGGAATGTCCCCTGAGGTCAGGGTAGGAAGGATTATATCTTGTGTGTGATCTGCTCTCCAGGCTGGCAAAACTCGTGGGAGCTCAGTCCACAGCAGGGAGGATCAGCAGGAAGCAGTCCTCAAGTCAGGAGGTGGCATTTAGGTTATCTATTGATGTTGACCATCTCTCTGTCTGCTGCCTACAGTGTCCCAGGCTTTTCCTGGACACAAATCCACAACATGAACAGGTAATAGGCCTGAGTGGTCCACTTCTTTTTGAGGCTGCCTGTGTTAATGAGTCTGAAACTCTGGAGCTGTCTGTAGCTATGGAGCCTGTAAAGGACAGTTGTGCTTAAAGAAATCTGCCTGGGAACAGGAAGGGAGCATTTCATAATATAGGCTTATCTTTGACTCTCTTCTGCTATTGTGTTTGAATTGGTTTGAGAAAACACTGTTTGCCTTGTTTAGAAACTCTTTGCTTGCAGAGATGCTGACACCACCCTTGTCCATATGAGAAGGCACATACAAACCTCAGAGGATGGTTCAGCAGGCTCAAGAAGGAGAGCACTTGTACTCTGGAGCTGTTGGCTGCAGGCCTAGCAAGAGGGAATCCCAGAGATTTTTGCTGGTTTGAGAGTGTCACTGCTGTCTGTGCTTTGTGGGGCTGCTGGAGAAAAGGGAATACTCCCTTTTTGTGAGTTTTTCTGTTGCAGCCAGGTTTGCTCTGTCCTGGTTTGGGATCTCATGACCTCTGCATTGGTGCCCTCCTGCTTGGAACAGCCACACTGTAACAAAGGCAGCAAACAAGCAGGGGGATCTCGATGTTCGCTCCTGTCACAAGCAGCCATTCTTTCACTGGAGATGCAGTGTTACGAGTAGTTCGAATCTTTGGTGTGCCTTGTTAGTATGGTAGCATTTTGGCAGCACAAATGCAGCTGAAAGCTTGTAGTAGATGTAGCTTTTAGGAAAGGGAAGTGCTCTGCACCCTGAGCACAGCACTGCTGCTGGTCCGTCTGCCACTCCTGGTGTGACTCCCTGGGCGTGGGGCTGGTGTACACTCAGTGATGCATGTTGGCTGACCTCCTTTAGCAAGCATGTTTCTAAAGCATAACCTGTTACAACCTTCCTGTGAAGAAATCCGTGGCTGGTCCAGGAACAGCTTCGGCTGCAGTTTCGCTACACATGTCAGATACCAGTTTTGAAAACCCTAAGGAAGAGGATGATTTTGTACATCTCGTTAGGTATTTAGAAAGATTTTTATATTCTCTTAGATAAATCCAACAAATCTCTTCTGTAATGCTGAGTGAATCTTTTATCTTCCAGACAAAATCAGTGAGTTCAGTACCTGTCTGTGCTTTCCTCCCTTACACCTGGCTGTTTTCACACTGCTAGCAAGCAGCTCTGATGGCTGTTGCTGGTGATCACTAGTAGCTGCTGCTGCCGGCTGAGACATGCAGAGTGTTGATGTCCTTGTCCTTTCTCTGAACCTCCTTATCTCATTGGTGCACCTGCCCCAGCCTGGAATGCCTGCTATGCCTTGTCCTGACTGTTGTGTCTCTTTGGGACATGACCTGCCCTGTTGCTGTGCCTCTCTTGAGGGTGGCTGTGTGCTGTCTCAGTGGTATTGCAGTACTGTGAAATACATCTCTGAGCACAGAGGAGCGCTACGAGCTTGTGATGGAAGAGAAGATGGTTCCTGGGAGGCCTCTGGGTGGCAGTCAGAGCCCCTGGGCAGAGCCATGTGTGGTCCCTGCTTTAGAAAAAGCTGCTTCAGAATGTTTAATAGAGCAGTTGTGTGCTGACCAAACCAGAGATTATCTGCCTGGAGCATAAGGAGTTATCACTCTTCCGAGGGCTGATTGGAGCAGGACATGCCCGATAAAGGTGCAGACACAGCGAGATGGTGATGTTGATGCAGGTAAGAATGGCCTGCCCAGTCAAATGAGAACAGCAGGGGCTGATGGTGTGGATTTTCCCTTCTATGGGGACAGGAAAATAAAAAAAATGAGGTGCTCCAATTCAGTACAGTGGTGCTGAGGTCCCATTTAATGCAGCGCACTGCCCTCTTTTCAGTGACTGCCGCCTATCTTGAACGGCCATTCCAGGGGGGAAGTGCTAACCAGGACACAAGGCTGTGAGGAAAACTCTAGGCAGCTGCAAGCAGCCAGCCAGGAAGACAAAGAAAGGTAGATGTATCTACTTGCAGGACACTGTTTTCTTCCCATTTGCCTCCTGACTGAGGATGAATTGCTTGATGATACCTTGCTCTTGGTAATGTATATCCTACTGATACTGTTATTCTTTGTTCTCCCCAGCATGACTTTGCCTATTCTCCTCCCATGTAGAGCAGCCAAGTTGCTGCTGCGAGGACAAGAAACCCCTTCCTTTGCTGTTAAAACCCTCAAAGACAAAAGGAAGGAGGGTGTCATCTGGTCCTCTGGGATGTCTGAGCATTGGCCTTGGGTTTAGTCTGTCTAGGGGCACTTGGAAGGAGATGGGATGATGGAGGGGAGGAATAGTCATGTGGGAAAACAGGCTGGGTTTCTTGAGGCAGAGCTGTAAGCTGTGAAATGCCTCACTAACAGCCTGGGGAGGTTTTGTCTTCTGTGCTTCATGCTTTAGGATTTCCTTTTTAAATGTCACTTGGGAATTGGGATAAGTCAAACCTACTGCGATTTGCGGTAACAGAACCCTGCTCTGGACCCAGCAGCAGGGCAGACATGTGCTGCTGGTAGCAAGCTGCTGTCAGCCAGGATGCAGACGAGCCAGAATGCCTCTCTTGAGACAAGGAGAGGAATGCTGGTCCGC
The DNA here is from genome assembly GCA_013400315.1 of Bombycilla garrulus. Taxonomy (NCBI): domain Eukaryota; kingdom Metazoa; phylum Chordata; class Aves; order Passeriformes; family Bombycillidae; genus Bombycilla; species Bombycilla garrulus. The sequence goes on along the minus strand of VXBU01011272.1, from coordinate 28,295 downwards.
ACCAGGGCTGTTGTGCTGCACACCAGCTTGTGTAGGTTGGCTGAGGGACCTGAGACACAGCAGGTATTTGGTGGCTCTGCCCTAGCTCTTTCCCTGGTGACCCCAGGAGGATGCTGTCAGGTGTTTTGGACTTTGCATCTTACTGTGTTACACCTCTTCAGTGCAGCTTGCTTTGCTTGCCCGTCCCAGGCTGCAGCAGTTGCAGTGGCTGGAGGGCAGAGAGGCAAGAGTGTGCTAGCAGCCCTGAGTCCTCTGTGTCTCTTTCCCTTGGGGAAGCTCTCAGAGCAGGCTGACGCTGGCTTTCGTCCCAGTCCATCTGGAACTGGCACCTCCCTGTCCTGATGCCTGATCTGCAGAGCCTGGTGAACCTGCTGCTGTCCCAGTTCATTGCTCTGTTTGCTGGCGACAGGGACTTGGTTTCTGAAAGTGGAGTAGGTCTCTCCTCCCCTCTGCGTGCATCAGGGGTGTCTCATGCAAGCACACCACTTGGGGCTCGGGGAGGATCTTGCTTTCAGGAAGCTGTGGCCCGTTTTGGGTGGTGTCTCACCCCTGGCGCACCGTTCGTGCGCTCTTCCCTTGCCACCTGCTTTGGTGAGCTCTGTGTTTGGACACCCCTCTGATCAGATCTGCTTTTCCGTGCTGCTTCGTGCGTCCGGCCGGTCTACAGAGCGTCCCGGTGTCCCGGGTTTGTGGTGCTGGGCGGCTGCCTTCCGCCCTCTAGCGGGAACGTGCTTTGGGAATAGGTGCTCAGGGGTACAGGAGCATCGGGAGCATCCCCTGCCTTGTGAGCCCCATGGCAACTCTGGCATCTTTACAGAAGCCCGGTCTCACAGTTCAATATCACCTTGAAGGGAAACCTGAGCTGTCAAAGTCAGGAAAAATATTGCGGAGCTGCTAAACTGACACTGTTGAGGGCTTTGTCCACGTCTGTGAATCTAATAAGGGTGGTAGTGCTGACAAGAATGTACAGAGGGCCAGTGCTGGGAAAGGTGGATGTGTTCTAACATTTGTAGGTGGCATGGAAACTGCAGGAAAACCCAAGGTCTCTGGCTGCTGCCACTTGGAGAAATCAATGCAAATGTCCAGGGAAACAGTGGTGTCCAGAAAATGAGCTGCCACTCACCAGTGATTGGTAAGCCAAGCACTGAACAGCCCAGGATATCAGCAGAAAAAGAGAGCATTTTGTGAGATTGACCCTTAACCTGGGGCTAAGGACTGGCTCTGAGGCTGGGGCATGGAGTGGGGCTGGGCAGTGACTCTGGATGCACACTGGGCTTTTGCCCTGGCTTGTTCCAGCTGCACTGGGCACCACGCTAAGAGCAGATTCTCCAGATATTGCACATCAGCTGAAACACTGCTTTATTATTTGGATGAGATTTTCTTTGCACTACTGCTTGCTTATAATAATGTTTATATACACTTTTGAAAAAAGGATTCTAAAAGCCTATTTTTATACATGTGCATATATATAGGTAAGAGGGTGGTAAACATACAAATGGTATTTGAAGACTTCCTCCAGAATGAGGACGACTGTTGTAGTTGCTCTTAAGAAGATTTGATTAGTTCTGTTCATACGTGGAGGGCATCACCTGTGAGCCTCTTTAGTGGCACAGTTAGAGCAGCAGAAAACCTTTTTGCTTTTCAAAACGATATTCGGGTTTTTTTTTAACTTGGAGAGCACTTTCATTTTCTTCAAGGAGGAAGCTATGCAAAGAGCACTGCCCAAACAGGAAATTGTTGCATAATGCTTTATATTACCCCTTCAGTGAAAAGGAAAGCAAAAAACTACCTCTTGTTATTGAAAAGAAAAAAAAAAGTAGACAAGAAAATGTTTTAATGTCCTCTTGGCTGTGGTCTCCAGGAGGTAGAGGATTAGGTTCATTGAATCCGCAGAGATTTTGACACGTAGTGCACTGCAATAAAAATACACAATTGAGTGAGTTGGTTCTTGGATAATACGTACATGATTTGGTGTAACAAATAGTGATGAGGATGCTTCTAAAATAGATCCCATGCATCTGTGTGTCGCTCTGGCAAAAAATGGGGCCAGACTTCAGCTGTATCGAAGTTGAAATGTTTAGGATTTATTTTGAGGAAGGGATAGTGACTGATAGACCCAGGAAGAATAGAGACTGTAATTAAGCTCCCATGTCTGGTTACTAAAAAGCAGATAGGAGGATTTTTCAGAATCGTGGGATTTTATTGGCTGTGGTTTCCTGGGTTAGGGGAATTGACTAAGCCTCTGACAGAGGCAACCAATAATGAAAGCACAGAACTTGTCACACGGGCCCCAGAGAGGGAACAAGCTTTTAAAGCAATAAAATGGTGTCTGCTTCTTCTCCCAGGCTCCCAGATTATACAAATCCCTTCAGTCTGTATGTACATGAAGCGAAGGTAGTGGAGTGATAATGCAGAAATTGTGACTGCACCACAAACCAGTCAACTTGATTCAGTTGCATTGGGAAAACCAGCCAGTAGTAAATCACTGTCAGCAGCAGCAGCAACAATATTGGAGAAAGCTGCCTCTTTATCCTGGGACATCCCATAATGGTCCATGTTCCATGTGCAGTGGGAATATTGTAGACAGTGCTCTGTTGCCACAGTGGGTCATGTACATAGGTATGAACTGATCCTCCTAATGGCAGATAACATCATCCTGAATTCAGCAGGTCTCACACCTCTGCCTGATGATTTGAAGCTCCACTTCGAATACTGCGTTCAGTTTTGGGCCCCTCACTACACAGAAGACGCTGAGGTGCTGGACCATGTCTGGAGTTGGTGAAGAATCTAGAGAATTAAGTTTATGAGGAGTGCTTGAGGGGCCTGGGGCTGTTTGGCTTGGAGGAAAGGAGACTCAGGGTGAACTTATCACTCAAACTCCCTGAAAGGAGGTTGTACTGAGTTGGGGGTTGGTCTGTTTCCCCAGGTGACAAGCAACAGGACAAGAGAAAATGGCCTCAAGTTGCACCAAAGTAGGTTTAGGTTGGATTTTAGGAAAAAGTTCTTCACTGAAAGGGTGGAGAAGTGGTGGAATCAAGTGGTGGAATCACCATCTCTGGAAGTATTCAGAAAACAAGTGGACAAGGCACATGCGTACATAGCTTGCAAGGTTAGTGGTGAACATGGTGATGATCTTAGAGGTCTTTTCCAATCTTAACATCTCCGTGATGGAGAATATCACCTGTATGATGGACTTTTCAAGTAGACCACAGACTGATTTAATTGACGTTCTCTTATATTACCCAGATCTAGTTCCTTTTGCTGATGTTTTGTCCTTGTACCTGCAAGGACAGCCTGCAAGGACACTGTGGTGAGCCAGGTAAAAGCAATAGAAGGAGAACCACTCTTAGCAAGGATAAGTGCACAGGGAGCAGGATTAGTAGCCTTGGCCCATGCAGCACCCTGGAGAAAAGGAGAGATGAATTAACATTTCTGTGGATTCCTGGTATGTTTTTGGGGTGTGTCAGGCAGCAGGAGTGTTATGGAAAGAAGGAGGATTCCTCACATCAGCAGGGTAGAGTATCTGTTCCTTGGAGAAGAAGTATTCCATTTGTTAGAATTAGTACTGTGGTCCTGGATGGTCAGACAGGAAAGCTTACTTAATAAAAATAAGCCCCTGTGTGTCCTCTGTGACCTCTTGATTGGATGCTTTTGCAAACAACAGCTGGAGGCAGTGCTTTGCTGCTGGCACTGAATTTCACAAAATGCATGTTATAAGAGCTTTCCTTTTCAAGATAACTACAGGTCAGCTGGGTGAAAGCATTGTAAGTGTTTAAATCAAACTTCAGAGCAAAAACTCCAAATTCATTATTTAGTGAGGGAAAGAAGGCAGCATTTTTTAAAATAATACCAGGGAACAGTGAGTACCTCACCAGTAAATGACCAGCAGAGGACTGTAGGAGTGCTGAGGTTCCAGGAGGCTGTCGGGCTGCCCTGTTGGAGCTCATTTTCCTTGTTGCTATCAGAATGTTACACAGTCATATTTACCACAACTCAGTATAGCAGAGATCCCTGCGGTAGTTCCATAGCTCAAGAACAGTTGCTACTTGTTCTATTTAATTATATGAGTCTTTAAGTGGTCCTGGATGATTTGTCTACCCAAAATGTGATTTTTTAGGGATCACACTGTTCTGGACAAAACCACGGGGTAGTTACCATGGGCTTTGGCTAAAATGTTCCGAGCAGCATCTGATCACTGTGGATCAATCCTGTCCTGTAGATATCTGCAGAGATTGGTGTGAGACCCTCTGCTGCCCTGTACTGGCACTGAACACAGCACTGATGTAAATCTGGGTGGTGCAGGGATTGGTTAAGTAACAGGTCAGAAGAGGATCATCAGGGACAGCCAAGCTGCTTAAAAATTGTGTGCTCTTGTGCTGCAAGTACATTGAGACTCTAAAACATACATGTTAATCCCTGTGGGAAGGGTAATGGTATTTTAGAAAGCACTGTTTTGAGAAGGGTTGCAGCTGCAAGGTGCAAGCTATATGTTTTAGTACCTTATGTCTTTGAGTGCTGCAGGGAGGAAGAGCAAGGGTGGAAGGGAGGAACCACCTTCTGGCATGTGGTATGGAAAGGACCAGGGGCAGACTGCAGCGTCTCTCACTGTGTAAAATGGATCTTGAAAGCCAGAGAGGGATAGGAAAAGAAGAGTGCCATATCAAAGATGAAAGAGCTGCCCAAGTGGGCAGAGCTGAGCTGTAGCCTTTCATTCTTCCCCTGGGAAAAATATCAGGTACTGCCTCAGAGAGGAGCATGAAGAGCTAATGAGTGAATTAGCTTTTGATAAGAACAGCTGCCAGGTAGAATTATAACCTTTCTGCATCTTCCAATTAAGACTGAATATCATTATGTAAGTTTTAGTCTTTAAGGGATAACTTTTTCATGCAGGTAACTATCATGACTAAATTAGTGCTGCAAGGAAAGTTTGAGTAGATGTACTGTCCTTGTCTTACATGTTCAAGCCTCATTTCTCTCTGTGGCTTGTCTAGCAGCAGTCAGCAGTCACAATTAGCACTGGTTAGTGTAGTTGTTAAGCTCAGCGTCTTTGCAAGATTTCCTTTCCTTTCCTTTTTACTCACATCTGATGGAATTGCTGTACCCCTTTTTCTGGCAAAAACTCAGTCCCCCCCTCTCAACCTGAGAGGTGCCTCTTTGTCTTTGGCCATGCTCCCCTCAGCTCACCCCTACCCATGCCTAAATATTTCTGGGGAGAAAGAAACCTGCCTTAGGTAATAAGGTTTCTCCCTTCCTACAAGCAGAGGCTCAGAGGGGAAAGATGGACAGAGATAGGACCACTTATTGTAGTGCTGGGGTGCAGAGTACGAGAGCTTAGGGTCTGTGCTCTGGGTTTTGGCTGAGAGAATGCAACCATCTGGCAAACAAGTGTGCAGAGCTTCCCTGCACACCCAGCTTCCTGACTTCTGGTCTCTACCAGCAGGGACCAGAACATGAAGGGCATAGCAGCAGGGTTGCAGTCACAGTCCAGGAAACCTTCTGCACAAGCTGAAATTATTTTAGAAGGGAGGACAGGGACATAGTAGGAGGTGAGTGCTTGCTAAGCCCTAAACCTGTCCTGCAGTTTGGCTCCCTCCCTTTTTACTGTCATTCCATCTCCATGTTTGTTCTACACTGCTGCTGTACATCAGCATAGCAAGAGCAGGTTTTTTCCTCTAAAAATAAATAAAGCAGGCCTTCAGAGAGCACAGTCTGACAGAAAGGTATTTGGTAGTAGCCAAATCTATTCTCCAGGGTGGGTGGCCTGACTCTCAGGTCCAGCATGCTGATATCCACAGAAGTCCTGGGAACCAGAGTCTGCAGCAATGCAGCCGTGGAGCACAGAGGGTAACTTGAGAAACATCAGCGTGCTCTTAATGCTGGTAAAGCCATGTCTGGCTTTGCTCCCTGACACACAGTTCCTTCCAAGTAGTCTCCATGGGAGTTCTGCTGCAGGCTTCGAGGCAGGAGATTGGAGTGGCTGGCTCTCTCACTGGCACTGACTATTCCTTCGAGCAGCAAAAGTTGCTCTTCTCACTTAGCCTCAGGATCCTTTCTAGCTTTTTCCTGGAAGTGCCACTTACCATGCTGAGTCCCCAGGATTTGAGCTTGTCAGGTTGCTGAAGCTGTATGAAGCCTCCTGTGGGGCTGCTTCCCAAGTCAGCTCTGTGTGGTACCATGCAAGAGAAGAGCTGAGTTGTGATGTCTGCACGGGAACATTTGCCTTTACTAAGTCCAGGATAAGAGTGGATTTAAGTGCTTTGGTTTATAAATAAACAGTGCTGTGGCCAAGGTAGATTTAAGCAGAGCTGGCAACAGCCCTGCTTGGGAAGGGATCTCTTTACCACATGGCCTGCTGTTGGACTTCCTGTTGCATGCTAATCCCTTAAGCCTGCTTTAGCTCTGTTAATTTTCCTTCTTTCCTTTTTTCCCCAATGGGCTGTCTCCATGGCGCGTGAATGCCAGCGTTCCTAGGCCAAGCCTGTGCCTGCCATCGGGCCAAGCATCCAGGCTGCCTTCCGAGCACCGGGTACCATGTGGCAGGGCCCCAGGGATGGTGGTGCCTGAATGTGTCCCATTCTCTCTGTCTTACAGGCTCTGCAGTCTGCGCCTGAAGAAACTCACGGTGCTGAAAGAGCTGGACAAAGAGCTGAGCTCTGTGCTTATCGCTGTGAAGATTCAGGTAGGCGCCTCTCCCTGCTGCTGCCTGATGGCAGCAAGCCAAGCCTAACCTTGTGCTCTCTGTGAAGTGCTGGTTCGCATGTCCCTTGCCTAGCGCCAACCAACCCCTCTGTCTCAGTTAGCATGCTCAAGGAGATTTTGGCTCTCAGGCAGGTGGGAATGATGCTCCAGGGACAGCAGCAAGACACCTGGTGCTGGCTTGTATCGGGAATGAATTTGGTTAGACTCTGGGACAGAATCTGTCATGCCTCACTGCCTGCCTCTGCAAAGGCTCTCCTCTCAAACTGCAGTTTGGAGTTTGCCATCCCGCTGTTCCCTACTCTAAGAAAAGGTTAGTGCTGGATGGTTTCCAGCAGTGCCTTTCATCCAGATCACTCCCTGGGGAGTGAAGAGTGGGAAGGGTGCAAGGGATCAGCGTCTCTGTGCATAATGTTCTGCTGACATTTGTACCCTGTCTGATCTCACAGTTACCTCTAATATCCCTTCCCTTTCCCTGTGCATCCCTGCTATACCTGCTGCCTCTACTGTGAACCAGGCAGAAGGGGGAGAGAGGATCTTTGACACCAAGGGGACAGGAATTTGCCACCACCCCGAAATGTGCGATCCCTCCACCCTCTCTGCAGCCGGTAGTGGAGAGATGGTTCCTGGGGGTGCAGGCACATCCTTTCCACCTGCCAAAGGACAGCATGGAAACAAAATGCATCTTGAGTATGCTGTCCTGGCCACAGCTTCCCTGACCCAGCTAGGGTGCTGGTGTCCTTCCTTCGTTCTTGTCAACTGGCACGAAAGCAGCTGATCCCGTTGAAAGTGCCGTGGGTCGGCAGCTCAGCAGCTTTGTGCTCCCACTGAGCTCTTTGTGCCGTGCATATTAGGATCTAAATCCTGGATTAATGCTGGAAGCTGCAGTATTAGTGGAGCTCTGGGAGCTGGAGTTTGCCTTCATGGCAGACCTGATTCACTTGCACAGAAGAAACTGAAAGCAAAATGTGTGAGACCTGGGGCAGGGAGTGAGGACAGTAGGAGGAGGCTGTGGTACACACACTATTGGTCAGTGTCCCGCTTTGCTGGCCTTTCCATCACTGTGTGTATGGTGTCATTCAGGAGAGCTGAAAGCCCTGGGACCCCTGAGACCTTTGCCCTTTTGGTGCAGGCTTTAGCAAGGAAGCAACCTGAGCAGTAGAGAGCCGCCTGGCTGGCCCTTGGAAATGTGGAAGCAATCAAGGCTGGGCCACAGCTGACAGCAGCACAGGACTGGGGGGCTGGGGGGGGGGGCTGGGATGGTCCCTGACTTCTCTCCTGCACGGTCAGCCCAAGCTGAATGTGCTTCCCTGCACTGGGGAACCTTGGGTTCCTGTGCAGCCCCACGTGTGCTGGGGCTGACGTGTGCTGAGCGTGCATGTCCTCAGCTACAGCCCTCACACGCTGCAAAGTGGGACTGTGGAACAGACTGCCCAGTGGGACTCCAGCTCTTTCAAACAGACCACCCCCGTCCCTGCCACAGGCCAGTCTTGCACCCTGATGGCAAAAGAAATGAATAGGCCTCAGCAGTTTGAAGCCACAGGGCTTGCTGCAGGGCTCCTTTTCCTGTCAGAGAATGGAGGCTGCATTCAGGGATTTAATTTAAACATGGTCACCTCCTCTCTGCATGGCCACATAGCTGTGGCTGTATGCTGGTGTAGACTCCCTGCAAAGCTGAAGAAAGCAAGGAGAATGCTTTTGCCCACATTGCCCCATGGCTCAGCATTCCTTGTGGGAGTGGGCTGAGTTTGTGTGCCTCCCCAGGCTGCTTTCACCTGCCTGACCAGGCACCTTGGCAGGCTTTGGGACTGCTGGAAGGCAGATGGAAGCTGTAGGCAGCTTCAGCACAGTGTGCCTACAGAGTGGCCTCAGATGGATCCATCCCTCCTGCTCCTCTCCTAGGTAACAGATGAGTCACACTAGTAAGCAACTGTTGGAAGGCTTTCCAGTGAGCATTCTGTCTTTTGGATGGAAACATCTGATGCATGTAATTTATAAAGGACGTGCAAATTCCCAAGGGGGCAACTGGGGACTAGAGGAAAGGACAGCTATATTTCTCTCATTTCAGTAGTAGTTCTGTTAGGGTCAGGAAACTGCTGCTCTGAAGGGCAGATTCCATGGAAGTAAAGCTCTGACCCTGCCTGAATGGGGCTGCCAGTGCTGGAGACAGCCTGCTTAAAAAATGTGCGTGACCCAAAGGACAGTGTAAGCCTGTCCAGAACTCTTGATCTCCTTCTCACAGTGCCCTTCTGGCCTTAAAAGAGCTGCTGCCTGCTCCTTCATCTGAAAATACCACTGTCAAGAGGAACTTTCTATGCCTACAGAACTTACCCATTTCCCAGAGGCAATTTGAATATTTAATGTTCTGTGGATTTGAGTGAGATAAAGCCTGAACTGCTGTGAAAAAGGGGATTTGCTCTTATTCACTTGAGTGGTTTTTAAACCTTTATCCCTCATTATTTGTTTTAACAGACTGGAGGCGTCATAGAGCATTTCCTTCTGTGTCTTGTTCAGAGTGGCACTAAGAGATTTGGGTGTGCTGGCTCAGCTCCATAAAGCTGCAGATACCTGCCTTGGTATCACAACTGATTATGGCGCAAAGGGAAACACAAGTGTTCCCTCTCAGCAGAGAGACTGTAGTTCACAAACACCCTGTTTTGAGCCCTGAATAGAAGAAACAGTCAAAGGGAGAAAGAAAAAAACAAGCCCCAGCACTCCCAGGCCTTTCAGCTTCTGTAACAGGTGCTGTGGATGCAGATCTTCCCGCACCTACCTGCAGGATACAGCTGGTGACTCAGGTTCAAGCGCTGGTACTGCTGTAGAGAGATGATATTGGCAGTCGCTACATAGCAGATGAGAGTGAAATAGGCCAGGCATAAAGGTTGTTTGCCTCTGCCAGGCCTGCCTTCTGCCCCAGCCCTACTCCCTGAAGGAACTTGAATTTTTTTGGTCTTTGTTACTATGCTGAGTTTTCTGTTTATGCCTCACTCATGCTTTGTTTCTTAGCTTTTTGTAAGCACTTGTAGTATTTTTCACTCCTGCCTGAGCAATCCTACCTAAACCCCAAATTTGTTTATTATATTAATGGGCTGTTCTCTCCCAAAATACACTGTCAGCTTGAATTCTGGTTAGTGTTTTGCTGTCTGCCTAGTCCAGTACTTGCATTAGTTTTCTCTCATTTTCCAGATGTGGTATGCTGTTCTAGCCTCAACCTTCTTGTAAACCAGACCAATCAGGACAGATTTACAGCTGAAATTTGGGCTTGTACCTTGCAAACCAGACCTGGGCATCATGTACTTGTGTATTGTAGGCAATACAATACACAGGTATTGTGTTGTTTTAAGTTCTCAGACAGTAAAAACCTGTGACCACCACTTGTCCCTATTGCTTTTCCCTGACTTGGCACTCTGTCATCCATGATTTTCTCTGTAACAGTCTGATATTAAGTTTTTCTGTAGTACTCATACATACAGGGATACTCACCTGTTCTGCAGAGAAATTGCTCTTGCCTGACATTACTCAAGTTGCAGAACAGCTGAGCTACATTGGGTGCTCAGTGACCTGTCCAGTTGAGGTCTGACTTTCTCAAAGGATGGAGAATCCTCAGTATTTCTGTCCTTGTCCCTGCTCCATGATAATGAAACAGCTTTTGTCCCAGTCCTTGCAATGCCATGGGTGTGCACTGGCATTTCTCTGAGGGATTGGATTCACCTAGGATTGAGGCTGGGTGTGTAACTTCCATAGTGCTCAATAACAGTAAGGCACAGGACAGCAATGTTTAAACTGTCACTTCCTGGACACACCAATCAGGATATCCTCACCTTTGCTTTGCCATGAGTCCTTTCCCCCAGAAATAGCATCTTCAGGAAGGGTAATTGCACTTCTACTTGTGTTTTAATGAAATAATGAATCTTTGGATAATTTCTCTGCAACAAGGAGCAAATACTAAATGTGCTAAAGTAAATGGTCACTGTCATTGTGAGTGCCTATCATCTGTTATCAGAGAAGAGTTCAGGAAGGGTCAGTGTGTTCTTGGCCAGGATGGCTCACAGATGGTGAAGGGGATGAGCTCCACCTCCTCTCTTCCGTTTTAGGAAGACCTTTTGCAGGAAAGCCTTGTTCCTGGCATGGTCTCTGGGAACAGCATTGCAGATAGTTTTTGAGAGGATCTGTGGGTTGTGCCACCCTGCAGCCAAGAGGGTCTGGTGCATGCAGACAGCATTTTCCTGCCCCCAAGTCATTCAGTGTCTCTATCAAAAACCAAGACATAGAGACAGGGCAGAGTTAAAGGCAAGAGTTGGAGTGGGAACATGATTAGAGTGCCTCTGTTACTGCCCTACTGGTAAAAAACATTTCTCTATGTGGAGAGATAAAGACTGTTGCCTGAGGAAAAGACTAGGATAGAATTTTCTGAGACACAGGCTGAGCAAGCAGGGGGACCCCTGTTGTCCTGAACATCCTGTCTTGGTCCCAGCAGAGGCATCCTGCCAGCTGTGCTTAGACAGGGATGTGCACTGGGCCTGTCTCCAGGACCTGTCCTTTTCCTGGCCAGACAGCGTGTTGGGACCCTTTCCTTTGCCCTGCAAGGCTCCCTCTGGCCCCAGGAGTGTCCCTCCACAGCAGGGAACTGGCACTCCAGGTGCAGACAGCCAGATGAAGCAGAGCAGGTGCTCCCTGGCAGGTGGGCAGGGAGAAGGGGCCTCTGGTGGCTCAGGGGATGCAGGCTTGTGCAAAGTGTTGTAGGTATGTCAAAGGTGGCTCTGCAAAGTGGAACAGAACAGAGTCAAGGCACTCTCTCTTTCCTTGTGGACTGTGAACACCATTGTCTTGTGTGTGTGATGCAGTGGAGTCTGTGCTCGAGCTCAGTTTGTGTGTCTGCCAATCTTGTTGTAGGGTTCAAAGAGAGTCCTGAGGTCAAATGAATACGTCCTCCCGCCTGGGGGCCTGATGGAGACCGAGCTGGAGCTGACCTTCTCACTGCAGGTACTTGGTGTTGCCTGGTTAGTTTAATGGTTAATATACATTCAGATTTAGGTGGGAATGCCCAGGTACCTTCCCTGCAGTGGTACACTGTCTGGTTTTACACTGTCTGGTGCAACACTGTGGATTAGGTGCAGTCATCAGGTGAAAGGCCTCAGAAATGAGTCTGAGGGTGCTTTGCGGGGAGTCTTTGACGGTTTGGCACCTTCTAAGGCATGAGAGCTCTCTCTCACTTCAGTGCAGTTGAGCCAGTTATGCCCATCAGAAGGGATAAATACCTTCAGGCCTAAGGGAGGGGGAATGGGGAGGAAGTTTTACACCTGAGCCAGTTGTGTAAGGGAGGCTATTGGGCTGATGAAGAGCATTATCCCACCGAGCAGGATCTGCTTCTTGTGGCCTCTTCCTTTATCTGGCTCAAAACCCAGGCTGTTGCTAAGCTAAGGTTGGTTTGTCATGGTCAATCTCTGGTGATGGGTGCTCACCCCTCTGTACCCAGGCTGTTCTTATGCAGGTCAGAGGCTTCTCTACCACACATCTGAAAATGTTGTCCCCGGGGCTCCCTTATCTGGCATTTTTCAGCAAGCACGACCTTAGGGCTAAGTGTGAAAGGCACGTCCTCTGTTGAGGGGCCTACTGTAGTTGGACAGCTGCTCCATTGCTGCAGGGATTGTTTTGCTGGGCATTGGGATTTAGATGATGATGGATAGGTGCAAGTGGCCTTTGAGGGGCACCTCAAAGCTCAGCAGGTCAGATCCTGCTGTACATCAGCACTGAAGATGAGTTTTCTACCTGTGTGTCATGCTGAACCTTGCTTCATGCTGCCATCTTCTGTGTGCTTCCCTTCACCAGTATCCGCACTTCCTCAAGAGAGATGGGAACAAGCTACAGATCATGCTGCAGCGGAGGAAGAGATACAAGAACCGCACCATCCTGGGCTACAAGACCCTGGCAGTGGGCATCATCAACATGGCTGAGGTAGAGAGTGCTGGGAACAGAGGGGAGGCTGGCAGGGTCTCATTGCTGTGAGTTTTCTGGCTTGTTGGCTGGTTACAATATAGAGATGGTGGGCTGCCAGCTGCCATTGTGTCACCCTGTCATGGAGCTTGTCTGTCTGTCCAGGTCATGCAGCACCCAACGGACGGCGGGCAACTCCTGGGCCTCCACAGCAACATGAAGGATGTGAACATTCGAGTGGCTGAAATCAGCATCTACTCTCTGTCCAGCCAGCCCATCGACCATGAGGATGGGAGTGTCCCCTCAGGTCCTAAAATCAAAGCTTCAGGTGTGTTTAGTGCTCAGACCTGCAGGCAGACACTGGGACACGGGTAACAGTGTGTCCCCCAGCACTGCCAGTCCTTTCACTGGAGCCATGACTGGCATCATGCTCAGCTGGGCCATTTGCACTGTCTGCTTTCAGATCGCTCCCCAGACATTGACAATGACTCTGAAGAAGAGGATGACAGCTTCTCTTCAGAGCAGGAAGCCAGTGATGATGCTGTGCAGGGTCAGGTAAGGAGGCCTGGCAAGATGCCTTGTGTCCTGGTCCCGTTTCTAGAGCAAGAGTCAGGTTTTGAGGTTCTTGATCACCCTGACCCCTCTCATCCCCTTGTAAAACATTTGGCATTGTTTCAGAGGGCTGGGAGCCATAATACCTGATAGCAAAAAGAACTTTGACAGCAGTGGGCTGCTGTCAGGTCTGTGGTGGGGCAAGGCACTTTGGAAAGCCATAGATCTCATCCATCTGTCTCTGGAGCTGTCTGGTCTGCAGCAGAAAGCCCCTGCTGAGTCCTCTCTATCTTGCACCATGATTTTCTCCCTGTGGTAACAGGTCAGAGACTCCTCAGTGTGTAAGAGAGAACAGGGATTTTAGCAAGAAGTAGGTTTTGGAAATGGTCAGAGGTGGCAGACACATCCCAGCCCTGTGATGAGCTGTGTCACTGGTGTTTGCTGGGTTCATGTTGTGGTGCTTGTACTCAAGGCCATGGAAAGCCTTGTGGTAGTGTGCTGATAAAGCACAGAGAGAAACCCCTGTTCAGGGTTGTTATGATCTGAGGGTAGCTGAGGTTCTTTGGGCAGATTAGAGTGAAACAACACTGGATAACCAGTGTTTATAAATATATATCTGTATGGCAGGTTTATTTCAGAACAACTTGGTTGCAGTGGAAAGGAGGTATGTGGCTGTTTTGGTTATTATTCCTATAGTAATACAACAGTATAAAAGTATAAAGATATAACTTAAGAAAATATGTAAGAAAAAGGAAGAAAGAGAGGTAAAGAAACGGTAACAGTACATAGTGGAGAGGAAAGATACCACCAGCCATGGATTCAGATTTGATTGTTGTTTGGTTGAAGTGATGGTCACAGTCTTGATGGGGGAAGCCTGAAACAGAGTTCAGTGGTTAATATACATTCAGATTTAGGTGGGAATGCCCAGGTACCTCCCCTGCAGTGGGAACTTTGACACTATCTGGTGCAGCACTGTGGATTAGGTGCAGTCATCAGGTGCAAGGCCTCAGAAATGAGTCTGAGGGTGCTTTGCGGGGAGTCTTTGACGGTTTGGCACCTTCTAAGTCATGAGAGCTCTCTCTCACTTCAGTGCAGTTGAGCCAGTTATGCCCATCAGAAGGGATAAATACCTTCAGGCCTAAGGGAGGGGGAATGGGGAGGAAGTTTTACACCTGAGCCAGTTGTGTAAAGGAGGATATTGGGCTGATGAAGAGCATTATCCCACCAAGCAGGATCTGCTTCTTGTGGCCTCTTCCTTTATCTGGCTCAAAACCCAGGCTGTTGCTAAGCTAAGGTTGGTTTGTCATGGTCAATCTCTGGTGATGGGTGCTCACCCCTCTGTACCCAGGCTGTTCTTATGCAGGTCAGAGGCTTCTCTATCACACAGCCAAAAATTCTCCTCCTCCTCCCATTTGGTTTGCTGGGCCTCAGCAAAGCACACCTGCTGCTTTTGCAAATGGCCATTTCTTCAAGTCATTAGCCATTATCATTTCAGTCTCTCACAAGGGTGCTCCAGATTACCTGTCCCATCGTGCTGGGTTAATAGATAGGGGGACCATGTCCCTGGGAGTTGTGCATGTTGTTAAGGCTAATCCCTGGAAAAAATGGTTTTGTTTGTGATTCATGTGCTGCGCTCTCTGAGCTAACTCTGGAGAGGGAAGAGCAGGAGAACAACACACAGGTCCTGAGGAGGCTGTGTCTCCTCTTAATCTTGCTCTGATGCAGTCTTCTCTGGAGGGGCCTGGGGACAGAAGTGCTGGGGAAGAAGGTCTGAAGGGGAACAGTGCTAAGGAGCTCCTTAGAGAGAGGTAGCAGAAAGAAGAAACAAGGCTTTGGGAGCAGAGTGGATCAAAGCTTTTCAAAATGAAGGGCAAAAGTGGGTCAGGAAACTTTTAGGAGGTGTCGCTCCATGAACTTAGTTCTCCTAATGTAGTGTGATTTTTTTTGCCTGCAGGATCTGTTTGATGAAGAGGATGACTTGAGGAAAACCAAGAAGGCCAGGAGGAAAATGAGCCGAACTACATCAATTACCAGAGTAACATCAGCATTTACAACATGATCAAAGGGAGGGAAGGGATTCCCTTTCTCCCCTCTCTGAAGGCAGTGAGAGGTGTAGAGAATGGGGGATGCTGGCACTGGTGCAGAGCAGGGGAGAGAGCATTGCTTCTGAGAAGGAGTAAAACTCTTGCCCTTAATGAGCTAGCTTGTTGCTTAGAGCTGTATCCTAGTTCATGGTCTGTACTGTATTCAGCCTGGCTTTGTATCAGTGGTGATCTGTGCAGCAGAGTTTTCACTTGCTGCTGTCCCATGGTCTCTCTCCTTTCTTGAGGAAGGGGAAGGTAGGCACAAGGAAAGCTGAGCTATTAGCAGCTCCTCTGCATGTCTGCCGAAGGGAGGAGCTGCTCTGCCATACCCTTGCTCTCCAAACTTCTCATTCCTGTTGACTTCAGCCCTGCAGATCCCTGGCTGCCTTCTTCCTGAGTTTGTTCCCATCTTTTCTTGCTCGAAGGCAATATTGCTCAACCAGGTGGTCTGGGGAGAAACAGTATTTAAATGAAGTGCTATTCCAGCCTGTAGCAGGGAAAATACGAGTCCTTGCATCCTCCCTCATGCCCAGACAGTGGATTTTTGTGGAATACTGAGGTAGTCTAAGTCCTACAGATTATTTAAAAAGAGAGAGAGAGAGAGCGAGCAATCATAGGTGGACCTCTGGACAGCGCATTAGAGAAAATAACCATGGCTTGTGTGTTAGTAAGCTTGGAACATGGTTTGATAGTTTTGCTGATTTTCTTCCCTTCTTTTGTTTTAGCAACCAAACTTCAAGCAGAAATTTGTGGCTTTGCTGAAGAGGTTCAAAGTGACAGAAGAGGTAAGAAACAGGAAAGCTGCCCCATCTGGCAATGTCTCCTGCAGATGTGTAGGTGTCAGAGTGCAGGTTCCCGCTCACTGGGAGCACAGGGCTCATGAGCTCAGGGATGTGCCAAAGGTGTTGTGAGACATGGCAGAGACTAGGACATGGCTTTTTCAAAGCCTTCTGCCTCAGGAAGGCAGCTCTGAGCCTTGTGCTCAAATCAAAAAGCACCTTCCTTTGGGAGGAGGTGGCCAGGGAGGAAGAGTGCTGTCACACACTGACTCTGCACCAGGAGCTGGCATTGCAGGGGCAATCCTGTCCAGTTAGACTGACTGGAGGCTAACATCAGCTTGTGGATTGTTTTTCTTGGCTGACAGCCCAGCCCAAGTCTGTAGCACAACTAGTGGATGTCCTCTCAGGTGTCCTAACTGCTGGTAAGTGTGATGGGTGTCTGAGACTCCTTTGGATGCCATGCTCATAGCACCCTCCTTTGGCCCAATGACAATGTCCCTGGATTCTTCCACAGCCTGGATTTGCCTCCCAGAGTGGGCACAGTGCCATGCTGTGTCTCGTGGCTGACAGGCAGCTTGTACATGCCTGCTGTGGAATGCAAGTAACTCCTTGTCTCTTCACTGCTCTCTGGGCTTGATCCCACAGGTCCTGGACTCTGACCCTGTAGACCAGACCCAGGAGGTGGAAGAAGACCTGGGCTTACTCTATGACAGCCTGGAAGAGTGCAACAACAGTGACAGCGGCCCAGAGATCGAGGACAATGAGAGTGTGCACAGCACACCCAAGCCCACCCTGAGGTAAGGGTTGCAGGGAGCCCCTGGCCAACAGCAGAGCCTGTGGGACCTGAAGAAATGCTATCCAACACCTTTCTGTTGTTTGGGCTAATGCAGGCATTGTCTTGTCCCCATTCCCATTGCCATCTTCTATTGGCACCATTGGCTTCTCACTCAGAGCTTATTAAATCTTATTAAATCTGACTTTCTTCACATTTAGTCTCATTTTTCTGCCAGCCCAGCATTTGACACTGATCTGCTGCTAGAGTCTTATTTGACTCTACCAAGTAGAGCCCCGGCTGCTCCCGTCTCTCACATCTTTCTGCCAACAATCCTGGTGTTCTCTGGGCTCTCCACACTGAAGCATGCCTGTCTTTTGAGCACTTTGTGGCTGCTTGAACCAGTCCTTGTGAGATGTGCATGCACCAGCAGCTGTTCCTCACCTCGTTCCCAGGCACTGGTGACTTGCTCTGCCAAGAACTGCTGACTTAGCACAGGGGTCTCCAGTGGATCATGCAGGGAAACCAGGCTTTGCTCCCATGTGATCTGTGCTCACCTGGCCTCTCTGCTCATGGCTCTTGTGCTTTTGTGCTGTCTTTTTGTGAAAAAGTTGTCTTTTATTGTCTTTCTACTTGACTGTGTCATAGTGTGCTGAGTCTCTTGTAGTCAAGCCACGCTCACTTGGCGTTGTTGTTTCTATAATTTTTATAAATAGGATCATAGAATGATAGAATTGGTTGGAAGGGACCTGAAAGATCATCTAGTGCCTACCCCCCTGCCATGTTAAAAAAAAAAAATATATATGTATATATATGATTTGGAGTAGCTGGTTTCCTACTGAAGGTGCTTAGCAGTAACAAGGCATGGTTTGCCACAGGCAAACTGAAATTAAATCTGCTGGATTCTGGAACCCATGGGCCACTGGCCACTTGTTAAAAAACAGGAATATGATAGAAATCGTGTTTTCCACAAACCCACAAGCCATTGTGAGGGAGACAGCAGGCACATGGGCAAGCTGTTTAAGTGATCTGCTTGGCCTCCAAAAGGAGTTTCACATGGTCTCTCATCAAAGGAGACAAAGGTGCTGTGGGAGAAAAAGGAAGGTCTGTCTGTTGTCAAATAGTGGTTTGTGTATATAGATTGTGTGAAACTGTAAGAAAAGTCTCTTGAGAGTATTTAAATGTAAGACCTCCCTGTGCCTACTTGCAAACATCTGGTCACTGGAACAGCATTCCACAGTGAGTGCTAGTTTGTGCTGGTGCCCACCTTTACAGTCTTTGTGGGGTGTTTGGTGCTGTTCCTGGAAGGACAACCTATTGGGCTCTGAGCTGTTCTTTGTTCTGTTCACAAAGTGTCCCTAGCTTGGTTTGGTCTCTGATGCCTCAGTTTTTGGCAATGCTGAAACTTGAATTCACAAGGGAATACTTCGCAAAATTCTGGGACTGTATTTTTTTATAAGGAGATATGGAAGCTGCCTGCCAAGGTGTTTTGTGTAGACTTCGTGGTTCCCAAGTGCTACATAGCCTTCTCAGGGGGTAAATTACAACCCAGTCTGTAAACTTGAAGTGATCCTCAGGTTGGATTTATTGTCCTAGACACTGTAAACGTCTCTGTGAAGCAAGGGCACTAATGGTGTGCAGTGGGAAGTGGCTGGTGCCCTGGACTGGGCCAGTGGTGCTGGGAGCTGAGGGAGGCAGCATCAGTTTGCTCCTGCACTGGGGCAAAACTGGAGCTGGAACTGAGGCTGTTAGGCAGGAGCTTAAGGCAGACCTGTTGGTTGAAGGTCAAAGGTGATGGAGCAAATGTCTTCATAGGTGACAGGGAAAATGGATGGGACAGGAGGGGCTAAATTCATTTAGAACAGAAGGAGGCTGTGCAGAAGGACTGGGCTTTGCCTAAATCTCAGCGTGCTGAGACGTGGGCTCAATCATGTCTGTAGGAGGAAAGCCTTTAAACTGCAGAACAGGAAATTGCAGAACAGCTCTGTGCTTAATGGGATGTCCTCGAGGGATGAAAGCCTCTGAATTGCAAGTGAGAGAGAAAAAAATACAACTTTTATGGGGAAGGGAAGACAGCCTGATTTAAATGGAGTGTTGAAAGCTAGAGGAAGTACAATACAATCTAGACACATCCAGTTTCTAAGAAAAAGGAGGGAACGAAGATGATTCTTTGTGATGCCAGTGGCATCAAGGGTATGTCACAGTCTGGTGGAATTACTTGGAACAGTATAGAGGAGTATGGAAGAAATGCTGACTGAGGGGTGATCTGTTAGAAAACTTAGATGTTTTTTCTGGTTCGACTCTGAAGTTACTAATATAGTCTGTATGAATTGAATTTCTGGCTGGGAAAAGGCAAATGTAGAGTAATGATTGTACAGAGTGGTGACAATGCCTTAGATTTTGTAGCAGAGAATGGAGGGGAAGAGAGAGAAGAAATATGTTAGTAAAAGGAGATGTAATTTATGCCAGCGTGGCCTGGAGAAAATGTGCCACCAGGGCATTGTTGTGACTCTAAACCTGAAAAAACTAGTCACAGAGCCAGTGAGGGGAAAATGAAGCCTTGATTTTTCCCAGTCAGTGTACTGGGAAAAACACTGCTGCTGAAGAGCTGCTCTGGGTGGGAACCATCATTTATTTAGGGAGATGGAATGTCCTTTCAGGAGCAGTAAAACCTGACAAGCACTGTGGTGCCTGGAAGTACAGTGTGCTGTATACAAATGAGGAAGCATGCTAAAAGGAGAATAAAAGGAGCAGGCAGGCTGTCCAGAGATCTGGAGGTATCCTGCAGGAAGCTGCAGGTTAATCCTGATGAGAAAAGTAGAAAACAATGAAAAGAAACTCTGCTAGAGTACTAACAGAAGAACTTCTCTGTATTTTATGCCTCAGTGGCCATCCCTGGAAACCTGCAACCTCATAGCCCCATCTGCACACTAGGCACATCAGGAGAAACATTTCCTGGGAGTTAATGAGCATATTACACAAAGCTTAGAGGGGATCTAGCTCTGATTTCCTGCAGCAAAGTCACAAATTAGAGGTGGATTCTGATTGCTGTAAAGATCCTGGAAGAACTGGCAAGTGAGATCCAGTGATAGACCCCCACTTGTTTCCTAAAGACTGGTCTTTGAGCAGCCCACAGGCTGTGAAAGGGGTCCTTGGCAGTTAAATAATATGTGGAAAAAGGGTAAGCAAAGTTGGAAGCTCACACTGTAGTGTCAGAGACTGTCCTGGCTTCCCCAAGAGTTCTTGTGTGAATGATGGTGACTTGAAAACAGGACCTTGGAGCTGCACTATGCAACTCTACTAAAACATCAGCTCAGAGACCGAAAACTTGGCAAATTTAAGTACTGTGCAATACTGAGATCTTCAGAGCCTTGGGAAAGGGGAAGGCAGAAAGGGAAGGTGAACACTGCAGCTGGGAGTGTGCAGCAGCAGGCAGAGGCAAGGGGCAATCCCTGGAAAAGGGGAGGCAGAAGGGAAGGCAGCAGAAGTCTGTGGAAGCTGTGATGGTGCAGAGGAGGCAGAGAGGTTTAGGGGCATGCTAGAATTGTGTTGTTGACAGAGACCATATACCAGCGAGATGGGGCAGGGTGGCAGCTCCTCACCTGCACTGCTGGGGTAGGGGAAAAAGCACCAGGAAACCCTGCCTCCAGCTCCCTGAGGTCACAGGGGCACTGCTGACAGGCCTGCTCCTCAGCTGTGCATCGCCCAGACATTTGCCTGTCTGGCCCTATGCCCCACTGAGGACCTCTCCACAGACCGGTGGGGGTGTGCTGGGGTCATGGTGACTTTGTTCCTCTCTTATTCCTGCCTTTTTCTCTCCCGTCTGTCTGTCTGTCTGTCCGTCCGTTCGTCTGTCTGTTTCTCTGCAGGCGTTTCTTTGAGGGAGTCTCTCATTCTGGTTCCCAGACTGAGATCGGCAGTCTGCACAGCCAGAAAGGGCAGGATCAAGAGTCGGGCAGCCCTGTGAGTTACACCTCCACCACCACCTCTTGCCCCTTTCCCTCCCCAGCTAGCCCAGCCACCCCCACAGTGCCCGCACTCTGAGACCACAGCTCCTGGCAGCGCCTGCCTGGGGTTGCTCCTTTCCTTCTTTCCTTCTCTTTTACCTAGCACAGGCAGACAGGTAGCGATGGGGGCATCCTCTGGGGCCGGTCCAGACATGCCCGACTCCCCTGTGGGAGCTTGTGTTCTGTGAGGCCAGACATGGGTCACTGGCAGCTGCCCTGCACAGAGTTCTCCATCCTGCTCTGACCCCACTCCCTGTCCCCCAGGGCGAGGCAGACAAGCGGAAGCCGGGAGCACAGCGACCACAGGAAGAACCAGGAATGGAGGTCCCTACAGTGGTGAGTCCAGCTATGGGGTGTGGAGCTCTCTCAAACCAGGGGTGCCCACCAGACGGGGAGCAGGGCTGGGAAGACAAGTAGATAGTGCTAGAGAGCAACAAGAGTTGGAGTGTCAGGGTCTGCAGTACATGCAGCCTTGGCTCTCCAGGAGGGCCACCAAGCCTCTCTTGATGATGGGCACCCATGGCACAGGGGTGCTCCCTGTTGGAGCAAGGAGAGCAGTGTGTGTGAAAGGTGACTCTGTGTGCCCCTCAGGAGCTGGTGGCAGAGGAGCCATGTTCCCGGCTGAACCCCACAGAGGCTGCCATGAGGGAGGGCAGCATGGACAGGCTGGCCCAGCTGGGCCCTGGGACCAAAGCTGAGCTCCCCAGTGCCGTATCCCCCAGGTAAGGCAGGTCTCTGCCCCCTCTTAGGGCTGAGTGAGCTCACACCAACTCCCTGAACTGAGTAGGGGTTGGTGGAGATGAGATTTCCCCAACAGTTTCACATCTCCCGCTTCTCCTTCACAGCAAGGCAGAGAGCAAGCAGCTGTGGCGTCCCCGCAGCACCTCCGTGAAGGACCGGCAGAGCTCAAAGGGACAGGGTGGCCGTGCCAGCAGCCTGGATAGTGAGAGCTCTCCAGATTCATGGCATAGTACCCAGGTGAGGCCCTTGGGAGCCATCCCCCTTGGAGACTTCCCACTCAAGAGCTGTGCCAGGTCTTCAGCCGGTGTCCAAGGTGGCTGAGTGGGGTTAACCTAGTGGTGATGCTGTCGCAGGTGCCTCGAAAGTCTGTTTACGATCAGCTGAACCAGATCCTGGTCTCAGACGAGCAGCTCCCCGAGAGCATCGTGCTGGTGAACGTTGCTGAGTGGCAGGGGCAGGTGAGTAGGTGTGATGAGAGCTGGATGCATGTGGGCAGCTGTAGCAGGGTGGATTCTCCCAATCATAGCAGGGTGTCCTAAGAAAACTGGCACCAGCTGTGCCCTCCTCTCCCCGAGTGTGGCCCTTCCTTCAGGGAGACAGTGCATTTACAGGGTGCTGAGCCACATACACAAGAGTTAGGTGTGTCTCCTCTGTCACACAGCATCACTGGATCCTCAAAACATGATATCCTGATCAGTCCCAGAAAGGCTGGCTAGCAGACTCTGCCTTAGGCCCTCACTGCTTGGTCCTGGCTCCCAGGAACCCCATGGGTCAGAGCTTTGTTGGATTCCCTGGCAAAGGGCTCCTTTCCTCTGGGGGCACCAGGCCCTGGGAAGCAGCAGAGACTGAAGAGTGTCACCTTCCCACTGAGATGAAAGAGTGTCACCTGCCACTTGCAGGGAGCATTAACTGCATCATCAGAGTAGGGTGGGGTGTGAGGACAGGCCCAGCCCCTGACAAGCACTTGCCTCCCCCATACCTGGAGCTCTAAAGCCAAAGGTGAGCAAGGAAACGCACATGTGTGCAAACATGCAGTTAGATAAAACACCTGTGACACCCCTTCAGGATCCTGCAGCTACATCTGGCATCCAGAAACGGTGCTGGAAAATTGAGGTAGAAGAAAGGGCTTAGTGAGAGATGATGGAGTTTTGACTCAGGCCATGCATTCTTGGTTTGTTCCACCTGTCCTGGATCAGGAAAAAAGGGTCAGTGCCCACTCCCAGAACCAGCCCCCTTGTCTGCCTTGACTATTTTACTACTGTTGAACTGCGTGCAGACACCTGAAGAAGCAGAAGGATTTTGGAGTGCCACAGTGGGAGAGAGGAAGAGGAGGGAATAAGCAGAGGCAGACTGAGCCTAGAGCAGGGCCCTGCTGTGGGATGGCAGAATTTAAATCAGAGGGTCCCTTTGACCAAACTGCCTATTTCAAGGAACACAGCCTGGTTCTTGGGACAGTTTTGCCCTTGCCGTGGCAAGGGTGGTGACTGCTGCACTCAAAGGTGAGCGCAGGAGGCTGGCTGCCCCCTAGAGCAGAGCTGGGAGGAGCAGGGATGTGACTGTGAGTGACCTGATGGTTTCAGCCTCCCCACATGGCACGGGTGGGGACAAGGGACCCAGGGCAGGCATGGGCTGGTGCTGGCCAGCACAGCCATGGCTCCAGGGTGCCTTAACCTGAGCTCTCTGCCTTGGCAGTACGTGAGTGAGCAGCTCCAGGCGCACAAGCAGTTGGTTGTATCCACCTGCTCCGTGGCGGACATCCAGGCAGCCTTCAACACCACGGTCTCCCGCATCCAGCGATAGTGAGTACAGCCTGGGCTCAGCCTGCTGGCACTGGATGGATTCAGAGAAGGGCTGGGTATGGCCCTGGCTGCACAGGGCTCATTAGGACCCTTTGGGATTGTGGACAGTACTGTAGAAACAGGTGTACACCCTGGGGAGAGGTGGGGGGGGTCCCAGTACTGCTCGCCCATGGCAGTGCACACCAAGCTGGATATTCTCAGCAGTGGGTTTTTGTCAGCTGGCCTGGCAGATTGTGTCCTCTGGCCCACCTGCTGAGCCACTGCAATCCCTCATGGTCTTTTCCTGTCCCTTTGGCAGCTGTAACTGTAACTCCCATATGCCTCCCCCGGTGAAGGTGGTGGTGGCAGGGGACCAGAGCTACCTGAGTGTTGTCCTCCGTTTCTTTGTGGAACAGCTGGCCAGCAAGACACCCGACTGGCTCAACTACCTTCGCTTCCTGCTTGTACCGCTGGGTGAGAGCCATCAGGAGCCCAGCCTCAGGGCTGCCCTCTCCCAGCTCCCCTGAGTCCCCTGCCTGAAGCCAGCACTGCCCTTCTCCCCTGCAGGCTCTCACCCTCTGGCCAAGTACCTGGCCTCGGTGGATAACAAATACAGCACTCTGTTCCTGGACACAGCGTGGCGGGAGCTGTTCAGCAGGGCTGAGCCGCCCACCGCAGGTGAGGAGCAGGGCAGGCTGGCATCAGCAGTGCCCTGAGGGGGAGCCCAGCTGCCATCGAGGTCCTGATGGCTCTTTGTGCCCGCAGACACTGTGGACATAGCAGGCCGCGTTGCACAGTTCATCGCTGGAGCCAGCCTCTCTCACCAGCTCCCCATCTCCGAGGCCATGCTGACCTACAAGCAGAAGAGGTGAGTGTGGTGGCCCCAGGGTGCCTGTCCTCACTCACGCAGCCCTGATCTGGGACGTGCCCAGGACAGGAATGAGGGATGCAGGGGACAAGTGAGTGAGGCCCTGCGTTCCACTGACGAGCAGCATGGTGCTGAGGGGAGCTGGGGTCCCACAGTGAGAGGCCTGCAGCGCCATTCCCTGCCACCTCCCGGTGTGCTTGGCCCCTCCAGTAGCTGTGGCTGTGACAGCCGCGATGGTGGGGACCAGCTGCCAGGGCTGGGATGGGCTGGGTGGGGCTGCAAGCTGGTACTGTGCCGCCCGGGGGTTGATGCTCATGTTCCAGCTGCACTCTCACCTCTCCCTTCTCTTGGTTTCTGGCACCCAAGGAAGAGAAGTCTCTATTTTGATTTTTATATCAGGTATTGGCTTGTGCTTGCTGTGCCGCTGCCTGGCCCCTCCCTGCCTTTCCCCATGTGCGTCCATCCCTCTTGCTGTGCAGAGGAGCCGTGACCCCACAGAGGGGCAGGGCTGCCCTCCCGCATGCAAGCCCTTTCCCAGCACTGGAGGGGACAACTCCTTGCCTCCTTGTGTAGTGTGCCCTGTGCTGCCATGTTGGGGACAGGGGGTTTCATGGGAGGGAGGGCAGAGGAGATGGTCCTGGAGGATGTGAGCCAGCATTGACCCCTGCCGATGAGTGCAGGGCTGCCTGGGCACAAGGTTTAGTAGTCACACAGCAACCGGTGCTCAGCACACCCAGACCCTGACCAGCCTCTCTTCCTTCTGCAGCCCCGACGAGGACTCCTGCCAGAAGTTTGTCCCCTTTGTGGGGGTGAGTGAGTTGAGGGGGCCAGCAGGGGCTGAGGGGAGAGGTGCAGTGTACAGTCCTGCTGATGCTGGGTATCCTCTGGTTTGTCCTTGCAGGTGGTGAAGGTGGGCCTGGTGGAGCAGTCTTTCAGTGCCTCCGGTGAGTCTCTTGGAATCCTCAGCTCTCTTCTCCACAGGTGGGAGGCTCTCGTTCATGTCCCCCAAACCCTCAAACTCACACTTTTCCTCCCCAGTGGACTCGGATGATGCCACAGTCTGCACCCCCTCCCTGCTGAGCTCAACATCAGCCTCCAGTGCAGCTGTTCCCTATGGCAAGGAGACCGTGAGCACCCCGCCACCCTCTCCATCCGTCAGCAGCGGCCTCTCGGGTGCTGGGTAAGAGAACCAGGCCCCCTCGGCCTCAGGCACTGGGGGAGAGGAGCAAGGGCACCACCTGTGTGCTGCATGTGCTGCCCGTATTGCCCAGGTCTCCGAGCCCTGGTGTGGAGGTGATGGGCCTGCAGGTGGACTACTGGACAGCACAAGGGCTGGAGAGGAAGAAGGAGGGTGACAAGCGGGAGACGGGTATGAAGAACACGCTCAAGAGCAACTTCCGCTCGCTGCAGGTCAGCCGCATCCCCGGCACAGGGGAACTGGTGTCCCCCAGCACCATGGCCATGACCGTGGTCACCAAGGAGAAAAACAAGAAAGGTAACCAAGCCCACTCTCTGGGGTGCTCTCTGCCTGTGGGGCCACAGTCCTTTGCCAGAAGGGCAGGGGGGAGATGTGGCCCAGCAGGGGTCAGTCAATGCAATGGGGCAGGGGCTCCCATTTAGAGCCAGGTGGGGACATCCTAACGTTGGTCCTGTCTGGGCTTGATCCCCAGTGATGTTCCTGAGCAAGAAACCAAAAGAAAAAGACTTGGAACCCAAAAGCCAAGTCATTGAAGGGATCACACGCCTCATCTGCACAGCCAAGCACCAGAACACCATGTTGAGAGGTGAGGGCAGGTACCAGCCCTTTGGGGCTGCAGTGGGGCAGATCAGGCAGCACAGGCTGGCTCTGGTAGGGCTGTGACTCACTGTACCCTCTCCTCTCAGTCTCCATAGATGGGGTGGAGTGGAACGATGTCAAGTTTTTCCAGCTTGCAGCACAGTGGCCAACACACGTCAAGTACCTCCCTGTGGGCATCTTCGGCTACTCAAAGAGTGTGTGAGAGATTGGGGCATCCCTGGAATGGAGCTGCAGTGGGTTGCAGGAGGAGACAGGGAGCTGGACGTGCTCTTGTCCCCATCTTCTGCAGACCAGTCCCTGCCTGCTCAGTAGGGGGGGATACCACACCTGCATCCTGTGGGCCAAGACCCGTGAAGGTGAGGCCAGTGAGACCGGGTCCACGCACCCTCCAACACCAGCCAGGACACCATGCCATTTGCCTCCCGTGTCCCCCAACAGCAGCCTGGGACAGGGGTTGGCACCAGCCAGCAGGGCCCCAGGAAGGGCTCTGGGCCCCACTCTCCGCAGATGCACCTGCCAGGCCAGCCCTGTAGCCAGCCAGGGTCCCAGCTGGGCTGGACCCAGGCAGGTTCCCCAGTGCTGCAGCCAGCCAGATTGCTCTGTACAGGGGGCAGGTGCTGAGCAGGGCCCACCACCCCTGTACCACCCTTGCCAGCCCCACTGCCAGCCTTGCACTGCTGTGCTGGCCTTGCCCTCCGCAGCACAGCCTCAGCAGCTTTTCCAGTCCCCCTGCAGCCCTGCTGCTGAGGCTGTCCTTTTCATCTCCCCATCCCTTCCCAACCAGCCCTACCCCATGGTGCTGCCAGCTGGAGGTGTGGGATGAGGGCACCTGAGTTTTTTTTTTTACAAGATTCTATTTTTTTTAAATTTATTGTATGGTTACTTTTCGGGATTAATTTTAATAAATTAATGCTGTTACCATTATGGCAGAGTATGTGTGTGTGTGTGCTCCCATGTCTGAGGGCATAACACAGCTGGGAGAGAACAAATTTGGGCGGGGTCCAGCTACTACCACCACTCTAGCAAGCATGACTGTCAGGGCTGCTTGAGCACACAGGGGTAGGGCCTGGCCACACCCCGAGCTGAGCATCCCAAAAGACTACAACGGACTGGGTGGAGCTTGGCTCATTTATTTAAATAAAATCCGCACGTGTTTAGGAAGAGACAGACTGGATTCAGCCTAAGTCCTCCCAGCCAGGTCCTCGTCTACCTGAATGTGGAAAAAGTCTGTCTCCTTTCAGCAGAGGCCAGGCTTGCTGCTGTCTTGATCTCTACAGTCTGGAAGGCAACCTGTGGCGGGACCTGAGAAGTGGGCTCTGTGGATTCAGCAGAGATGTATTCCAGGACATGAGGCCTCCCCTCCTGGCGCCGCACGTAGCCCTGGTTCAGCAGGTGCAGGATGCAGGACAGCACGTCCACGCTGTGGCAGCAGAAGCTCAGGAACTGCACCCCTGGCCCCAGCTGGCCCTTCTGGCAGGCATCGATCACCTACGGCAGCAAGGGAGCCCCGCTGCAGTGGCTGCAGCCCCCAGGCAGCCCCCGGCCCCCCTGTGCCACCCCGTACCCTGAACACCAGGCTGTCGATGTGCAGCTGCTTCTCCACCTTGAGGATGCGGCTGATGAGGCAGCACAGGACATTCCTCTTCCTCTCCAGGGCGCTCACCTCGGCCCTCTCCGTGCGCAGGTACCTCTGCTGGGGCAGCAGCCTCAGCCGGCGGCCGGAGCTCTGCGCCAGGGCTGCCCGGTTCAGCCGCAGTGCACCTGGAGCCAGCGCCCAGCCCAGGCTCAGCCAAGCCTCCAGCTGGGCCCTGAGGGAGCCCCAGGACACTCGTGTGGCTGGGGGACCCAAGCTGGGCCTCCTGTGGCTGCTGCACCGCTGGCCACCCCAGCCCTGTCCCCCTGTGTGGCCCCAAGGCACAGCCACAGCCCCTGGCCCCGGCCCAAGCCCACACCCTGACCCCAGACCCAACCACCCCCGCTGACCCACACCC
>VXBU01011269.1:97529-130323 GCA_013400315.1 Bombycilla garrulus | reverse complement strand
GACTTGGAGCAACCTGGTCTAGAGGAAGGTGTCCCTGCCCACAGCAAGGGGATTGGAGCCAGATCACAATTACATATTAATATTTTATACTGAATCATTTTCACATTATAATTAAAACAGGCAAAATTTACATTTTGATTTTGCTGGCAGACTTTATTTCTGACCCTTGCCTAAGGGTCCTTTAGCAATGTTAACAGAAAATGATGATCAATCAAACAAAAAAAACAGTGTCATCAGCTGCTCTGGGAAGTACAGGTGCAAGCACATGACGACACACAGGGCATGTTCCCGACTACAAAGAGAGAAAAAAAACAAACAGGTCATTTGCACAGTATGCATTCAATTATATTGAAAAGCTAAAAGTTATTATTTATGAAGTATTTAAGTTCTCCACAACAGCACAACCTCAAATTCAAATTTGACTGCATAGCTACCTGGAGCTGACAGCTAACACAAACTCAAAAGAAAGACTTGTTTTGCTTTTACGCCAGCTACACAGCAAATGCATAAGGTTCTCTCCAAGTTCTTCAGAGCATTGATTTTACAGGTGGGACTTTTTTTTTCAGCAAGGATTAAAGAGAAGTTAAGCAGAGCCCAAATCTAAGAGGAAGTATTTTGTCCTAGTTTTCAGCACTAGAAGTTTACTCTGACAACAGAACAACAAGACAGGATGTGTACAAAAAGAAACAAATATGGTAATCAACATTACCAAGGTAAAAAAAATTATAAACCCATCAACTAAATCCACCAACCCTCCATGCTAGAGGTGTTCTGATATGACCCCCATGGTACAATCAATTAATATTTCTCTTACACTCTTGAGGAAATTGTGTTACACTGTAAGCTCACTGAGAACTACTAAGTCCAGGCTCACACTGCATATACAGGAGAGTGCTAGTACAACTAAAAAATACCAGTTCGTTAGTTATTGTTGTTTTAGTCTAGCTTCAACATGATGCAAGTCTTTTTAAGACATTTGGAAGGAAACTGATTACAGATCATGAAAACTAAATTTAATATTGTATAAAATTACTAAAGGTAATTTAAAAAAGTTAATCTACACACATTTCAGTACTTCCTTTGCTAGCATTAGCTGTCACTACAAATAGGCCTGACACTGTGGTAGGACACAGCAAACCCTTTACTCTTCTCACAGAAAATGATTATATCTCTACTTCAAGGCAGGAATATTGTAAAGAAAGATTTTCTTGTACCAAAACAAGCTATAACTCATCTATATCTTTCATTCTTAGTAAAGCAAAATACATTTTCCCTTACAGAAATATTCCCTCTATTAAAGAAATTGCCCTTCAGGTAAGTAAAAATACAAATTTCTTTCCTCACTTGCACTAGAATTTGGCTCTATAATACAAATTCAATGGCCAGTTATTTCTAGGTATTTCATCCCATATTGTCAAAAAGTTAAAAGCTGTTCTTCCCAGAAGAATACACAAAACACACAATCCACTCCCACAAACCATCCACCACTCCTGTCGTACTTACTCTCTGCAACCAAAGAGTTACACAAGATTTGTGAAACAAATGATGACAGGGTAGCTCCGTTATGATTTCATCTTCCACATATTCACTGCAACAGATAGTACAACACTGCTCTTGACCTAAACCCATGATGAAGAAAAAGCATTAATACCTCATTTCACATCTTATTAAAATACATATATTATCAACAGTATCACTAATGGTTACAAAGTGCAGTCACAGTAACTCCATTAAAGATTTGTTTTCCAAATGGGTCAAAATTATACTCAGATTCAAAAGATCTTCAAACAGCATTATGCAGTAAGTATACCTACATATTGCATCTATGGTATTAGAGAAAGTTGAACTTGTTCTTACAAACTTTGCATAAATTACTTTTTCTTTACTTTTCCATACCTTTGTAATCACCTGTGACAATAATCTGTGGCAGACAATCTATGGCTTCTTTCGTAGCTGGTGGATGCGTCTGTTCAACATCAAATGTAAGAGACTCCAACTGAACCAGAGCAGTCTAAAAGGGGTAAGCAGAGATCAAGTTCTTTTACAAGAGTAACATTTCATACAAAACAAACAAGCAAGGAAAGGAATCCAACTCTAGCAGTATTACATTTTAAAATTAAAGATACGTCTGTCAAACTAACCATGATTTTTATTTTTTGCAAAGAATGAGATGAAACTGAGGGTCAAAACAGTAATGCCTTGCTTTTAGTACTTAGAATATGAGGACAGAGTCACAACTTAATCTACAATGAACATCTGTTAATTTTTATAAGTTACAGAGAAGGCAGCAAGTTGAAAATGTAATAAAGCTTGCCAATCTAAAAACTGCCCTTTCATTTTTCTTCTGAAAACAAATGCCTCATTAATGTGTTTCCTGGCTTCAACTACTGAATTACTTGGGCACAAACAAAAAAATATTAGAGTACCTTGGCTACACTAACAATGTAAACTTCAAGAAATAAAAAACCCAAGATCCATATAGATATTTCTAATCTTAAGACAGACAAAATTCTTTGATGTAACTTTTTTTTAAACTCAAATTTTTTACCATACAAAATCTTTCAGATTACAAGTCTACACTTTATTTGCTATGTACACCATAGATATGTACACTGAAAGGATAGCAGAAGAAAAAGATTAAAATTGCAGAACTCAGACTGTTTGGTTATATTTGCTGAGAAATGTACTACCTGTTTGAACAGCAAACAAACTGAAACTGAAGAATCAAGAACACAGAAGCACTGGGCTCACACCTTAAATGAATTAGTCACATCCTTCAAGTACAACTATTTACTGTTCTAATCAGCTTGAAAATTATTTACTCTACTGGCCACAGAACCCTCTTAGTAAGAAGTGTAAGATAACATGATATTTCTGTAATACCGGGTATACACTTAACTGAAAAGGTCTGTATAGTAGAGAAACAATGGATTATACAGAAACCTCTTCAGTACTCTTTCCTCTTAAACTTTACTTCATGTTACTACAGCTGCAACCTGAAAACATGCCTGGACTTGGATCATGGTGACAAGATAGCTCAAGCTACCACACCACAGCAGATCTAAACTAGCAGTTTTATACCTCCAGTCAAATCTTTGTGGCAGAGAGGGATCAGCATGAGCTAAGAAATATTTACAGCTCCTACTGCCACATGTATTCTCATCTAGAAATCTGTCAGTTTAAGGGAAAACCTGGGGTTATCCCTAGTGCAGTGTGCAAGTCCCCCTACAAAACATGTACATTGCCCCACTTTCACAGCTAATACCCATCAAATTCTGGTACAGCAGACAATAATATCTTACTAACACTAGGATGATTTCAGTATTTGTATTTGGCTTTTGCTGCAACTGCAATGGTCTGAGAATAAACTGTAGGTAAAAATACTATGCCTAATCAGAGTAACTACTACACCTGGAAAAACTAGCTAAGATCCCAGGGATACAGAAGATTGCAATATTACTTATGTGTCAAATGTCTCTCTTTATATCCAGCATGAGTATTTACAAACAGAAAACACTGCATTGCTTGCTTCTGAAACCTACACAAAAGAAACACCATAGACAGCCTTACAGTGACTCTGAGGCTGAAAGCCACATTTTCAAACCCAAAGCAAAGTAGTATCTGTTTTATAACTTTTCTAAGATGTATCTTCAAAATAACTGTACTTCCTCTTCCTACTTGTGTGACTACCTACTTTTCCATGTACCAAAACCAAAAAGCTGGACATTTTTCTGTTGAAGTCAGGAGTGCTACACCCTACAAGGGTTTGAGCTGCCCACATCTGTGAACTGGCACAGGAAATACTTATAAAGTCACTGATGCAGCAGAGGCAACCAGTCTGTTCTGTACTGCTAATGAAGTAAACTAGACACTCCCAGCTATATCAGATGGGAGAAAAAATATTTAAAAATCACACATATATTCTATTAATTTTTAGGACCCAGAGCCTTATAGAACATAGCTTTTCAAAACAAGCTTTTAAAAAAAACCCCAATATTTTCATTACTTCTCCCCTCCAAATGTCACAATTATTTGAGATATATCTCTCCTAGTCCCACCCCTCCAATTAAGATACACTTGAATTTTGGACACTTTATTGTGCCACATCCCTTTCAAGTAATTCAAAGCAACAGTAAATTATGTTCATATTTTGTGAACAATTTAATAACCACTTCATACTGTAAAAATATGTACCCTATATTCTGCTTGAGTTTTGAAGGGAATATTTGGAATTCTTATTCAAAACCTGTGTTGTCCATGTGCTCACAGTCCATACAAGTCTTCCTTTTATTACTCAGTTAACACTTTCTGCTGACTAATTTCAAATACCCCAGACTTCTATGCTCACCACAAAGTTTCACAGCCTTATGTGCCTCTTTCAAGCATAAATGCTACATAAGAGTGCCCTCTACCACAGGTAGTCATCTGCCTGCTTGCTAATGGTGTTCAGTGACGTTCTGTTCCTGGTGACACAAACATAATTACAGCAATTCCTCAGCCAGCCATGCACATAATCACCTAGGATTATTTTTACAGGTCACTCTGACAGGACTGCACACATTTCTTCTGACAGAGTACTTAGGCAAATGTTGTTAGACAGGAATGAAAAAAAAACTTAAGAGTCATAATAAACTCACTCTCCTTTTCAAGTGTTAATGCACAGATAAAAAAAAAAAGATGAGATTAGTTTCCCTCTCTACACAGATCCTCTTGCTTTGGTGCAAAGGAGGTGGTCGATTGTTGTTGCAGTTCTGGTTTTTTTAGATCTAGTGAGAACCAGCAGCTACAAAAGATACATGAATTTCCCCTAATACAGCTTCAAAATACTGCTTTTACAATAAGAATACCAACAGATCTTCCCCAAATTAATGAACTGTCTCTTAATGAGTAATGCTAACAAGATCCTACACAGCTGGAGAAGGCCCTGTGATACTTGATTGTGAATGATGACCTCCCATATACACCTTTGGGGATGTACAAAACCTGGAAACTGCATGACTGCCAACTTAAGGGAACAGCCCTCCCATTGCCTTGGAAAAGACCTGGGAAGCTTTTTCAGAAGATCATTAATGTTGCACATATCCATGGAAAAAAAACATTATCTATGATTATTCCACTGTCTGCCAGCTTTAGAGAACATTTCAAAGTGCCCTTGGTATTTTGTCTGCAAGCACACCATGACATAGAGCCTGCCCTGTTCACCCCTTTAAAGTAGGTGCTAGCAATCAAACTGCCCCTTGCTGCCCTAAACTTATGCCACCCACAAAACATTCAGTTCAGCTGTTGTAACACCATATGATATGTCTACACATCATTTAACTCTCATTTTGACAAATACCCTGCAGGGGAGATTTCTGTCAGTGCAAGAATTGTCGCACTGCATCAAACTAGATTTCAGCTAGCTCTATATTCACTCTGACATTGACCCACCTGAAGTAATAAACAAAAGACAAAGATCATAACCATGCTGGTTCCTAACAATAAATGTTTTGGTCTACCCAAAATTGGACAGGGATAGAACAAGGTGAAGATTAAAGGCATCTTTTTCCTTTCAGGTTTCTTTTCCTGATTGGGTTTTTTGTTTGTTTGTTGTTGGGTGGGGTTTTTAACACTTTTTTTATTTAAAATACACAGAGTCCAGACAGTCAAACACAGAAAAGTTTTCTACTGATAAATAAAAATTTGAGAAATCCAAATGTACTCTTGCCAAAAAACAAACAAACACAATAAAAAAAGCTGGGACAATTCACAGCCACATATTCAAGTACAAGCTTTCCTTTGCTATGTATAGAATTAGGCAAAATTCTTTAGAATTAAATGGCATATGTTTACACTGGTAGAAACCAGTAACTGTCTTTGCCTTTTAAGGAAATAAATGCATATACTGAAAGGAGTAGATACTGATCTTCTTGTGTACAATCTTTAAAAGAACTTGCATGATGTACTTGCATGTTTGCAGACCCAAAAGTTCAGGATAAGACAGCAAAGTATTTCTTCCCTTATTCTCCTGATTTTCAGATTAAGTTTAAAAAGGATTCAATTATAAACATCTGTATAACACTGTCACTGATATAAAACATCAAAAATACTTTAATACCTCCACAGCTTCTAAGTGTCCCTCTAGTGCCATAAATGTGAGAAGTTGAGGTTCCGTGTAAGGAATGGCTTGAGCAAGCCCTAGGCCATCACCAAACTCATCAAGTAGTCTGAAAAACATGGGTTAGAAAACATGGTCTCATATTCAAAATAAATAGTTACAACACAAAATCTGGATATATCAAATTATTGCACATCACCTGTTAATAACAGTCAGATACCCAGACAGCTGATCTCTCCCTCCCCTGCCTCAACTGGACATGTAAGTAAGATTAAAAGCTCATGGGTCATGAAGAAGGGCCATGAGTCATCAATCACCACCACAGGCAAAACAGACTCAATTCAGGAAAAGCCTTAATTTAATTGAAAGATTGAATCAGATGATCTTTCAAGGTTCCTTTCAAGTTAGGCTGCTCTATGATTCTATGAATTTATTGCCAATAAAAATGGATTTGAATAGTGAGAAACAAAGACAAAAACTAAAACACCTTTCCCTTAGCCCTCCCTTTATTTTCAGGCTCAACTTCACTCCTTCATTCTTGAGTCCTCTAAGTTCCCCTATCCCAAGCAGGGCAGAGGGAAAGGAACAGAGGTTGTGCTCTATCCACGGCTAGTTCCTCTCTGTAATTACTTCCTCCTCACACTGTTTCCCTGCTCCTGCATGGCTTTTTTCCACAACCTGCAGTCCTTCACCAACTAGTCCAGCACAGGTTCTCCCCACACATAGTTCCTTCAGCAAATCCATACCTGTTCCACCATGTTTCTGTTCCACCTGTTCTTCAGCACCTAGGCACTTTCTCCCTCTTCTTTTCTGACCTTGGTGTCTCTGCAGGGCTGCTCTCTCACATTGTCCTCATTTCTCTCTCACACACTGCTCGCTGTTCAGCATTTTTTATCCTTTCTTAGTATTTTCCCAGAGGTCCCACCCTGTGGTGGGTCCACTGGACCCACCTGGAACCAGCTATGTCCCCACATGGGGCAGCTCCAGCCTCTCAGAGGAAGCGCTCCCTACCCCTGGTCCCAGCACAGTGATATCACATTCCCACAGTATACACTTCAGAACATCCTGATGGGAGTTTTTAGTGTAGAAGTGCATAAGCTCAGCTAATATGTTTTGTATTTATGCTATTAAGGTTGTTTTATGACTATCAAATCAGATTTTGATTACATCATGTGTCTCAGTTCACGGCTTGGCAGCTCCTTTGAGTACTGCTTTAGAAATTCAGAAATCAAATCTTAAAACAGGCACAAGTGAAATGATGTACAGGTCTGTCTGTACAGACAGAACTTAACAGATGAGCAACATTTTTGTTCCTGTTCCTTGTTCCTTTTAGTAACTAGGAAGCTTGCCAAGGCTAACCTCCAACACTTAAAACTCAACTTCTGTCCCTATTACACAATTCCACTAGCTAGCTTACTGCCTGACAGTGTAAGAACTCGTGCCTTACTTCTAGTTTGGACTCCCATGCACTAGTCCTTTTTATGCTTTTCCACAATATAACTTCACAAGGAGAAAGCAACAGTACTGTTATGTCTGCACTCAAGTTTATCTTTTAATAAGCAGAAGAGAGCAAGTGTTATGTCTCACTATCCTATTCTAAAACAAACACATTATACTATTTTGAGTGTGGCTGCAATCACTTTATTCCTGGTATTTGAAGCATTTTTATAATAAATTGATTGCAATATCCTTCAGTAATCTAATGACAGAAAATGGAGTGAAGCATTCAAAATTATTTTAATATTAGGTAAGTGCATGGCATTTCAAAGAGAAATAAAATAGATTTATAATAACTAATTTACACCAGTTTCAAAGGAGGAAAAGACCAATTATAAAATAGGACTGACCTGAATGTTGATTACATTTATATTGCCTTATTTTTTACACTTCCACTTGAAAATTAAAGAATACACCCATGCCTTGCATATTTGCACCACTTACTCAAATCACAGCCTGATTTAGCAAATCTATTCCCTTTTCTCTCATTAGAAGATACAGCACTTGAAATACCTTGAACTTTATAACTGAGATTATTAGTCCTTGAAGCAACTGCATACTGATAGCCATGAGTACTTTTGACATATTACATAGAAAACAAAATAGTAACTACAAAACCTCTGAAATTAAAGCAGACAACTACCAAACACATACCTCCACTCCACATCCAGGTCTTCACTCACACTGGAGTCATCCTCAAGGTTGTTATTTCCATCCAGCAAGAAGAATCCAAGATGTACAATATCATTAACTGGATCATTTTCCTCATCACTGCTACTTTCTGCTTCTTGGTACTGGTGCCAAGGAATTTCACCCTCCTCCAATAATGTGTGCTCTCTGTAGATAAATAAATGAAAAGATAAAACTAAAAAGCTAAGAGAATTTACAAACACAAATGCACGACAAAAGGCAAACATAACACAAAGACTAAACAGCTATGTTTCCCAGACTGCAGAATCACAGATTAGAAATTTAGCATTTGCCATAAAAATTCAAGCACTTCCTAGAGGTATCAGCTCCAGACTCAGAATCTAGCAACACCCATGATTCTGTGGCAAAGTTTTGTCTAATGCTCAAAGCCAGCAGCACAGTAAGCAGTTTGCTTTGAATTTTCCCCAGTACAGCCAGCATCCCTGGCAGGGTTAATAAATCTGGTACTAAACACTTCCTTACTTATCTACAAGTTCCTAAAGGCATTAAGGAGAAAGATTGTCTTGACACCCCAGAGTAGCCTCCATGGCAAGGCTCAGCCTGAATGTGATGCAAAGAGCTACTACTTGCAAGAGAAGCTATCTTGCAAGAGAAACACTTCTCTCATTCCTGGATATTCCAGAGGAGCACAAGTCACCTGGATGCAGAGAGTGACAGGGCCACAAAGCCCACTTTCCTTATAAAAGGGAAAATAAATAGGAATTATGTTAAAGATGCATATATTTTCAAGCTGTCCATATCAAAGAAAGTTAAAAAGCACAGCTCCATTATTGTTGTTCATTATTGAAAAACAAGTTGTCATAAAGTTTTCTGCTCGGCAATAGGTACTGTGCACTTAAGAGTGGAAGAAGCTGAAAGAACACTTAAAGTGTGGCTTTTGCTTTATAAAGCTCCAAATTAGAGTCAGTATTGGATGCTTAGAAAAAAGACAAGCACATTCTTCTTCGCTGTATATAGCTACAAACTTGGCCTTATAGCAAAGGCAGCTACAGTTTATAAAGTATTGACTGACCAGAAAAATAAAGTAGGTTAAAAGTCACTAGAGCAAACAAGTAATTCAAAGTTTATTTTAATCACTGATAGGGCTTCAGAAAATAAGCAATAAAGCCAAGAGACAAACAAGTTATTTTCAAGGAGTCCTAAGCAGTACCAAAAGATGTTTATGTAACATGTATAACTCAATTAATTTGCCTAACTGGCTTTTTAAAGTCAATATATTAAGTCTATTACATACACGTCAATGCCCTCTCATTGTTTCTGTATTTTCATTACCTAGAACTGCCATATTTCTCCTGGTTTGAAAAACATACAACTACTGAGATTGTCATGTAGGCAAATGATTGCTGTTAGCATGGTAAGTGCTTTTAGATGTTATTCTGTGTGAATATGTGCTATAGGAATACCCCAGAAGCCAGATGCCTGAAGCCATAGGAAGTTAGCTGATAAAATAAAGACATACCTTTCTTGGAAACAGAAGTCTATACTCTCTTCTTTCACACCCCTGCTAGTCCTCTGCACACCAGGGTCACGCTTGTCCCTGCATGAGATAGTCTCCCAGCTTTCATCACTTGAGGACTGCTCCTTTTCCACAGCAATAAAATAGGAAGGCACAGCTGTAGACCATTCTCCATCACTGCTCTCTAAGCTGCAATTTAAACAAGGTAACGGAGTATGAATTCAAACACTGCTTTAGAGGAAAGAAAAGCAATTTCCTACTTTTCTATCAACATTCCGCTTAATATAGACAAATTTTTTTCTAAGAAATTAATCTTGTGCCATCTATAGATGTGCTACAAATCAAGTGTACATAGAGTTGATTAAAAAAAAAGTCTGTAAGAAAGAATTCAAAAACTCTACCCATCCTACTTTGCAAAAATGTTTTGTTCTTCCCTTGCCACATACATGGAATACAGGAAACAAGAACAGAAACCAGACTCACTATAAATATCTTTCTCCTAGATCACAAAAACAGCAGCAGTGGCACTGCTTCATTAACAAATAATGATCAATGTCAGCCTTACCTCTCAGCCAAACAAATTTAAAGTAAAAGCTCTCAGAACATATAAGCCATGTAGAATGACATTTTCTAACACAGAAAGATATAATGGATGACTTACTGAAAACTATTTGATTCACTAGCCCAAACAAGATGAACGGCAGGGAGTTTTAAAAAGACGATTTGCTCAGCCACCACAAGGAAAAGGACAATAAATAAGCCTTGGGTCGCTTACACAAAATAGTAGTGCTAGCACAGTCTTAGGAAAGATGAACTACTGCTACCACTGGTAATGGTACTTGGACGATTCACTCACTACAGTGACAGTGACCAAAATTCAAAATATAGTCAACTAGCTATGTCACTTCAAAAAGTTAGAGAAATCACACATGCAAACAGCCAACATGCTTACTAGAAATCATTTTATAAAGCAATCCACAATAGCCACAGCACAGTTTTCTCTTCTGCTAAACCTGGTATATTTAAGCGTATTGTTATCTCCTCACCTACAAGCTCACTAATTTCTTCCCTTCATCAAATGTTACAAATACATGCCAATAGAACTTTCAATTTGATTAATTTTAAGTGCTTTTCAAAAACTGCATAGTATACACTCCAAGTTTTACAAGAATATATAAGTTAAAGATGCAGATTACATATGAGCATTTTAATTTGAGGCAGGAATAAATTTTTCTTTCATAATTTTGATGACTAAGAAAAGTGATGGAAATGAGAATATTAATTTGGGGCTTTTTTAATGGATTACTTTAAAACAGAAATCACATCTATTATGAAATTCTGATATGTAGTCTAATGCATCTCATTTGCACCATCTAAAGCTGAATTTAGACTTCAACCTCTTGTTCTGTTTAGTTCTTTGGTTTTGGTTTGGGAGTTTGGTTTGGTATGGAATGTTTGTTTTTTGCAATGTCTGATCAAGTTTTTTAATAAATACCTTACAATTTCATCTTACATACTTTAAGACTAGCTGAAATACTCAGATCTCTTGTTTCAGTTGTCTATTTTACAATCTGGGAATGACTTCTAACATGTGTTAAAATACCTCTCCTTTGGTTTTAGTCAAATTTGTTCTCTTTAAGGTTTATACACAAACACTAGTTCAAACCAGGAAAAGATATATCTAAAGCCACTAACACTAAACAACCGAAGAACATGAAATATTTCAGAACTCAGGATTTTGTGCTCATTCTGCACAGGTGCAGAACATTACTTAAGAGTTAGAGTTACAGACTCGTCACTTGTCAAAAGCATAGCACATGAAATTAGCATCTGCACATGGATTATCTGACAATAGTCCCTCCCCTGGCTGAATCCCCTCCTAACCTGTACCTGCCATACAGTAAAAAATTAAATGGACAGAGCTGATGGATATGATCCCCCTCCCTCTGTCCCTGCCCTAAGACCTTACACCACCCTTCCAGCTTAGAACATACATGGTTCTAACAAATATGCAAGACCTTCTCCTTCCCACACAGCTTCCACATGATAACACCACAACAGCTGTGCACCTTCTTGAGGCCCACACTGCACCAACCAAAAGGCGAATTTCCCCCTGGGTTGGGAATAAGCTTAAACCCAGCTGAAGGATGTAGTCTGACATGTGTGTCAAATCCACTTTTCATGCAGCTCTGCATGAACATAAAACATTGTTTAAACCTTTAAACATAAAATTGCACCTTTCAAGAGCAAATATATTACTCTTTGTACAGAGTAATCATGGACAATTTATTTAATAAACCTAAGTATTTTTAGGTTTTAGAACATAAATTATGAAGATTCTAAGTTAAAAACACATGATTCCTGTTTACTGGTTCAATTACTGTCATCATCAAGAACACTTCAAATAATTAATTCATGTTTCTTTTTGTCATGGTACAATAACCGATCACTATGCATCATGGAAGCCAATGCTATAATTGTAGAATATATTACACTTCCTTCATGGCAGTTGAATCTTCTAGCAGCAGCATTTCAAAAATGGCAAAGACTACGCACCAACAAAAATTTTTGAAAAAGAAACCCTACAAGGAAGTGAAGGATTCATTTGCAAGTACCTTTACTAAGAATCACAGAATTGTCAGGGTTGGAAGGGACCTTTGAAGGTCATCCAGTCCAGCCCTCCTGCCATCCTGCAGTTCAACCTGGAGCAGGTGACACAAGAACGGTCCCAGCTAGGTTTGGAATGTCTTCAGAGAATGATACCTCCCTGCTACCTGTTCCAGTGCTCTGTCACCCTCAACCTAAAGTTCTTCTTGTTGTGATTTTTGTGTCTTAGTTTATGGCCATTGCTCCTTGTCCTGTCACTTTGCACCACTGAAGGGAGTCTGGCAGCATCCTCCTGGCACCTGCCTTGGAGATACTTACTTGCATTAGTGAGATTCCCCTCTCAGCTTTCTCTCCTCCAGACTAAACAGACCCAACCCCCACCTCTCCTAGTGAGAGATGCCTNACCTGGAGCAGGTGACACAAGAACGGTCCCAGCTAGGTTTGGAATGTCTTCAGAGAATGATACCTCCCTGCTACCTGTTCCAGTGCTCTGTCACCCTCAACCTAAAGTTCTTCTTGTTGTGATTTTTGTGTCTTAGTTTATGGCCATTGCTCCTTGTCCTGTCACTTTGCACCACTGAAGGGAGTCTGGCAGCATCCTCCTGGCACCTGCCTTGGAGATACTTACTTGCATTAGTGAGATTCCCCTCTCAGCTTTCTCTCCTCCAGACTAAACAGACCCAACCCCCACCTCTCCTAGTGAGAGATGCCTCAGACCCCTCATCATCTCTGTGGCCTCCACTGGACCCCGTTCCTTATCTTTCTTCAACTGTGGAAACCAAAAATCATCACAATAACCCACATGTCCTCACTAGGGCAAGAAGTGGGGCAGGATCACCTCCCTGACCTGCTGGCCACACTCTTCCTGACACATCCCAGGATCCCAGTGTTTCCCCTGGCACCCAGGGCACACCTGACCTGCCATGGTCAACTTGTCACCCACCAGCACCCCAAGGTCCTTCCCAGAAGAGCTGATCTCAAGTGGGTCAGCCCCCAGCCTGCGCTGGTACTGGGCATTATTCCCTCGCAAGCGCAGCACTATATACCCACACCTTGAAGAAGAAAAGCCCCTAAGTCTACTATCCCATTTTAAAATGCATTTTTTCTCTCATAGTTGCAACTCTGCAATGTTTTAAGGACAAGATTTTATTCTAATTAATTTTCACACTTTTATCTCTACAAAAACACTGGAAACAATCTACTAAGCAAGTTAGCTTATGAATGGCAAGAACATGCACAAGAGAGCCACATCAACATCCAGAAAACACGTATTGTAAAGAATGCTGAGGGAAAAGAATCAATAAGATGAAAGCAAGCAGCAAGAAAAATAGGGAAAAAAGCCACCAGAAACACTACTACATCTTCCATAAATGATTATAAGGTTAGAAAAGTTTTTACCCTCAAATAGTTCAGTTATATAATTCCAATTAATAGTGAAGTGTTCTAAACTAAATTTATGAATAGAAGTTAATCAAGATAAGGTTTATCCAAACTATTCTATCTTTTAGATCAAGAGCTCAAAGCAGGAGGAACCTGAATACTGCTTCTTGTGTCAAGCTTGGAGCAATTTGTAAATCTAAAACTGTAATAATTAATAGCTACTTTGGAAACAACTAGTAGACTGAAGAATTTCCATTTAAAAGAGATTATAAGCATCCCTATCAAGTTATTCTTCAAATATTACAGGGAAGAACAATTTCTTTCTAAAGGCAAGAACATAAATAGGCTGTCATGCAGAATATTGATCTGAAGAGTAAGCCTAGAAGGAAACTTCCAAAGCTGAACAACGCCTTCAGTCTTTACCCTCCATCTGTTCAGTAAAAAGGAAATAAAATAAAACAAGTAATACTCCTCAGTGATAAGAAGCTCTGGCTGCAGACTTAAGGAAAGGCTTTTTACATTACCAGAAGAGTGAAGGATAACTGAAAGGAAAAGCTGGCATCTTGTTACCTGATCATATTCTGAAATGCCTCAAGTTTGTGCGTCTCATTTGCTAACAAATCATTCAGCTTTGCACATTATATACACAAAATATTCAATACTACAACAGATATACGAATAAAATTTTACCTGTCTTCATCTTTGTGGGACATTAAGTAATGTGTGTTGTGGTCTTCAAACTCACTCCAAAAAGTACTGTCACTTAGAACATTTTTCTGTTCTTGAGCTACTGCATTTCTTTTTAAGTCTATTTCTGTGTTCTTTTGATGACTATGCATTCTTGAGAGAAAGAACATACCAGAACTCATCTCGTCTTTGGCATCTCTGAGGAGACATTCAGGATGGCATTGCTGGACATCAGCAATTCCAATTCTCCTCCAGGAATCACCTTCTTCTTCACTGTCACTAGGGAGATGTTCTTCCCTCTCCAGTTGTTTTGCCATATTTTGTTTCCTAATTTTAGGTCTCACTACTAGCTCAGATGAATTTTCTTGGTCAGGCTCTCCATCACTTATGTTTAATACATCAGAAACTGGTATGGGGGTTCCAATTCCAACATCCTCTATATGTTCTATTGGCTGTGTTTCATACCTCTCACTCAGGCTAATTTCTGGTATAGCTTCATCTTCAGCAGATTTAAAAGACCTATTGTTTGGAGACACCAAAGGCATTGGTCCTGCTTCTTCACAACTTTCTCTATAAATGCTGTGGCTGAAAGCAGACAGTTGGGACTGTAAGTCATTAAGAGACTCCGTGTCTTTTTCACACTGAGAAAGTATGTTATCTAGTCTTCCCTTAATTAGACCTGCTGCTTCTCTTATCCAAGAATATTTGTCTTGAGTGTCCTCTTCCTCTCCCTCACTGCTATCTGGCTCATAGGAGTCAATGTTTACAAAAGCAATTCCATTTTTACCAATCAAATCATTATGCCCTCCAGACATGTATTCTGCAAGGTCTTCAGATTTTTCACAAGGATTCATCAAGTCCTGTGATATTTGTTTGCCTTCTAGGCTATAACAGAACATAGAAAATGGTGACGTGGTCCCTTCAGAAGTTTGGCTTGACGTACTTTGGCAAACAGGTTCTCTAGTGCCAGCATCTTTTGACAGAGGCTCATCTAATAAATCAGCAGAAACTTGAACCAATGGACTGGAATCTTCAGAGAAAGCTGTAAGAAAGAATGTACTGGAACAATCAAAACCAACAGAAGTATTCTTGTCTACAACAACTGCTCATTAAAAAGAAGGGGTAATTTACTAGGACTGCAGTGCAAAGTGATGCAGAGATGCAGTCATTCTTTAATAATACATTTACTCTCTTATTTGTACAAACTAAGCCTACAGAAATAGATCTAAATTATACAATTCCAGCTACAGATGTGATAGGGA
Organism: Bombycilla garrulus; assembly: GCA_013400315.1. Classification (NCBI taxonomy): domain Eukaryota; kingdom Metazoa; phylum Chordata; class Aves; order Passeriformes; family Bombycillidae; genus Bombycilla; species Bombycilla garrulus. The sequence goes on along the minus strand of VXBU01011269.1, from coordinate 114,626 downwards.
AAAAGCCTTAAAGGAACATGCACACAACCAGAATTTTTACACTGTTTATATAAAAGGAAGTTATAACATAACTAGAAAACCAAAAAAAAGCATTTCCCTCAATATTGGACTATCCATTCATTAACTGGCTAAATTGTGCCTTCCGCCACACTCAGATAAAGCCATTTATTCCTACTATAAATTACATACTAAAAGAACTGTATTTTGTATCTGCACCTTTGAGCGCAACTCCGCATAAGAAGAAAATAGCAGGTTTGAATGCCATATTAAGTTAATAGTTACTTCATCACAAATCCATTTTGGTTATATGACACTTGAACACTCTTGCATAAAGGGACAATAAATATCAAATATAACAGAAAGAGCTAAAGAAGGTAAAAATATGTACACTAGTGCAACTACAAAATCAAATCTTTGTTCAAGTAGGTTTTAAATTCCTAACCAAGACAATAAGTCAGACTATTTTGTCCAAAATCTCATCTAAATCATTAGATGGGGCTCCATGACTAGATTGGTGAATTCCCGGCACTGGAATCTTATGAGAGCTATGCCTCTCAGCACTAGGAGTCTAGCTTCCAGAAATAATACTATATCTAATTAGAATCTTGAAGCTCCTCCACAACATTGCTACAAGCCAAGACTGATTGGCAGACCGCTCTAAAGATAATCCAGTCCACTCCTCTTGCTCAAGCAAAGTCACATGTATTAAGTTACCAAGGATCAAATCCAGTCATATTTTTAATATTGCCAATAATATCTACTCCTAGCCATCTTCTACAGTTTCTTAGATTCATAAAGCAGCTGGCTGGTAACTCCATGGTACAGGTACTAAAGGGGCCAACTAGGAAATGTGTCCCCTTTGCTTTATTGCTCTGATAACAAAGAGTCTCATGACCCAAGTGGAGACTGGTGACAGTCTTGGCCACAATGAACATGAAGTGATCGAGTTTAAAGTCTCTGGTGACAGAAGTAAAACTTCAACTCTGAGCACAAGGAGAGCAGACTTCAGGCTGCTCAGGGAACCAGTTAGTGAGATCCTGGGAAAATGCTTTGGAAGGTGCTGGGGTCAGTGCTGGTCACTTTTAAGGATCACATCCCAAGGGCACAGGAACAGGCAATTCCAAAAATGCTGAAAGTCAAGTGAGGCAGAAGGCTGGCTTGGATGATGAGGGGACTTATTTTGGAGCTACAGCAAGACAAGAAGCTGTATGGCCAGCGGAAGTGAAGTCAGGTGACATGGGAAGAATACAGAGATGCTGCTGCCACTGTAGGGAGACAAAATCCATGTGGTCAAAACTCAGTTGGGGTTGATGCAAGCCAAGAACATGTGGGACAATAAAAAGAGCTTTATTAAGCATGTCAGTAGCAAAGGCAGTGCAGAAATAACATTAGTCCATTACAGGACGAGGATCGTCACCTCACAGACAGGGACAGAGACAAGGCAGAGATGTTAAATTATTTCTTTGCTTGTCTTCAAGACTGATGAAGAGAAGACGTCCAAGGATGTCCCAGTGCCCTGAGCTGGAGGACAATGACCATAGGAATGATCAACTCCCAGTCAACCCTGAACTTGTATGGGATCTACTGCTCCTGCTGAATCTCTGTAAGTCTATAGGGCCTGATGGGATTCCTCTGAAGGTAGTAAACTAGTCAGCTGATGTCACAGCAAGGCCTTTCTCAATGATTTTTGAAGAATTCTGGCAATCTGTAGAGGTCCCATCTGACTGGACACCGGCTAATGCTGTCCCAATTTTCAAGGATGGCAAGGATGACCCTAGAAAGGTAGGCCTATCAGTCCACTTCAGTGACTGATAAAGTTACAGAGATGACTATTCCGGCATAGTGAAAAACCTGAAGGAAATGCAGCCACTCTGTGCTCTTCAAAAAAAAACAACTTAGACACAGGACTCAAAAGTACACTAAGTAAGTTTGCTGATGACACTAAATTGACATGCTGGAGAAGAGCCTGGGGATCCTGGTCAATGGCAAGCTGAACATGAGGCAGCCAGGACGGCCAACCCTGTCCTGGGGACATCAGGCCCAGCATCCCCAACTGGGCAAGGGAGGAGATTGTCCCACTCTGTCCTGGGCTGGGGCAGCCTCACCTCAAGTGCTGGGGGCAGTTCTGGGTGCCACAAGGTAAGGTATAAAAATATTAGTGAGTGTCTAAAGGAGGGCCATGAAGATGGTGAAGAACCAACAGGGGGAAGCCACACAAGGAATAGCTGAGGTAGTTTACCTGGTCTATTCTTTTGGAAGAGAGTGAGTTTTCAACATCCCCATAGAGGAAGAGGAGGGGCAGACACTGATCTCTTCTCTGGGGTGCCCAGTGACAAGACCCAAGGCAATGGCCTGAAGTTGTGTCAAGGAGGTTTAGGTTGGATATCAGGTAAAGGTTCTTGCTCCAAAGGGTGTTTGGGCACTGGAACAGGCTCCCTGGGGCAGTGATCATATCACCTGACAGACTGCAAGCAGCGTTTGGACAACACTCCTGGGCACACAGAGTGGTTCTTGGGGATGTTCTATGCAGGGCTGGGAGCTGGACTCAAGGATCCCTGTGAGTTCCTTCTAACTCAGAAAACATGCAGCATTTTAGGTAATACCTATCCACCCAAATATAATGCCAGCTGGGGAAAAACATAGCTTAGTGGAGATAAAGTAAATCAATCCAAAATGGTTCTGTAAGATAAATTTGAAGAGCTGTACCTCACACAAACAAATGTAAAAGAACGGCATTTTGTTCTTAGACTAACTTACATACAAAGCAATTATATTAAGAACAGGGAGATAATACACCCTTAAACTGCATATATCTAATGACCCATAACATAACTGCATGCTGCTCTCTGTATAACTGAAACAAGAAATGTGGTGGCATTACACAGAGACAGTATGAATATCTCCACTAACGTCAATACTGCCTTGCAGGGTATAGACCTTTAACTAAATGAAAGTATAGAAAATGTATGAAGCATGGACAACAGTAAAAATACTTCAATTACAAAAAAAATTAAAACCACCCCAAGATGATCTACATCACACAACAGATTACAAAAACTATTGAATACAAAGTTAAAAAGGCACTATGCCATTATCATTTAAAAAGAAAAAAATTAGAATAAGAAAGCAGTTTAAAAGTAGTCTATAAGGGAAAGAGAGAAAAAAAGCTATCTTGTAGAGCCACAGAATCACTTCTGCTGGAAAAGACCACTGAGGTATCAAACGCAACCAATAAATGTAACCTGGCCAAGTCCACCATTAGACTATGTATACACACCTTCTAAGGACCTCCAGGAACTGGTGACTGACACTTTTCTGGGTAGCCTATTCCAATGACTGGCAATCCCTCTGGTGAAGATATTTTCCCTAACAGCCAGTTAAATGTCTCCTGGTGCAATCTGAGGCCATTTTCTCTTGTTCCATCACTTACTGGGCAGAAAGAACCACATCAACCTCACTCCAGCCTCCGCTGAGGCAATTGTACAGAGCAGGAAGGTCCTCCTGAGCTTCCTTTTCTCCAGGCTGAACACCCCCAGCTTCCTCAGCTGCTGGTCATTTGACTTAGGCTCCAGACCCTTCCCCTGCTCCGCTGCCCTTCTCTGGACATGCTCCAGCCTCTCAATGTCCTTCCTGAATTGAGGGGCCCAGAGCTGGACACAGCACTAGAAGTGTAACCTAACCATTGACCAGCACAGGGGGATGGTGCCACACTGTTGCTGACACAGGCCAGGTGCCCCTGGCCACCCAAGCACACTGATGGCTCATTCAGCCAGTGCTGAGCAGTACCCCCAAGACCTTTCTGCCCAGGCACATTGGAAAATCAAAGGCTATATCAAATGGGGTTTTTTAAAGTTTAAAACATCATGCAAAGAAATGGGACCATATTTCTAATCCAAGAAGGCATTCTGTATTTCTTTACTAAATTATTATTCGGATGCTAATGTCACAGAAGGCATTTTGGTAAATGCTAACATCCAATACTCATTAAACCAGACAGGAAAGTGGCCTAACTGATATAAACAAACAAAATAGGAACTTAAATGTTTTAGAGGCTTAAACTAATTTTCACTATGGCTGACAAAGAACAGCCGGTTCATGATGCACCAAATACTCCACAGCCTCATTCTAAAAAAAGGTTAGAATAGACATTTACTTCCAAATGTGAATTTTAATTTGGAGACAAAATAATTTTAATTAAACAATGTTATTGTTATCTAGTTTGTTAGAACACATTACCTCTTTATGAGTGTTCTTCAGGCAGAACTACACAGGCTAATACAGATTTATTATATTATTTATACTTTATAGAAAGAAATTTAGTAGAAAAGCAAATTAAAGACCTAGGAAATGTACTTCTTGTGTTATTTAAGTGGCTCAATAACATGAGCCACTTACGTGGCTCTCAATGTGCCTTCCTACTCCAGTCCCAAGCATCCCAGTTTGCAACAAAATGGCACATACACAAAGATATGTACATACATAAAAGGTTCTCTTTCTGAACATCTTCCAGTTCTAATCGTTTGCAGTCATCATTCTGTTGATGTACATCTCTGTCTTGATTATTCAAAAATGGTCTAAACCCAACATAGGAATGTCTTCTTCCATATCTTCCACCTGTAATAGTCTGATATCCTCCTGCAGGTTTGGGCCAGGCAGTTTTGCCAAGCCCTTGGCCCATTGCTACACGAGATTATGGAGGCAAGAAAGACAAAGATACTTGTTAGACAACAACATGTCTTAGCAGTTTCCCTCTTCCTTAACACTTTGATATATTTTTTTATCAAGGAATTTTCTAATTCTCTAAAGTCTTACACTCCATTTACAATATGATTATTAAGAACAAAGTACTCTGGGCCCACATATTATGAAAGTATGTAAACATATACACATTATGAAACTGAGTTTTCATCTACACCAAATATTGGCAAACACTGATTGTGCCCCCATTTTAACATGTTTTTAGTAAATAAAAGAGACTTAATATTTTTTTAAAGTCAATCCCAGATATCACAACTTTATTTTTTCCACTCTGTTCATAAATCTGACATAACACATATCAGCTTGCAGAAAAAGATTTGCAAGGACTATAATGGAAAATCCTTCAGGTAATACAGCACAATTCAGGCAGCCCTATCTAGCTCATCTTTGTGACTGGGAAAGTATAATTAATCAAATCACACCTTCTAAAACAAAAGTTCCAGGGAGAAGGCTTTATTCCTACTGCTAGAGGTAGTATGTTCAGGCATGGCCATACAAAGCATTGCTCACACACTGCTTCTTACAGCAGCTTTTCATATTAATGAAACACAGCTTTTACCAATAAAATATGGGAAAAGGAGTAAAAAGGAACTTGAGAAACAATGGAAAAAGGCTGCCAATATTTTAATAAAGAGAGATTTTAATACAGCAGTAGTATCAGGTATTAATTGTCCAACACAAGGATTCATGCCCAAAGCCTGTTGCTTGTACAAATGCAATTAGAAGTTGACTATTTCAGACATACAGCGACTTCTCTGTGTCCCTCTAAGTCATTTTTAATCTTTACTAGATATGGAATGAAAAAGCTTCTGTTCTTGCAACTCACCATATTAAAACCTTAACATTAGAGTCAAGGAAGACAAAGTTTGCAACCATTAATATAGAGTATTAGGAACTTCAGAAAAATATGAAAGCTTTTTTACTAATCTCTTCATTACACTTAAAAAGAGTATGGGCAGAGACATATGAAAGAGATTGAACCTTGGCAGAAAAAAAATAGCAGGTATCTGAGGCTTTTTTTCATCACTTACCTATGAAGCTCTATGTAGTTTGATTAGACTAATCTTCCCTGGAAATATTTCTCGGTATTTGTTCAGATCTGCCCATCCTTTATTAAAAAACAGAACCTAAAATGTTTGTTTTGTTTTTAACTATACCACACCTACAATCTTTAGAAAGGTGAAAACTCTGGCATCTTTGCGAAACAAAAATCCTGGCAACTAATGCAAGAAAAAACAGGACTAATAATTTTCTTATCTAGTCAGCCAGCAGTTAATGTCTTTATTAAGTCAATCAGCAAGGTATTGTTTTTCAATCAAGCTCTGACAATCCTGAAATTTCCCTTGATTACAACATGGTTGGTCAGCAGACTGCCAGAGGGAGCTGCTAATTAGCAGCCACATCCAAATGTGCAGAATAAAATCCAACAGTTAGATTAGCAAATCAGAATAGCAATGCAGAAATCTGTTCTCAAACAAGTGGTTGAAACAAGGTAAAAATACAACAAAACTGCATAACTCTTGGCTTCGTTTTGTTCTCTAAGACATCAGTATCGTTCAAAAACAGACGTCCACTCAGAGTCAAGCTCTCTCAATGTAAATGTTTCATTTTTAAAAATCTGATGTTCACAACATGCAAAATCTGTTTAATGCACTACATTTTTTGTTCCAAATAATGGTCTCACATAGAGTCTCTCATCATGTGTTCAACTGTTTCTAAAAGACAGAGCAGGCAGTTATTATTCTTCTGTCCTGGGGAAGACTTACTGGATCAAGATAGTGAAAGCTTTCAACACTTACTGGAAATATGGATGTCACACTTGGTTTTCAGGAGAGGCAAACTTCTATCAAAATACAAAATATCTCAAAAATAAGAGAAGGAAGCATGCATTTATTTACCTACATGTCTAAAATATGCAGCATTCAGGCACATGAATGCAGAGGCTAATTTACAAGAAACCCTTCAGGTAATGAAGCGTGTGAAACACAAATATTCTCCCTCAGGGATTTCTTCCAGGCTAGCTTAGCCTAAGAAGTAGGTATTGCTTCAGAAGCTCAGTTTAGTAGACCTGTTCAAAGCATACCCAATAGTCACTGAAAGAAATTTCTGCAAAACTGATCAGTCTTAAGAGAAGCAACCAGTGCATAAATAAAACCAGTGAATAAATAACTAAGGTAGGGCAAACAAGCTGTTATTCACTTCTCTGGCTGAAGATGTTTATACACACCTCCATACTTCCAGAATGTTATTTCAGTCACCTGAATTCCTCAAAAGAATCATGAACAGGAAAGCATTTTAAAATACCAGAGCTGATTTAAAAAATGGGAAAGATTGTCTCATAAAACATACAGTTCACAAACAGGTAGGTTCAGCCTTTAACAGGCACTGCCTTAATCACTGATAGAGTGATGTGCATCCTCTTCACTGCTACCAACACTGCACTAAGGACACCAGTCCCTGGAGACAGGAAATTACAGGCTGTAGCATAGAAAGCCTCAGAATCTAGAACAAATCCTAACCTACTTTTCCTCTTCCATGGATTTTAAAAAAGGAACAACAAAAAAAACCCTGTTTTTCGAGATGTAAATGTTCAAGGTTGGAGTAGATGCATGCCTGCATGTGTTCACAACCTCGCACAATACAATACTGAAAAAAATCTCGAACCAATTTACAGAGCTAGATGTAGGGCAACTGGAATTTCCTGCTCAGACAGATGCTGGCAGGATTCTGCCCTCACCCACTGAAACCCGGTCACTGCCTTTTACTCTCATCTCCATTATCTTCTGCTCTATCTCAACTCCCTCACATCCTGTGCATTAGTAACAAGAGCAGCAGCTCTCTTGGGTCAGGGAGTGCCATGACTGAGGGCCATGAAGGTGATTGGAGGCTGGAGATCTCTCCTATGAAGACAGGCTGAGAGAGCTGGGGCTGCTCTGCCTGGAGAAGGCTCCAGGAAGACCTTACAGAAACCTTTCAGTACCTAAAGTGAGGCTCCAAGAGAGCTGGAGAGGGACTTCTTAGAGGGTGTGTAGGCCTATTACACTGGAGGAAAAAGCTTAGCAGAATATGGCTGGGGGTCCCAGACCAGAGTGGACAAGGATACAGGCAGAAACAGTTTCAATCTGCCGTCATTTTCTGCTGCAAAAAGTATTTAACTAGCTTGCATTTTGGTTTGGGTTTTTTTCAAGAAATGTGAATGTAGCCTCAAGTATTTCTCTAATTATTTTTTCAATCATTTAACAACTAATGTTTTTTGTTCTTCCTCAGATCTTCCTAGCATTTGTAGAAAAAAACTTGCATGCATATTCTGGACCCAATCTCAACATTTGACACAGAAATAAAAATAAATCCTTTATCCTACTCAACTGCACTTTTTTCTCTTGTATCTATGATTTACAGAAAACATTTTCTCCTACAAGGCAACAACAGGATCTCACATTCAAGGTTTGAAAAGGGAATGCATGTAATACTGACACTATCACTGTTTTCTAGCTTACCATCTTAAAAATTAAATCTGCATTTATTCCCAGAAGTATATGAATCCATTTGGCTGTCAAATGAGCAAAACTTAAAACCAACTCATTCTTCACACTCTCCCCGATAACTGACTGTTTCTAAATCATAATGAAATCACACCCTTGATCAACACCAATAAATGTTACAGGTAAAAGTATTCATTGTCTTTTAAATTGAATTATCCAATATTTTTTACCTGAAACCAGTATTCTACATGTCTTTCTTCCCTGCAGACAAATTTAAGAAAATTTGAATTAGAATGGAGAATTTTCAGTTTGCTAAGCACCACTGCTCAGGACTGCACAGAGATTACCTCATTTCAGTTAGAAGAAAGGCACACAACAATCCCAAAAATGAGAGGAATACTTCAATTAAAATAATTGAAACAACATACTACTGTCACAAGTTCCTTCTGTTGTCTCTATGGGCAGATTAATATTGAAATTATTTATTTTTACTACGCTTACAAGCTTCAAACTACATACACTAGCAGATTAATACTCAAAACAATGCATGTTCAATTAAAATTTACTTTCACTGTCTGGTATTCATCTAAACATCAGAAAACCATATGCCAGAGTCTAACCCCACTAGGCAGCTAAGCACCACACATGCTCACTCACTCTCCCTACCAGTGAGAAAGAAGAGAGAATAAGAAGGATGAAACTGAAAACACTCATGGGCTGTGATAACTAGAGTTTTGGAACCTTGGGATTTTTCAAGAAAAAAAAAGGACACAAAGACATAAAAGCAAGGAAAATGAATAATGCATAAAAAATCCTAATTGCTCACAAGGAACCCTGCAATGCTCAGACAGTTCCAAAGCCACAGCAGCCTAGTCAACTTTCTTACCCCTACCAGCTGAGCATGATACCACGTGATCTGGAATATCCCTTTGGTCAGCTGGGGTCAATGTCCTAGCTGTGTCCCCTCCCAAACTCCTTGTGCCCTCTCCCAGCTCCTCACTGGTGGCAGAGAAACAGAAAAGGGCTTGGCTCAGTGCAAGCCCTGCCCAGCAATAAAATATCCCTGTGTTACCAACACTGTCTGCAGCCAAACATACAGAACACAATCCCATGCAAACACTGGTGAAGAAATTTTGTTCTATCCCAGCTGAAAAGAGTACACTGGATGATAAGCAAAAATTAAGTCTTTTTCTTATGGATCCAGTCCATTCAACCAAAAGTTCCTTCCTCAAACTCTATGGTTTAGAAGTGACTTAAGGCTCCCCACTAGGATATACGAGTAGTGATTATTTCCACAAGCACTATCAGCTCAGCTACAAGTACACTGACAAATGGAATATGCTTCAGGGACATACTTTCCAGGCATTGTTTTTTCATCAACCTTCCAGGTAATTTTGAACTCTTCTGAGCTACAGATTCCACTGAGTCAATGTTCTTACTCAGCAGAGTTCCTTCTCTTTGCCTGAAGCTGGAAGTAGTCTGTGGTCCAAATTCAATAAGCTGTCAAGCTGGCCCACTACTGATTTAATTTCAAATTAGAATATTGTTCAGCTGTGGTGTTTTCATCTCTCAGGTTGCATTAAAAAAAACCCCCAAAAGCCATGATCATATTCAAATATTTGATACTGATCTGAGACTCTTCCCAAAAGAGGTGATCACCTCTAAGAGCAGCTTCCTCCCACTTAAACATTAAATGGTTTCGGATTTGCATTTCCCTGAAAGCCTGCAGTTTTGTGTGCAATTTGTGCTATAAACACAAAACTGAAGTTTTGAATTGCTACAGTCTATTAATATTACACCTATAACTATTAATTTTACAAATAATCAAATTTCTGCATTTACAAAGCATTAGTCAACATACAGGCTAAAAAAAAGAAGCTGATTAATATTTTGGACATTGTCTGTATACTCCAAATCTCTGTTAATGACCTCCTATAATCATCATAGACAATTCACAACACTACCCAAGTTATGGAAAAAGTTTTGCCAGACTTGAAACAGAGCAAGTGCTGCCACTATACAAACAAGAGTGAATTAAAGTACGTGCATGCAAGTATCAGTGGTTGCTGTAAAAGAAATGCATTAGATGTATTCACAGGACAAGTTATGAAGCAGAGACAAAATTTCTTGAAGTCCAGAACTCCCTTAATAAGTGAAGCCCAGTCATCACCTTCCATACAGAGGTGTCTGGATGAGCATCTTGAGGCAGCTCCATTCTGTCCTTAAACACCCTTCTAGAGCTGAAGATCCTGCACAGCTCCCATTCTCTCATCCAGGCTCTTCTGACCAACACGAGGGCACACCATCCCCCTAGGCTGATGTTTGCCATCTGTTCACTTCAGCCAAGGCACCAGAGTTAGGGCAGCTTTGCTCTGATGCAGCTTCAGGTGTCGCTACAGTGGTTGGCCATCAAGCTGCAAAGCAGCCTGCATGAACTTACTCAGCTCTGCCAGATGCCCTTCTTTGAGAGTCTGTCTTCACTTTTAAGAAGCTCAGCAGGCTGTTGCATTAGCACAGCTGAGGAGGTAGAACTGAGCCATTCCAGCATTGATTTGACACCATTCTCTGAGGGTCCATCTGCTTCAGTGCTACATATAACTCCTGCATTATTTCCAGGTTTTTTATACTGACTTGCTCAGACTTAGCCCAGTTCTCTTTAATTTCTTACACATAACTGTAAGAAGTTTGAATGCATCATTTTCATCTCCCCTGATGAAAATCCTCAATCCTCTGTTTGATCTGATCTAAAAAACTGACAGCTTTGCCTTACAACTGTAATAATCAGTTTTACAGCTTTTATCCTAACTAATAGCTTCAGCAGAAATTACATATTAAATCTCAAGAGGGAAGATTAAGCAACTGCAGCATTAAAAGCTTTTAAAGACAAGGACAACGTCTATGCCATGTACTAACCAAGCAACAGAAAGCTCCATCCTCCCATAGAAAGCCAGCATTATAACTTTAAGAATAAAAAGCCTAACTTCACCAGCAGTCCCTGTAGCAATCCGGTAATAGAAAGCACTATTATGTGCCGCTAATCATCAGGCAAGCTTTCTTATCTCTCTCCTTCCCCAATATCACAAGTTCTTGTATTCTTAATAGGTGTACTAAACTAAGGGCAATTTTTACCTACTGCTTGGCAGAAAACACACAGAAATTCAGACACTAACACCTGCCCCCCCCCAATATCTGTCCTCTATTTTTATGACTTTCACATCTTGTATTCTTGTTTAAGTTCTGATTATGAACTTCCCAGAGGAGGAAGCATGTCTCTGGAGCTGGAACACTTCAAACAGAAGACAATAACCAACAAAATACCAAGACTTGTCTACACTTTAAGCAGAAAAGGTACTCTTCTACTTTTGTCAGTGCAGATGACCCCAAAACACTTTAAGAAACCAGAACAATCACTTCCTTTCCTCCTGATAAACACAGCAACTTGTATGGTCTTCCCTGTCCTGGGCAACCCCCACAATATGCAAAAAGTCCTTTTCTCCCTGCCGCCTTGTTGAAGAAGCAGTCTGGAATCTTTGGTTCTTGGTCTCAAGGTTGCCTTTATTTATCTTATCTAATAGAGCTTCTTTCTGCCCTGCTGCAAGCTTGCCCTGCAAGGTAGTTTGAGGCACACTCTGTCCACCCCCGAGCCCAAGCTGTCTTTTTTATACTATCAACTACATATTCAATGTTTACCATTAATTTCCAATCCATGACCCTTACATTACACTGTCCAAGTTTCTGACAAACCAATCCAGAAATGCCACCCTGGCTTAAAGATGGGTGACAAAAAGGAGAAGAGATAACATGCCATGTGTAAAAATTCTCCATCTTGACTCCCAGACCCCCCTGTCCAGAATATCAAACCCTCCTGGACATGGCTCCAAACCTTTTCCTTTTCACCTATAATTATTACTATTCTACTATTTAAACTCTGGTGACTTACAGTTCTTCTTATAAGTTGGTAATTTGTCCTATGCATTAAAATCAAAGCCACAGGCATTCCTGGTGGCAAACAAAGATCTTTGACCCTCCTGCCAGGGCTAAAAGCCTCCTGGCCAGGGCCTGGATCATTCTGAGATGCCACAGGAACCCTCTGGATTCCAACACAACTATAAATGACAAAAGAATCCCAAGGTGGAAGTGCAGGCCCTGGAAACTCTTACATGAGGGAGAGATACAATTCATCAGATTAGAAGACCCAAAGACATGTTTTTGCATTGCTGTCTATCATCTTATATGCTTTATTAAAGCAAAGCTAACCCAAAACATGTAATCAAACTTCATCCACTATCAGAAGCAGTAAAAGCAATTTTTAAACCTGTTTTTTTTTCAAAATCTGAAGGTGTTTTGTTGCTGATTTTGTTTTTTCCTGAAGAATAGTAATGTCTCAGCACTTCAAACTCCTTTCATAAACTTAATTCTTTATCTTGGATACAAGGGTAACAAAAACCTCTGATCCAATCAACAGACAGGAGAGCTCACCTGAACAGTCATGAAACAGAATCTGAGGTGATTCCAACATACCTGTGATGAAGTAAGATCATTCTCACAAAGAAAAGCATGGGCTATTACTGTTGAGCAGGAATAAACAACAGAGAATTACTAAAGGGGGAACAATTGGCAGTGCTCAGCTAAGCAGAAGGGCAGTGGAGGATTACAGGGGACCACAGTAGACAAAAGTCAAGTCATTACTTCCCCCTGTTTTGGCAAATAGCAACACACAGAGCTGCATTAGATTGAAAACTATGAGACAGGAAAAGTAAGCCTCATATCCTGACCAACAAGGTAAATCAGATCTTACCCTCTGCATATAGTTTTTAAATACCTTGCTTCAAAAAAAAAAAAATCACTGTTTTCCCTGACATAAGAAAATAACACATGGAAATGACATACAGGAAATGTTTCTACCAGTAAGGACATTGTATCCCTCAATCAGATTGCCTGGGGAGGCTGAAGAATATCCATCAGAAACACAGCCCAATGAAAAGTATTCAAACAAACATCTAGTGAAGAATCACTGGGAGGAAGGGGTGGGAAAGTGGATACGCCTGACAAAATAACTGTTTGAGGTCCTTACCAGCTCCACAGTCATTTCCCTAACCAAATCTCCAGAATTTCATACATTTATTCTGCCCCCAGGCTGGAATCACCATTCTACATACTTGCTTTTGAATGGAGGGGAAAATCTGTGGGTTTTTTTCCTCCAAACCACTGGTGCTACAGCATGACTACGGATAATTACTTGCTTTTTTTCACATTGAAGAGAAATCAGATAATTTTTATTACTCTTATGGTTTTTTCTTTTTAAAAATTTTTGAAAGGTTACACAATCCATATGCTGTGTGAAATTGAACTGGGTTTACTCAGTATGGTACAAGTACTTGATTTTTTTTTTGTCACCTCCTTTTAAAAACCTATACTTTTCACTTAAAGCACCTTATTACAATCATGGAAACATATTATAGATCCATTTCCTAGGAGCCAATTTTTAGGCCTCAAAAATAATGCTGCAGGTTCCTGACAGTACTCTCAGAATCCTACACCACAGTTTTTTTTAAGCTGCCAAACAATAAATATCTGATTCACCAAAAACATAATGAATAAAGATCTAGTTAACATATGAAGTTGACTATAGCACCACTGAAACAAAGGGCAGATTTTGCTATTATTTAAAATCCCCGGGGTTAGAGAAACTTCTCTTGAATGCTTTGGAACATTCTGACACTAAGCTGACAAGATAGGACACTTTCATATAACCAATTATCACTAATCTCCTGAGCAATAATCCACAATCTACCCTCAGGATCAGACCATTTCTCTATATTACATTTTTCTACAGTATCAACTAGTGGCATCATTTAAATCTCAAATTTGTTATCACCTTGGATTTTCTTTTCCCTGCCTTGCTTCTAGAGGTGAGATAATGATGATGTTACAGCAATATATAAAAATCAGAGGGGACTTTTGAATCTGAACAGCCACAAACTTTTCAGGTCCTGTTTTAATAAATGTTAAGGACACACACATGTGTGCCAGCTGGAATTCCCTCTGTTTCCACATTTACATATTTAGTTACCTGAAATGCTGCATAAGGATTTAGTATAAAAAAAATCACCCTCGAAATTAATCAAATTTGAAAAGCTGTTTTAAAACTACTCAGAATGATTAATGATATTGGCAGCAGAATTTATAAATATTTTTCTCACCACGACACATGAGCATTTAGCAATTTACAGGACCATCCACTCTGTCATCCTTGCACAGTATTGCACTCATTACTACAAGCTCATCAATAATTACCTCAATTTCCCACATAAATAAGTCATAGCCCTGCTCCACATGAACAGACAGCCAGGTGCAGCCTGTATGACAACCAAGGTTCTCTCAAGAACTACTGCACCTTGACAACTCAAATAACGGCCCCTGTATTAAACATGCACAGCACCACTACAAGTGCTTCAGGACATTGCCCTGATAAACGACACAGTGTGCTTTGTTTGAGCCCAAGCTATCAGAACCACAGAAGCTGAAGTTCCAGACACTGGTTCAGGTCAGTGTGTCCTTTAGGGGCAATCACAGTGCCCCCCCCACCCCCCTTCTGTTCTGAACAGAAGGCTGAGATGAGCTCACTGTCCTTCTCCAGTAGTCTGGGTTTATCTCTGCTTATTCCACATTTGAAGTTATTTCTGTAACTTGAGTGTATATTTCACGGTATTAACTGAAGATTTTAAACACATTCTCCAACTGAAATAAATGCAAAGTAGCCCTTTAGAACCTGTCCAAATACACTACTAAACATACAGATACAAGACTGCTGAAGCACCATTGTAACTGAAGTGGGCTCTACTGGACTTAAAGACCTACCCACTAAAATGCAGGGAAGTTATTACTGTATCAATAAATGAATTAGAACAAATTTGTTCCCCATACTTCAGTCAAAATACCACTCAAAAAAATTAGGACAAGCCTTGACAGAATGAAGTTTTATGGTCACAGTTTCAAATGACAGCCACACCTCCAAATACCTCAGATGCCAAATGAACACAACTCAACCTGCAAAGCAGCTGTCTGCTGTCCCCAAAAACAGCCCCTACTGCTGTACAGCACAGTAATACCTTTGTTTCATTCAAGCCTTCCTAAGAGTCAAAGAATCAAAACAAACACAGCTCAACAAGTACTACGGGCCACCAGGGAGATTACTGTGTAAAATGGTAGCAATGCCAGCTCAACTTTTGCAATACCCGTCACAGTGTCTGTGGGAGTCATCCAACATACCCTATCAGTGTTTTTCGCTTGCTATGCTAAACTGCTTTCGCAAAAAGCATACATCTTCATAGGATCAGCTAGCTTAACAAGGCAACAATTCGTAAGTATTTCTTATTTTGATGAGGCTTTGACCTGTCAAGAACTCTTGCATCTTACTACACTGCACTGCAATTCACTCTGCTGGCAAAGGAAATTTTAAAAACAAGCCTATTTCACAGAAGTTCCCTGATCCTGCATTTTAATACAGCTTAAAAATAAAGACTTTTGTAAACAACTTTTTTCCAGACCTTTTCCCTTCTTAGTGGGTGAGAAAAATAATCAATTGTGAGAGTCTGACTCAGCTACAAGTAACCTTATTTTATTACATACATTTGCTTAAACAAATTTAAATAAGCATACTTCTCCCAAATGAAATTTCAATCCATAAAGTATGCATTCTTCATTTTTGCATTAAAGAGAATACTAACAGTCTGACACCAATCTCCACTGCTACAGTATGCATTTTTTAAGAGAGTGTGGCAAATATCCAATCAAAAGCCATTCTTCTAAACTGCTTAACTGTGCACAGACAATTGCAAAGCAAGAACTACACTGAAAAAAAGAAGTCCTGAATATGTTATAGTACAGAAAAAGGACCTAAACACAGTCTCTAAACTTTCAAGCACATTCTATCAAAGTACACAGCCTGTAAACTTTTAATAAGTTTTCTGATTTTTTGTGCACCAGGGAGATTCACAGGCCACATAACTCATACATTTCAGCATTAATTCACCAGCAATACCCAGTAAAGCCCATGTGCAGTGCAGAACATCCTGAGAATGCTCAGCTCCACCACAGCCAACAGTTCTCCCCACAAACATTCAAGAGAACTTCTAGAGGCGCAGCAAGGAGTCGCTGCTCTTCCCCAGGTGCAAAACCTATTCCGGGCAGTATAACTACATGTTAATTAATTTAACTCGTGCGGAAGAAAAGGGACATCAACTACAAGCACTGACATGTGGATCCTGGGCCCAAAGCACATTCCTTCTGACGCTGTGTTTGGGGGGTGCTCTGCTGGCTCAGGCCTCCCGTCCTCAAGCAAAGAGAGAAGTGTGAGTGTTACATAACTTCGCTGAAACGATGTCAGCGACATCACTTCGCCAGTGACCCTGCTCACACCCGCGGGCTGACACAAGGTACGCCCCACACAGGGACCTCCCCTTTCCCCGGCGTACTGAGTCACCGCCACGGTGTTGTGGGAGAAAAAGTACAAAACACAACAAAAAAACCCCAGCCAAACAGGAACAAATCAAACCAAAACAACAACAAAGAAAGGAAATTAACTGCAAGCCCTTTTCCCCCGAAGGCCTGCCCGTATTTGCTCAATCCCTGCGCGCCCCGCCGGCTCCCCTGCACCCACAAACGGCCCAGGCCCCTTACGGACAGGGACTCGTGGGGCCACCACGGCCCGCCCGCGGTGCCCTCTTCACCCACCGGCTGAGGCCCCACCCTCGGCCGCAGGCCCGTCCCGGAGGGAAGGAACAAGGCCGCTAGTCAACGGCACAAACGCCCGTCCCCAACACTGCCTCAGCCACAGCCGTACCCGGCTCCCCCC
>VXBU01011269.1:67630-86349 GCA_013400315.1 Bombycilla garrulus | reverse complement strand
GAGAAAGTTGTGTTCCAGGGCTCCGCCGTGGCAGGACATCACATCCAGGGACACGTCACGTGCACAAGTGGAGGAGCTGTGGAAGGTGTGGGGCAGCCACTGTGCATTCCTTACATGAATTCTTTTGGTGATTGTGTTTGATAATGCTTGTCTACCATTTCAGTTTCTTCAGGCATGGGATTTAGAAAGAAACAGAATTTAATCCAAATTTGTCAGAATATGGAAAGTATCGAAAGCATTATGGTACAAGCAGCTTAATATGTTTCAATTTCATGATGCTATGGTGATTTAGCTGTCTTTTTAAATTTTTTTTAAATTTTTTTTTAATGTCCAGAGAGGATACAAATATCATAGCTGACAGCCGACTTGTACTACGTCACAACAGAAAGAGGATTACATGTACAGATTACAGCTCTTAGTGTACCAAGCAGTTTACTTCAGAACTATAACTGCTGTTGAAGAACTAAGTGTTTGGATAAGTCTGTGACTCTCACAGGGCTCATATCTGCAAGAGAGGAAACACAACATGGAGAGGAAGCCCACAAAATGTTTGGCTGGATGGATATGCGTATTGCTGAGCTAGCAAAAATAGTAACAATAGTGATGGTTTCGCTTCTTTTCTCTAGGGCCTTTGTGATAATCGACTGCTGCCGTTGCCATGGGAGCTTGGCATATACTTAAAATCCATAAAGGCTGCATTCCATGGGTCAACAGACATTGGCTGACAGGTCAAAAAGTTAGTATGCTGAGAAGTCTGCAAATTACAAAGTTGGAAATAAGTATCCAGGGTATTCAAGAAAGACTGGTGAGGGGTTTGTTAAAAAACAAAAAAATTGTCTGTTTGGTCGTTTTTAATGCAGAAAAAGGTTTGTGAGAAATTCTTCAGCTGAATGAATGTTATTACAAGCAGTAGCACAGCTTCAAACCTCTAAAAAATGAGAAAGGGTTAGGAATCATTTGTGTGTTAGTAGGACTTTAGCAGTCCCTTCTGAGTTCTTGACTTCTGGATGTTCCAGAGCATTTGACAGAACGGGATGCAAGCACATAGCGAAAACCTCTATATACGGAAATATGAAGGCTGCTGTGTAAATGCACTAACCTTACTGTCAGCCAGTACAGAGTCCATTTTCTTCACAGTAGCTGCTACAATAATGTGGATTTTGTTTTCAGTGTGAGAATAATGTTCTTAACACACACTCTGTTTTAGTCATTGCTGAATAGTGCTTATCCTTAGTCAAGGACTTTTCCACGTCTCCTGCTCCACCAGTGAGGATCTGCAGAAGAAGCTGTTTGGGAGCATGGCCAGGACAGCTGACCCAAACTGGCCAAAGGGTTATTTCTCGGTATTTCATAACATAGACTGTCATGCCCAGTATATAAACTGGAGGGAATTGGCTGGGAGAACATGGCTGCTCTTTGAGGATGGGCTGGACATCAGTCAGCAGGTGAATGATTGTATTGTGTATTTCTTGTTTCTCTCATGTTCTGTTACTCTTTCTTTCTCTCTGCATGTCATTACAGTTTTTTATTATTGTTTTCATTGTTGTTATATATTTTCTGCTTCAATTTATTAAATTATTCTTATCTCATGATAATTTTACCTGTTTTTTTTCTCATGAATTTTGCCTGTTTTTTTCCAATTCTCCTCCCTACTAAGATGGGCTGGGGGGAGTGAGCAAGAGGCTGCATGGTATTTAATTGCTGTATGTTACTGAAGCATGACAATTAGCTATTACATGAAAAATTTTTAACTGTAGCCATTCTGTTTCAATGCTCAAAACACATTTATTAACTAGAGAGAGGTTCTTAAACTCAGAGGATGTTAAGTATAATGGGAATCTCATTAATGGTCATTCACCCTGTTGCAATTAGCAGTATTGGGTAGCTGACAAATTTAGTTTGATTTTTGCTGCTGATTTGCGTGCTGACATTTTTTGGAAATAGCACCAGAAAATCCTGAAGACACTGCATTACGACAGTAAGGAGGATTCTGAGGACACTGCTGATTGCTTACCTGTATTTCATTTGACAGATTCAGAGAAGGCTTTGGGTTTGAAGTGAGCTCACACATTATCTGCTTCCAACACCCCTGCCAAGGGACACCTTCCATAGGCAAAGACATCTTCCACTGGACCAAGTATCTCAAAGCCACATCTAGCCTGGCCTTGAACACTTTCCAGGACAGGGTATCCACATGTTCTTCGGGCAACCTGTTCCAGTGCCTGGCCTTACTCACAGTACAAAATTTCTTCCTAAGGTCTATTCAAAAACTATTCTTTGTGCTTCCAAAACCACTCCCCCTATCCTTGTCCTGTCGCATGGTCAAAAGTCCCTTTCCACTTTCCATGTAGCCTTTTTAGATACTGGAAGGCTGCCAAAAGGTCTCCCCAGAGTTTTCTCTTCTCCAGGCTGAACAGGCCCCAGCTGTCTCAGCCTGTCTTCATAGGAGAGGTGCTCCAGCCCTGTGATCATCTTCATGGCCTTTCTATTAATGTCCTGCTCAAACAGCTCCATGTCCTCCCTGTGCTGGGACCCCAGGGCTGGAGGCAGCTCTGCAGGTGGGCTCTCACCAGAGCGGGGCAGAGGGGCAGAATCCCCTCCCTGCCCTGCTGCCCACGGGGCTCTGGATGCAGCCCAGGACACACTTGGCTTTCTGGGCTGGCAGTGCCCATGGCTGGCTCAAGTCCAGCTCTCACTCCCAGCACCCCCAGGTCCTTCTGCTCTCAATCCATGCTCTACCCAGCCTGTGTTTCTGTTGTAGTTGGAATTGCCCTGACCCAGGTGCAGGACCTTGCACTTGGCCCTGTGGACCTTCATGAGATCCACACAGCCCCCTCTGTGTGACATCTCCTCACATCCCCTCCCTGCAGTGTGTCCATCACAAAGCTTGGTGTCATCAGCAGATTTGCTGAGGGTGCTCTGATCCCACTGTCCATGTCACTGACAAAGGTGTTTAGCAGGGCCAGTTCCCACAATAGCACTGGAGCAATCTGCTTGTCCCTGGTCTCCACCTGGGACAATCAAGCCATTGACCACAACCCTCGGAATGTGACTGTCCTGCCTGTCAAATCGGTGTCTCCCATTTAGAGAGAGGGTATTGTGTGGCATAGAAGTCAAGGACTCCTCTCAGAGCTCCTGGATCCCAGACTGTGGTTCTGTTCCCACTGTCAGCACATCTTTCTGTTTGAGTGCACTATCCAAATCTTGGGTTGAAATCTTGTGGTCTGTTTGTCTCAACTTTCCATTTCATTCCCTTTTGTCATTTTGTAACTTCTGTGTAACCTTACCTGCAGAACTCTGCAACCCATCTAACTCCGTGGACTATGACTAGAAACAGATCCCCTTGAAGAAAGTCCTCAGGCAAAAAATCCAATTAAAAGCCTCTGCTTTCTTACTGAAATCTCTACATGTTTTCTGCAGTTTACCTCTGAGATACAGTTCTAAATTGTCTGTGCACGATCACTTCCTATTTTCTTTTTGAATATGCTTCCTTCCTTTCTTCCTTTGCAGACCGTCCAAGCCGTTCACGTTTCTTCCTCGTGTTTCCTGCCACCTGTATCTTGCTGACTTCCCCTCTTCTTTCAAACTGCATCGTATACCATATTTCCTTTTCCCATGTCTACTAATTTCTCTTTCTACACCAGTTATATGTTATAGAATAATTTATTAATTATGTGATATTTCAGTATAATTTCTGCAATATGTACCTTACACTGACTTCCATTACTGTTCAGTGCAGAGTGTTTTTTCCTTACAGGTAATAAACAAAGAGAGAGGCAAAGTGAGTTAATAGAAGGGAAACAGGTTTTTTTCTGTTGAGGAGCAGTTAACCAGGGTGGCTGCCAGATGGCTCTGAACTGAACTTTATTTCATAGTTATCAACTCTATATCACAGTTGCCCTTCTACGCCATCCACATCTTCCAGAATGTGATCGCTCTTGTTACTGGGAAGCAGCCATCAGGAAACAGCTGTGGTCTCCAGCACTAACACCATCCCAAAGTTTATCCAGCAGAGCCTGGAAGTTATAGAAAGGGACAAATTATTTGGAGTCATGAAGAGTTAAGAAGGCCGTAGAAGGCTTGTCCTTAACAATTTCTTCATGATTTCAGCGTGGGTGTTTTGTTTCCAGTTGTTGTCTTGACCAAATATTCCCAGCTAGGACTGCGTCCAGTCAGAGTAACACAGCAAGTTTTTATACAGAAATTATTCAATTTAAGTTATGTTAGGAGCATTTTAATGAGGAACAAAACAGAACAGAATGGCTTTCCTGGAAAATGAAAAACCATTTTATGAGAATATTGTTAAATAATAGTGGCATGACATTCAAGGTGTCTTAGGCTGTCCATATTTTGAGCCTCAAAAAAATGATGAGAAATTATAGATTGCTTAAAGCCGTTGCTGCTGGCATCATTTTTGTGAAGTGACTGTTACATCTTGTAATATTGTGAGGTTTTTTTAAGGGTATAGGACTTGTGAGGTCACAGAACTCCATATGAGGTCTCTTAACTAAGGTGTGGGTGCATTATAGATCAACACTAAGGAGTGAGAAGTGGTGGACACAGAATTGTCTATAATTTGCTACTGCAAAGGAGTATCTTGGTTCTGGTGCTTGTGAATACTGACATCCTTGTGACTCAGCACTGTGTTCACTGATTTCATGGCAGGGAGCTACTGCAAATAATTTAAGGAACTTGTGTGAAACAGATGTGTTTATCAGAAATAGGATGGCAATTTTTTTAAACTTATGACAAATGCAGGCTTTTCCTTGTTTCCAATCTACTGTAAAGCTTAATTATATGGAAGATTCATAGGTCATCTTTCAAATTAAAGAAGTGTTTAGGAAAGGTTTGATTTAATTAGGCAAAGGGGCTAGGTGATATACTTTACACAGTTATTACAATAAAACGAAAAATTAGGGCAATTTTAAATAATTCAGTTTCTTTTTTCAGGATGACCTTGCTAAATAGTTTCAAAAGGATTTCATGAGGATTTAGTTTTCATGAGGATTTTGCAAATCTCAAAGTATGAAAACCTGGCCAAAAGAGGTGTGTGGAACTGGTTATGTACTCTTTAGCCCTTCAGAAGATATGGGGAAAAAACAATAATAGTTGTTGTTGTTGTTGTTATTGTGATGGTTGCTATTATTTAGAATTTTGACTGCTTTCACAAAGAGCTGCAGGAAGATCACATAGTACCCCAAGACAGAAGATTTATTTGTTAATTTTATGTATGTCTGTCTATCATGCCAGTCTGTCATTTAATCAACAAACTCCAACCATGTCTAGAAATGAAACTTGGAGAATTAACTGTCTCTCAAATTAGATTTCTTTAATGCCATCTAGTCAGACCCATCAGCTGATAGGTAAGTTGTGAAGTAGGTTTTCAAATATTTATGATATGTAACCAAATTGAATGTGCTGAAAATGAAAAAAAAAGAATGTCAGTAAAAAACCTGAGTTCATAATCTTGCTATGTTGAAAAGGTGATGGGAATGTTGAAGCAAAGCTGAGGTGAGGTGTTACAGAGGTGCCACGGCAAGCTTTGTGTGAGCCATCTTGGATATCTGAAACCAGGTGACTAAACCCAAACTTCATATGGTTAACTTTCCTTCAGGAATACTGTATAAAGTAGACTACAGAACACTAAATTGTTCTCTTAGTTAAAGGAGATTTATACTGAATAATTTTTTTCTCCTTAAGCCACTTGCAGGAATACTTGTGCTTTCTTTTGAAGCAGGTGATACTACTGTCAAAACACTGAAGTTTCAGTGAAAAAGAACCACTTCAAATTTTAATGCACTTATATGCATTTGACTTTGCATTTATAATATTTGACTTTGTTAGAATGCAACATGGGATATGGATAAAAGAGGTTTTTATTCCAGAGAGAAGATAAGTAGTAATTGTTCACAGAGGTCAAATGTCATTTAAGAACTCTGATGAAATAGAGTATTTAATGTAGTTCCTCTATGTCTTGCTTCTTTCTTTTCTCTGTAATTATAAATACAGTACGGCAGTGCATCTTCATTTAAAATAATCCTTCAGAGAAGAAAAACAGTTATTCAATCTGGTATACTGCATGCACTTTAGAAAAAGTGATGTAAATTGTGATGTATCTCAAATATACCCCCTATGTAAATTACACACAAGAACATACACATACAAATGCTAGCCTGTATCCTAAACAAGCTTATTCAGCACTCTAGATGTCAGCATGAAAATGGTTAAAACTCACGTTAAACAAGGAACATAATTTAAAAATATGATGTACTGTAGATGAGCTGCCCTGTTCCTGGAATTCTTTTTTGCTCCTTTGTTTGGCTTCTCTTATGTAAAAAAAAAAGAAACAAAGAAACAACAACAACAACAAAACGAACAAAAAAAGTCCAAACAACCAAATGAAAAAAAGAGAGAGAAAAGAATATTAAACAAATCCTCACTTGCTCACTCAACTGTGAGTTATAGAAAAAGGAATGTCCTTCCAAAGCATTAGAATGGTCAGATCTGTCCATTAGTATAATCTCATCCAAAAACAGTATAAAAGAGTACAAAAGCTAAACCTAGTAAAAAATTTGGTTTTTTGCCACCTGATCCAGTAAGACTGCTAGGCACTGGTGCTGACTTGTAGAGCTCTGTGACCCTGCAGGATCAACAGATGTGAAGAATCCTTTTAGCTTTCTGCCCTACCTGTGCAGACAGCAGAATTTCTGTGCACTTAGATATGAGGCAGCAAGTGAGAATCCCTGGCTACATTTTTGCAGAGTAGGTCAGGTTTTCACTTGATGTTGTTGCTGTAGTTGTAGCCTGCATTCCCAATAATAAAGACAGAAAAAACAACTGTGTCTTCTGGCAGAGGGTGAGGAAGAAGACAGAACAATGCTGAATATGCACTGGTCAATGCAGGACAGAGCAATACCTACATTCACACACAAGAGATTGTAGCTTTCTTTTCATCTTTGGCTTTCCTCAACTGTTGCAAGGGATCTTTCCTGGGATTTCTGTTACCCACTTATCCTCCACACTTTGACTATCTGTTAGCTGCTTCTGCCTCCATAGTAAATTTAGGAGAGAAATTTGACATTTCAACTAGTAGCTGTGGCTGCAGGCAGTTTGCTTTGTTCTTGGTATAAAGGAGTCGCAAATTAAGATGGCTTTGCAATATCTGGATAAACATTGCTTTTTGCCTATAAGGAATATCCGTCTTTACAGATATCACATTTTCTCTCTGCTGAGCACATTGCAAATTTGCACAGATGAGGTGACTCAGTAGATGCCTTTCTGGCTTGGGAAAATTTTCTGCTTTCCTCATCTGCCTGTGGATTATTTTCTTTTGCATTGAACCTATCTATGTTTCCTACCTTACACAGCTTTTTCTCATAATACAAGTTAGTATCTTGAAACAAATCAGCTGATGGGTGTTTCCTTATAACAAATACTGAATGTTTCTAAATTTTAAGATCTATTTCAATCCAATTATGAGGCACGCATCATTGAGAAGAACACAGAGTAGAATTAAAATTGCATATAGTATTCCCATGATGGGTTTAAATTTGGTACCAATGAGAAAGGAATTAGGTACATCAATTGGATATTTCACGGAAAGAAGCAGGGGTAGTCTATTGACTGTGTGTAACACCATTAACAACTAAATAATTTTGTTCTTCAAATCATTATAGGAAGAGAAATATTTTATAGAGCTAAAAAATAAGAAAAAGAAGGTATGTGTAGTCTGTGATTTGTATTACATCTAGTACTCTAATGAGAATAAAGCATTGGTTTAAGTGACAGAGAACTTAAAATGTGAGACAAACATCATCTAAGCATGCTTTTTGTACCAAGCTGGTATGAACCATGAGTTTCATGGTTTCACTAAGCATTTCTTCTCTCCTGAGAGTATCCCTTGAGTCTATAGCTCTAGGCCTATAGTTAAGAGGAAATTATTAGAAGAGGAATGCTTCTAAAAATATTATTATTCCTCATCTCTGGTACTTGCTTATATATCTATATATCTCTATTGTTAATTTCTCTAAGTGCTCAGTCCTTATCTTAAAAATAGTGATAAACACTACCTAAGCAAGAATTATAGACACTAAAATGCTCAAAATTTATGCTGTTCTGGGAGACAGGGAACTTTGTAAGTTTGTAGATTCAGACTTAGAAGTCTGTGCAACATTTACCCGACTCCCAACAAACATTTCCAACAGAACTAAGCTGTAGCCAGTGAACCATCTGACTTGGCAAGCCTGATTCTGTGTGTGGTCTTTTGTGTTTGTCTCATTATTCCTGTTTGGGGTACCAAGTCTGGATTTCTGTAAGTTTTTTTTTCTGAAGTTCTCTCTTCTTCCTGTGAGCAATGTATATGATACACTCAGGGCATTTTGAAGAAGGATATTAAGTACATCAAGGAATTTCAAATTAAAAAAGCATACTGTTTAGTATTAATGTGTGTACCAGGTTTACAGAATACCGAAGTCTATTCTGAAGTTTCCTTGAATGACCACTTGATAAAAGAATATTTTATTTCAACAAACTCCAGAATAGCAAGTGAGGAAAACGAAGTTTTGTTTCACTAGAGTTTATCCATATTGGTTCTACATCTCAGACTCTAGATTTTTAAGTATTATTCAATGAGTCTTCATTGCATTTCATACTGCTAACAAGCTTAATCTGGAAAGACTTGGGAAAATGCCTTCATTATTTCCACATGTACCTTGTTACCCTTAATTTGAATTGCATCATTATAATGTCTTAGACAATACAGAAACTGAAATAACATCAACTGGTCATATAAAACAATATGCATCAAAATGCGCCATGAAGGTAATTCATTAGATTTTACAGGATAGCAAAACTCACCAAGGGGGGTGTGTGTGTTTATGTGCACAATCTGCTGAAGCTGGAAAAACAACTGCTTGATGAGTGTTTGTTCCTTTGTTCCAGCATACCCACTGAGCTGGTAATTATTCCTGCTTTTTATCTAACCATGATAAAGCAGAAAACAATCTTTTTTCCCCTGCTTTCTTCCTTCACATATTACGTATAAAAAAGCATCAGTATTCTGAATCCATTTTTGATTTTTCCCTGTCCTTCACAATTAATTGAAAATGTTTTAAATTACATATATGGTAGCTAATGCTCTGCAAAAAAAACCAGTGTCTATATGTGGTAGTTGTACTGATCTATTCTCACAGACACAAGTCTGAGATAAAATATCTGGAAAGTAAAGAAAAATGTGTATTTAATCAAAGTGTGTCAAAATATTCAAGAAAGCTTTAAAGAAGAAATAGCTAATCCTGGCCTTTTCTCAAATGAAGGAAGTTGGCTATACAAATAACATTGAAAAGCAATATTGACAACTCATTTTAGATTCATAACTGTGAGACACTTAATAAAATACAATTTTATAATCACAAAGCTTGAATTTCAAGACAGCCAAAACCCCATTGAGAGAGTAAAATCCTGTTTAGAGATAATAAATTCCGTTGAATTTCCCTTTTAAAACGGTATTTCTGGAGTGGATTAATATGGACATTATTTATTTATAAATTAGCTTGAGCATATAAACTTCATGTAACTTTATAGCGGAATACATCTACCTGAATGGAATTAATACATTACAAGTTCTTCAAAGCGTAGATAATTCCTTATTTTACATCTGTATGGTGCTAGGTACAACCGGGACTCACAAGCTCATTACACAAACATAATAACAAAGGTAGAAGCACCATTAATTATATTTTTTCCTATATTCAAATCAGAATGGAACAGATTATCATTCCATCTAAATGGAAAAATGTACACATGACAGAAAACAACACAGGTTTATGCTGACAGTTTAAAACCAGCATTGTCTTAGACGCCTGTGGTTGAAGACTTAATTTTTGGTTTCTCCTTGTAGTGAAACCAGAATGAGATAAAAGACATATGGATTATTTTAATTCTGATAACAATCAATATGAAGAAGTGAAATGAGAAAAAGAGAAATGTTCAGGAGAAAAAGGACAGGAGGAGGGAGAAAAAGTGGAATGAGAAAATGCAAGAGAGAGAAAGTTAGAGTGACAGATGTTCAGTGAATAGAGAAAGCCAAGCCAACCCAATAGTATTTATGATAAAGATTTCTATCTGAAGTTATTTCTAGACTATTTAAGTCAGCAATGTGTTTTCCTTCTTATCTAACCTCTTTTTTAGGCAGCTATCATAATCTTGCTAGTTTCTACTGCCAGGATGTTTAAACATCTCAGGTTTTTCCCAAAGATTTCTATCCTGTCAGTAATCAGACATTCTTCCTCCCACAGAAGATTAGTATTTTTATTTCACTTACATAGAAATCTAATAGTCATCAGATTTTATTTATCTTACTTGATACTTGTTTGTATGTGTAAGATATTGAAAAAGCACCTTCAAAATCTGCTAACACTGGTGCAATAATATAATCTTCCCATCACATCATGCTTGAATTCCTATTGCAAATAATAAAAATTTCCTTTGTGCACCTAGATTAAAAGTAAATAAAATAATATAATTGCATTAAAATTATGAACATACTGTGATATAATACTCATAAAATATACACCAAACCTGAGAGTCAAAAAAGAGAGTCAAAAGAGAGTCAAAAGCCAAAATAAAATGACACATGTAGAAATGCTGAGAAACAACAAAGCAACCAGCATCCATAAAGGAATCCAGGGAAAACACATCTTGAAACAAAAGAAAAAAGCAACTGGATAATGGAAGACATGCTGTGCAGAAGAAGCAAATACAAACAGCATACAATAATGTACAGAAATGACTGAAACAGGATATCAAATATAACAAAAGGATTAATGAGGCAGACAGAAAAATGGGCTCCCTAAGTACATAATAATAATGATGAAAGGGAAGCAGGAAATATAAGTGCAGTGTGTCTGAAGCAAATATATTGTACAAAGCCCATCATTCCACTGGTTTTGCTTTGACATGTATTTAGCACAAGAAGGGTTTTGTCTAGGGATCTAATCCAAGGCATGAGGCTAAGAAAACAATGTCTTTGCATCCTGCCAGATACCCTCCCGAGAGAGGAATCCGAGAATATTGAACTTTGTTTCTGGAATCACCCACTTTGCAGAGATGTCAAATTGTTATATAGACACCTTATAAACTTCCTTCTAAGACCAATGCACTGTCATGGCATCTGTTTGAGAAGAGAGAAGGGTACAAAGGAGGAAATAGGATAGAAAAAGGAGGCAGATTGCAGAGCTGTTGGAAGAAGCAGAGTGCCACTATTCTGTTTTCATTTTCAAACTGACTCCTAGTGAAACGTTGTAAAACATATTTCTCACCCGTCCAGACATCAGAAAAATCGGCAGGCTCCAGATGAATTGAGACTGTACAGTGGTAAGGAAAAGTTTACAAGCTATCAGTATGAAAATTCTGATTAATTACACAAACTGTAATTGCTGTAAGAGATCAAGAATATGTAGGGCAAGAATTCTCGTGAAAGTAACAACTTCAATCACTGATAAAAAGGTTAGTGAATACACTGAAAATTTTACACTTAAGTCCCATTTTGGTGGCTCAAATAGAAGACTTTATCCAGAATTTTCAATGAAATTGTAACTTATTTTAGCTATTCCATGAATAAATGCTTTAAAATGAATTGCATTAGAACTAGAAGCAATATAGACATGCTGAACCTATGTTTAACCTATTGATGTAGAATGATGAAAATGCTAGCACCTTGTGATTCATCTCTTCTTAAAGAGGTAACCTCCCATGAACAGCTAGGCAGAAATGTGGAGGGGAGCACTGGTAAAACAGATGTTAAAATCTGGAAGACAACAAGGAAAGAAAGAGGAAGCCTTTGGGTTTTTTGCAGTTTTGCTTCTCTGAAGGTTACTCAGAAGGAAAAGCCAAACAGATGTGTCAGATCTCATTAGTGTTTCAGAAGGCTACAAAGCTGTCTGAAGGGCAAAAAAAAAAGGTGAAGGAACTTGCTGTAAAGATTAAAGCAGCTCTTCAGGTATGGTCTGAGAACAAAAGCCATGTCTGTGGATGGGACCTACATTCTGACAGCTGGAGAGTACAGAGTTCCCACCACAGATCAGCCAGGAATGGAAGACATGGAACCACCTTTACAACCCACCAGTCTTCCCCAAGAACCACAGCACTTTTCTTCTCCCACCACTGCATCCTGCCATCACCTCCCACCCAGCCACCTCCTAAGTGTCTGAGATACAATCTATGATCCAAGCTAGTCCTGCCAATAATAGAGAAAACAGTTCAAACTTGTTTTCTTTTCAAAAGTGTACCCATGCGAAGGCCTCAGTGGGAATAGTTGGTTCCAACTGTAGGAATGATCTGCAGGTGTCCTCTTGTAACTGCTCCATTATTATAGACAAGTACTAGACATGTCGCTCTCACAGTTGTACCAAACCTAACTTTTATAGGAATGAAACCCCCAGAAAGGCAGTAGTAGTCTGTGTTGCCATTAACAGTGCCACTGAAAACAGAAAATGCTGGAAATAATTTTAGTGTTTAAATTACCATCACTTCAATTCTAGTGGCTTGCTATTAATGCAGTTATTTATTTATAAAATTTTTAATGAACTTCGAGTATCTGACAATTTTATTCCCTGTTTTTTAGGGGGTTCTTCGATGATGGTGGTGGTTTTTTTTGTTTTGTTTTGTTTTGTTTTTTTGTTTTGTTTTAGTTTGTTTTTTCTAAAGTTTTTTATTTGGTTTTTGTTTGGTTTGGTTTGGTTTTGGGGAGTTTTATAGTGGTTTTGGTTTGGTTTGTTTTTTGTTTTATTTTTGCTGAAATTAAATATTTTCTGGTAATATCAAACACTCCAAGTGCTTTGTTACTTCAAGTAGGCACTGTGTATCACTCGGCTGTTCAGTTTATAATGCAGGCTCATTACCAAACTCATTATTGTGAATTATGGAAGTTTCCTGGCAGGTCTTCATTAACCATCTGGTACTTAAGCACTGATTTGTGTTTATATACAATGTTAATTTTATGAAAGCATCTGAATGTCCACTGGTAACATGCATTTAATCTATTTCTCTGAATTTTTTCAAAACCTCAGTGATCGCTCCAAAGCCATATTTTGCTTTACCTTTATTATTTTATTTGCATACATGGATGACATAATTGTGTGCATGCAATAACAGAGATAATTTTGTTCTCCCCTTTCAACTGGTTTTTCAATAAGGTAGTTATTTTCTCTGTCTTAGTCAGTGGATACCTTAATGAAGCCTTTACCAGTATCAGCTTTTCAGACCTTGTTTTTCACAAAGCAGTAGTTTTGGGCTCAGTACAATACAACTTCACTTTATTGTTTCAGATAAGTTTCCAAATTTCTTTTATAATTTCCTTCTGAAACATACATATATTTTGAGAAGTACAAAATTTCAATAATTATATTCTAATACCCACAAAACACTAGGGTCTACTCTTAAAGGAGCTGACAGAAAAATAACACAGGTTCAGACTCCTAACAAAGCTCCTTTGCCCTTTTCAATTTTGTAACATTGCTTTTTAATCTAGGTCTTGATCATTCATAATTTTCAGTGGAAAAAAATTGTAATTACTGCACTATCATTATCAAATATAGTAAATCATCAAGGTTTCCCAACATTCATTTTAAAACATTTCAAATATATTTTATAAATATTTCTTTATGTTAACAGCTTGGAAACATTGGGAAATATATTAACCTCAAATTACAGTGTCTGCATTTTCAACAAAGTCTCCATCTTTCTGAGCTGTATATTTCTTCAAATAATTTGTGTGAGCCTAGAGACTACTATTTTTTTTGTAAGCTTTTCCAGCTGAACTTGTTTCACCTAACTCATGGCCTTGTACTTCTGGGCTATTAAGAAAAAGCTTCCTAGCCCTGAAGATGTACATAGATACCCCAGGCCAACAAGGCCCCCCATGATTAAATTCAGACATTAAACACTCTTAAAAATTTTCAGACAAGAGCACTGTAAGCAGTGTGACTGAGCAAAGTCACTGATCCATTAAACACCACCGGAGCACTGGTTGGTGAACAGAGATAGCAGAACCCTGTGAGAGAACATTTATAAACCTAAAGTGGGACAAGTATATATGTGGGGATTTAAACATTTTGAGCTACAGTTTGGATATTAAACAGTGATCATAACTTTTTTCCTGATCCTGGGTGAAACTAAGGGGAAGACCTGCTGCTACTTTAAGCAGATGAGTTCAGGACAAATGCTCAGAGCCTATTTCAGAGTTTCTTGTTATTTTGAAACGAGCTGCATTGTTTCCTTCTGTTTCCATATTCTGTTCTGTTTTCTCCCTTAAAGAATACAAGCACTTTTTCTGCCTTTTTTTCCCTTAAGAATTTGCTGTGCATAAACTGCTGCAGTTAGAAGAGTAGGTGGGTGGGAAAGCTGCTGAAGCTGTGTCACTGTGCAGTGGTAAACAAGAGAGGACATGCGCCATCTTGTGCAATATTTAGTTGGAGGACTTAGATGGCAGCGTGGCCTGAGGTGTTTTCTCCTAATATTTTTTTATCATACCCCATGTATTGTCATGGGCGAATGAATAGGGTTAAGCCTCAAAGAAGCAATTTGGCCTCCCTGGTAACTGCTCCCAGCAGAAGGCAATGTCTGCAGAGGGCAGGGTTTCTTCTGTTACCCCAGCAAACCCTGCAGACCAGCACTGGGTGGGCTCCCCATCACTGTGTTAATCAACCATGCTGTCCACATGCACCAAGGTGCTTGGGCATGATGTCAGCTGGATTCTGCTCTCCTTCCCGGGTCAAGCAGCTAACCCGATTTGTACCTGGCTGTGTTACTAGCAGTAAAGGAGTTTCTTCCCTCCTTAACCTTTCATTTTCCCCACACCTATGAGAAGCATGTATATTTAGAGCAGAACACTGTCCAAAATGATTGAAGAGAGTATGGAGCCACCAGCGTAATAGCCTGGTTACAATGTGTCTAAAAGCAGTAGTGCAATAGTAAATCATAGAGTTAGTATAGGTGAAAATTGGGTAATTTTTGTATTGTCCTGATTTAAAGCAGATAAACTCTGCTCCCCTGCATTTCCCCCAAACTATGCTATCAAGTAGATATATTGACTATTCTTCTGTGGGGAACATGCAATTTATTTAGAAAGTGCCTCATTATTTTGTCCTGGGCCTACATATTAACTGAAATAGATACTGAAATATAAGGCTGATGTAGCCAGAATGTAAGTACTATTTGGGAGGCTGACAGAAAGCTAATTGTAATATAATGAAAATGTATACTGCAGACATCCTGCAAAAGCTTACTTTTAAATTGAATTACCATTGAGATGCTGCAGTGATCCCAGCAGCTATGTCCTCTTACCTAAAATTTGGGATTTTCATTTGGGCGTCACTATGCAAGCAGTAAATAGCAGGACCTGTGAGAATCTGTGAACAAGCCCTTGGTCTTCTGACACCTGGTAAACTTGTGAAGGACTCTGATTGCTTCAGTAAGGTGTCATATTCACCAACCTCACCAAATCTGGCCAGGAGTTTGTTCCTCAAAAGTGTGAAAGAGAAAAAGCATTTGACAAAATGTGTGTGAACCTGTTCACAGTTTGACAATAAGGCTCTGTGTGTTTTACAGACAGTAGACTGACAAAGTCCCAGCTGTGGTATTTTTCTGACACAAAGCAAATAAACTGGAACAACTTCATTTTGCAGATTCCTCCTTCGTCTGAGGCATTTTTCCACAGCACTTTCTGTCTGTACAAAGTTCTCTGGAGGTCTGTGAACACAGGGTTGCTGCTGAAATAACCCTGCATGGCTCTGCCCTTAGACTCTGCTCTTGCTGCCTGCTTCTGACTCCCATTAGAAGGTCAGCTGGGTGGAAAGGTTGATCCTTTAGGACTTGTTTTTTAATGTCTTCCTGTGCTTTCCTTGTGCATGCAGGAAGTAGCCTCTTTCCTTTTTTTTTTTAAATAACGTAATTTTAATTAATGCTTTCATTACCTCCTTCCTCATTTTGAGTTCCCACTAGTTGAATTCTACTGACACTAGAAATAGCACAAAGAGCATGGTTTACAGACATTTGCAGCTTTATTCACTGTTTGTATGACAATTATCTTGCTTAAAATAAGGCTGTATGTTACTAGTCCATTGCAGTAAATGGCATAGATTTCCATTCATAATAACACCTAATGATGTTTGAGCAATTATCATTATTTTTCAGCTCTTGCTCTGCCTTTAGATTCTCAAAAAGTCAACTCTTCAAATAAAGGCCTTCTGCCCTTTGCTGTACTGATGCATACAATTAAATTTTGAAGATAATAGTTCTTCAAATTGTGATGGAATCAATTAGCTATGATATTCCTTTGGGTAAATTGCCAGAATGATAGAAGCATGATGGTAGAAAATGGAAAATTATTTGCTTAAGTGAAACTGTGCTTCTCCAGATTGTATTATTCTCATCAGTGGTAGCTGTGGAATAGTAGGAGTAAACATTGTAGGAGTGAGTGTATTTAACAACAATAGAAAAATTCAGCTTGTATGTAATCAATGTGTACTGGCATGCTTTCAAAACAATTCACAAGCTAACCTTTAGTAAGGATTTCCACAGCACTGTCTGTTACTTGCTGTTTCTCTTAAACTAATACTCATTACCTACAACTTCTGAAATATAAAATGAATTTTCATATAAACAGAATTGAGTAATTATTACTCTAACCACCTCTGAAACAGGAATTACAATTTAAAGTAACTGTACTGTTGTGCTAATTTAGCCCTTAATGTATGCATATCCAGAATTTTCAATTACATCTTATAGTGCCTATTGCAAACCATTCTACTCTACAGGAAAATCAAATTCATTTCTGGATTGCACTGTCACTTTTTATTGATCTTTATTGCTTTAGTCAATGCTGCCACAGCTTCTCTACCTTGTTCAACAGAATATATCAGTGCAGCCCTTTCCTTTGGAAGAAGACATTATATTTTGTCAGAAGTTAAGGGTTTCTTTGTACAAACAATTGGTACTGCTGCTGTAAAGCTTGCCTATATGGAGACTGACCAGTAGTTCACTTATTTGATCTGAAGCAATACGCGTACATCTTCCAGGAAACATTGCTATTGCATGGGTAAACTTCAAATTAATTTCACTATTATTCTGTGCAGCTGCACACTGTGATTAGGTGGCAGAAGTCAGTAATCACTGGGTCAACGCTGCCCTTTATTTCTGAAAATCTGGTTTTGGGAGTATTTTTAAGAGCCATTAGAACAGACATTTGAGGGGAGATATTTTAGAGTAGGGGCTTTAGTCATTGCCTCTGTTGTGGGTTTGTACAATGCCTCTTGTGTTGTGCTCAGCCTGCAAGCTCCCGGAGAATGGCTATTTATTTTGAAACCCTTTTGTATACAATGTTGAAGCAGCAATCTCTGGAGGACAGCAGTTTTACCACTGTTGAATGAGATTTGACTTTGCATAATTACCTATGTATTCTTCTTTTTAAATGCCACTTGTTCTCCCTAATCTTGCATTGCCTGACAACCTGAGGTGAAAGCACAGTTAAGACTAAGTGTGGTGCCGCTCAGTCTCTGTGCTGGCTCTGCAGATTTCCCAGTGAGTCAGAAAAGCTGTCTGTCAGCATCCTAAAATCTTGTTTTGGCATTATCGTGGCACCACTGTTTTTTTCTCACATTCCAAATGAACATCAAACTGCTCAAAGTCAGGGCATCAGCTTCTGCCTCCATCTGTGAATATAACTGAAAATAAATAAACCAAGAATTGCATTTGACTGCAGGATTTGGACTGTGCAAGGAACAGTTTGGACCAGGTTTTCTGTTGGAAAGAGGTACAGATTCATTTGAGTTAAATGTAAATAGCGATCACAGCATACATACATTATCAAAACTTGTACTGCTTTTCTTCTCTTTAATCTACTCAATTTTGTATATATATATGTATGTGTGTGTGTGTGGTAATCCATTTTTAATCTAATCCCTTTCATGTTCCTGATTAGAATATNAAAAAGAAAAGGTCATTTAAGCTCACATTAAATAGTTATTCAGGTAAGGATATAAACTCCAGGGAGAATGAAAATGAAGACACCTGTCTTCATGTCTTCACCCACTCGGAAGAGGAAAAATGCTAATTGGAAACCTTCACAGCTTTTACTAAAAATATTGTAAATCAAATTAAAAAACAAAAAAATAATAAAAAAGAAAAAAAAGGAGAAATTGGCACGGAATTAATTTTCTATAAGGACAGATGAATCCACATTGGACAGTGGCAGTGAATCCAAAATACATGAACCAGTGTTGAAGATTATGGTTTTAGCTTCCACATGATTGTGGAGAGTCCACATAAGCACACTGGTCTACATTTACTCTGAGAGGCTTAACAAAGTGAAATCCTCAGTCCTCTTATTCACATCATTGCTGAATGTGGAGTATATGAGATTTCAGTGATGGTCCTGAGTGGACAATGGCATGGTTGTTTGTTGAAAAATTTCCATCTGAACTGAAATTGTAGGGAAAAGATAGAATTAGGTGTGGGAAGAGCTCTGGTTACCTGTTACTCAAGGAAACCGGCTCACTGGGTGTGACTGTAGAGGAAAATCTGCTTCATGCGGGAAAGTTAAACAGTAATTTATTGACCATGAATTGGAAAGAAAATAGTACAGGAAAACACTTTTGTCCTGGGCCATTGGACTACAGCAGTGTGTTGAACCCAGTAAGTCAATATAGCCTAGAAAAGGAAAT
>VXBU01011269.1:49307-64552 GCA_013400315.1 Bombycilla garrulus | reverse complement strand
TCCATTAAGTCATTTATTTATGCTGTGTTTTCAATAGCTCTAATAATATTTGCAGAATAAGTCTCAGAGATATAAGACCCATTGTGGTATTTTGAATCACAATGTTAAGTCTCTAAAGAAATTTAATTAATTTGTAGCAAAGGTAATTAAGCTTGCCTGCAACAATTTTTAAATGTTATTGGAAAAAGACTAGACTAACAAGTGCAACTGAAGTACTAAAAAATGTTACAAGGCCTTCATTTTTCCTCCTTAACTTCTGATATTCTGAAAACAAAGATGGAAAAGAAAGTTGCTTGGGGGAAATATCACACACTATTTAATAAAGATACAAACCAGCCAGCTGGGCATGTATATTTATATTCATGCTTTTGATAAA
Organism: Bombycilla garrulus; assembly: GCA_013400315.1. Classification (NCBI taxonomy): domain Eukaryota; kingdom Metazoa; phylum Chordata; class Aves; order Passeriformes; family Bombycillidae; genus Bombycilla; species Bombycilla garrulus. The sequence goes on along the minus strand of VXBU01011269.1, from coordinate 64,176 downwards.
ATATATTTCTTGCAAGCCCATAAAAACTGAGGGGAATATGACTGCATGAATCTCCAATGAAAATCTGCCAGGACTTCTTTCATTTCTCATTTTTTAATAGGTCAGTTAATGACAGAAATAGCTTAAGCTGAACATTTTACAAAAAATGAGATACTTTTATTACTAACAAATGTATCCATAGAGATGCACTGCTGTACATGTTTATACATGTGTATGAATGTGTATGTGTGCATCTAGAGAGTAACAGAGATGCACAAGTGTGTATATGGTTCTACAGTGCTCATTCACACTCAAGTGTTTTGGCTTCTCTGTCAAACAGTAAAGTGGCATAAAACCACAGATATTTCTGATATTTTCCTAGTCATTCTTTTTACTTCTTATTTGCAGAAAAGACACTGAAAAATAAGTGCAGAAATAATCTCATAAGCTTTTTAGAACCTGAATAATTTTATAGCAACATTTTAGAGCATTCAAGAGCATTTTCAAATGATTTAGACTCTAAATCTTTGAGTCCAGTGAAGGATCGAATGATGAATATACTGCACCTTGGAAATGGAAGAGCTGTGAACTTTTCAAATGCTTTGGCAGCAAAGTGATTTGTCAGAAAGAATAAAAGACTTAAATTTACCGTCCAACATGAAGCAATTGCTCTCCGGGTGAACTTTTGTAAAAATCACTCTAACTATTTGCAAAATTAATCCATGGAATTTCAAGAGCATAATTCTGGAGGTGAATATGACCTCAAGTATCTAAGGCTGTGGTATACACTAAACTTACAACCTAGAGAGTCTTACTGGCAATTTAAAAGCTCAGAATATGTGATCTTAGAGGATATATATCTCAGGTAAGATTAAATCTTCAGAAAAAAAAAAAAAAGAAAAAAGAAGCTTTTCTTGATAAAAGAAAGATTAATGGAGTGGAGAGATATCATCTGGTTTTTTGGTTTCTTTTTGTATTATTGTATAACAATTATTAAAATAGCTTCAAGACTGGTGTTTATTTATGTGAAATTTGAACAGGTTTGCCTTTGCCTCCTGCATCTCAAGTGCTTGATTCTGCATGAGAAGAACACCTCATACCCTGGAAGAAGGTCCTGCCTTCTTCATCTGAATGCAAGGGCCTCTTCTTGGGAGATATCACTGCACAGTTGTCTGGTTCTTGTTCTATCCTTAGACTTCTAAGCCTAGGGTGTAGGCTTGAGACAGAGGACTGGATTAAATGCACATGATACTTGGTCTGATTCATTATGGCTGCTCCTGTTTTCTGTTCACACATGCTGCTTGAACTCACCCTAGCCCAGAGAGCACAGAGCTCTTCAGGGAGACAGCTGCATTTTCTCCATTTCACCTCAATCTAGGGAAAGTTGGACTTACTGAATGAAGTTTTATTTTAAGTCAGTGCTAGGGAAGGTGATTTTAGTCCTCTGTCTCACATTGCACTCTCACCATCATAGTCTTCCTCAGAATTGCACATGTGGTCTCATAGAGGCTGTGTCCTGCTGACAAGCTTAGTGAGAGCTGAAGCGAAAGCTCTGTGCTGGTGATTTCTCTTTAGTCTTCTCAGTTCAAATGGATATATACCACTAACTGCTGAGACATTTTCAAAAAGTGTCTTTTAAAATTTGTTTGCAATTACTTTCAGAGGCCTGCATCATGAATTCCCAACTGTAAAAACAGTACAATCCTGTGACATTTTTCCTTTGGTACACTGAACTAAATTGGAAGGGAATCCTCACTAAAATCATTAGAACTGCTTGTGAGTTAAGATACTGCACTGATTGTGAATAGAATTATTGATCTTGGCATACTGTGAACAAAAACAGGAAAAAAAAATTTAAATTTTAGAAATGTTAAAATTATATGAAGATTTTTACTCTCTGATCTGGTTTCATAAATCCTCTCAAATGTTGCTAATGTCACATAAAAATGTGAACACAAATTAAACCCATTATTTTGGCTTTCAGCGGGATGAGAAAATAGCAGGAGATTTTTGTTGTTCATATTCTGGCACATGTAACAAATAAACCATTCTTAACTGTCAGGTAGAATTGTGATTAGAAGCGTTGGTCAGTCTTGAAGTCTGCCAACATGAGAGTATGTCCAAAAGAACACAAACAACAGTTGTTGCAAAATAAGTAACTGAAAATATCACACACTAAGTGCGCATTTGTGTTCAAATGTTTGCTTAGTAGGTATTTACTTATGTGTTCAGGCCTATAATTCTTGTCCAAATTTGACATGTATATCAAGATGTACACCCACTGAGCATTGGTTCTTTAAGATTATTTTAAAAACAAAAATCTTTTTGCATAAAAACATGTGTTTAAAGGTTGCTGAACTCTCCACTTTCTACTCATCCATTTTGTGGAAATTTCTTGTGATACAGTATAGCAATTCTTTAAAATTAACCTTGCAATACTGCCAAAAATGGAAAGAAGAATAAATGTTGCTAGAGACAGAAGGAATATCTGTAGGATTAAGGTTATGTCTGCCCAGCATGTTCCTAGTAACAGTGCTAAAGTCCATTCCATGCTATGGAGATGGATGAGGGCTGTCGTCCCTTTGTGATGGACATAACGGATGTCAAGACTTTCCAGAATATGATTAAATCTTTTATGATTTTTACACACCTTTCATGTGTCCTAATGGAACTCAAACAACATCAAAGGAAGCATAGCTGAGAGACCTGCTCTGTGAAACTGATTTTTGCAAATTCTTAGACCAAGGAAAAGGTTTCCATGTTATTTTTTTCCATTTCTTAGTCAGAATAAGAGTGTTTCTTACAAACATGGGCCCATCCAGATTTCATATCCAGGCTACAAAAAATGGGTGATATTATCTATTAGAAAATAGCTATCAACTCAGTGGTTATAACCACTTTTATTTTTTAGAAGAAGAAAAGTACTGAATATATATTCAGGAAATGTCAACAAAATGCACTAAACAAAGCATTTTGATTAGCACAGAAACTCCTCCAGTCCTTGAGGGGAAGAGTTGACAGTCAATTCCATAGCGTACAGGAAGACTGAAGAAAATAGTGAACCTTCTCCTGTGCAACTCTGAGGGCTTCTGCACTTCCACATTCCTGCTCTTTAGTGGGTGGTAATGTTCCACTTTATTAATCAGCCAAGAGAAAACAGGCATGGGGAAAATTCTTACTGTTTGGACCCTGTGAGTTGAAAGGTTGCTCTCAGTATATGTTTCTGTCTTGCTGTCATTGTAATAGAAAGTTAAATTGTGATCCTCAAAGGTTAGAGATAGGTTTGTGGGGAATGCATTTGCTAAACAAAGAGGGAAATCTCCTTTACATTTCTAGTTTGAATTCATTACTGTGCAATATATCACCTTCTGGTGTAGTTTTCTAGTGGACACATACAAGAAATATTACAAGAGTAGGCTCAAGTCTTACCATGACTCATTCATAAAGCAACAGCAGCATACAAAGCTGTAACTCCTGTGTTTGGGGTATTTGTGATTCCAGAAGAGCAATTTTCTTCTAAAATTTTTACAGAGAAGAAATGGCAGTGAATTCAAATTGTTCAGGACAAAAGCGCCACCGAAATTAAAATGAAAACAGCAGTTAGATCATATTTACATTTCAAACCAAAAAGGAGTTCACTAAGGTCTATCAAAGCCTCATGCCATGTAAGTGGAAATATTTTATGCATGCAGATGGTCTATGGTCTATTTGGGTTATTATTACAGTGAAACAGGTAGGAACATAATGGTATCTTTCACAAATATGTTTCTTTTAGATAATTTACAGCTGCTTTGCTTGTTTTCTTTCACTGTGCATTTGAACAACTGGTCATTTCAGTCAACGATTAAATTCTTCCCTACTAAAAGCAGTATTTAGTACTCAGGAAATCTTTGCTAAATAGAAGAGTGCTAAAAATGAAAACTATATTATATTCCATATAGAAAGAAGATTATTAGAGTTCACTAGCAGGTATGCTGTATAAAGTCAGGATTCAAAAAGATTTGGAATCACTATTAATTTATGAAGTCCCTTTTCCAAAGAAGGAGAAATGAAAGAAATGCTGAGTCATGAATTCCACCATCACCAAACCTACAGCTCTGTTTCATTTTATGCATTATTTTAACTGAACACATATGTCATTTCCTTCCAGCTCCATATAAAGTTTAAGGAGCTGTACTGTATAATGGAGAGAGAACCTTAAAGCAGTTGAGAGAAAAATCTCCCACATGTGAAGAAAATCTTAAAAAATTTGATGTAAAATACAGGGTGATTTTACTGATGATACCTAAAGCTTTTCAACTAACATACCTTGTCAGGCACATTATCTGCAGGACCTGATGTGAGAGAGCACAAGAATTTGTCCCATGATCTTTGTACCTCTGGAGATGCATATTGCCACTGCATTTATCTTTCTACCTCTGAAGAGAAGAGCGTGAACCACAATCACTTTCTAAAGGTGGTATTTTTATTCATTGCATCACATTATTTTAAAAATAAAATAGAGCAGAATTTCCATTTTTAAAACAGGTATTTCTCACAGTAATAATAATTTTCAAATATTATTTTCATTATTTATAACTATGCCATTTTTGCATCCTCATCTGAATTCCTGTTTGCGGCAGTCTTGGTGTCCTTATACTATGTCACAAGTTATATTGTTATTTTTACCCCAGTTAACATCCAAATTTTCCTGTGATTTTCTGTCTTTTTGTTTCCTGTACAGCTGTTGTTATGGTGTACATTTCTTTCTGGTTTTTTTAATAAATCTGCAAGAGAGCTATGAGAGTCCATATGCTTAATGCCCTCCTGCAATGTTTCATAACACTATGGAGCTAAGCGGTTGCCAGAGAAATTGATAGAAAATAACTCACTGTCATTATTATTTTGATCCATTAATTTACTAAAATAATTGTTCTCATCAATTATCTCTAATTTATTTGCAGTTATTTCAGCATATTGTTATTTTATATGCATATGTAATTCCATTTGCCACATTTCTACTTCCTCCACTGCAGGCAATGTTTAAAATGTCATTAAAAGTCATGAAAATCCTAATTCTGTGAAGACTTTGAAATTCAGATTTATTTTTTTTTCCAAAAGATACATTAAATTCTGAGATACACTTAGGCATGAATGGAACAAAACAATTCAATTTATTTTTTATGGTTACATTCACACAAAGTTTCATAAAATTCTACTTTTTTTCTGAAAGACGAGAGTGATAGCAAGATAAAGACAACAGTGTCTTTGGTGCATGCAGAAAGTGACAAAAGAGTATTGTAATAGATTAGAAAGAAAAGAACATTAAAATTAAAAAGGAGGTAAATATTTTGTCAGTGTGTCAATAGAATAACATGGGTGTCAGGAGAAAATTACAAAACTAGAGAAGGTGATTAAGAATCCATACCACTTGAATATAAGGTAAGAGAGAGATTAAATGAGAGAAAGTTGCAAATAAAAAGAGAGATTCAATGAAAGAAAGCTGACAATACTTGAGAAATCCTCAAAAAAGGAATAGGTCTGCATAGTCAGGAGAGAGCTGAGAGCAGCCCCAGATAAAGTAGGTAGAAGTTGATTGACAGGGCCAGGATAGAGAAAATCTAAGGGAAAATTTTGTAAATGAGAAGAAACTTGCCTTTGCTGTCATAGAAATAAGGCTATACCTCTATTCCCTGAAGAAGAAGAATCTGGCTTCACTATTATGAACTCTTTAAATTTAAGGATTAATATATTTTAATACCTTTTAATATGGATTAAGACAGAGGTTATTGAAATACCAGTGTAACCCTGTATAACAAAGGGTTGTCACTCTCAAAGCGTCTTCAAGCATTTAGAACAGAGAAGAATAAAAGGGAGGACAGAAGACAAACATGATCAGCTATAAACAGCATAAGGAAACCTGAGAATTTCTTGTTGATTTAAAAAATAGAAAGAGTATTGCTTTTTAAATTTAGACTCAAAATATGTCTAATTTTTCTATATTTGTTCTTTGTTGACTGGAGCAGCCTGCGCTGTACTGGTTGAAGGTCTGGCTGAAGGCTGTAAGCCTGTGAATGCTGATGCTCCTTTTGATCCTTCTCCTTAACTGCACAGAGACACCAAGTCACCTCACTTGTCCCTCCATTAACTTCTGTCATCCTGTTTTCTGAGATGACAGTAACAGGTGAACATATGTTGGGGAATGCGTTTATTTATTTTCTGGTTTACAGTTTCATGTATAATGGTTTGTTCCTATGTTTCCCTTTGTTTTCCCTAAAGTTGGTTTGACCCTAAGTTGTATCCTCCCTTCAGCTGTCCTTCATTGTATCCCCCCCCTTTCTTCTGGCTCCTTCCCTGTCTGTCATTGTAATCCTGGCCCTTGTTCCCCAACCTTCCCTGCTAGTCTCAACCTGAACCAATCCTTAGTGTGACACCCCTTTGGAATTCCCTCAATCTTTGATGCCTCATTGGCCCATGTGACCTGTTGAAAGGGTCTGCCGGAAGATCTCCTTTTGCCTCCAAACCCTGCCCTGGCTGAGGGGGAAGATGTTTGCTAATCCCTGTAAGTGCTCTACTCTGCGGTACAGTGCTTTGGGCAGGACGGCTAGCACTGAGGTACTGTCACGGTACAGCACACACAGCACAGCACAGCACAGCACATACTGCTGTTGATCAGCAGCAAGCCTACTCACAATAGGCCATAAATCTCTCTGCCTTTTTGGCCAGATGCCACTCGCTCTGGAGAAAGATTTAAAAACTGTGACTCTTTGAAGAGACTCTCGAGATCTCCTCATGGAAGAAGATGTGTCTGTTGGCTGGGCCACGAGGACTCGTCTCATCCATTGGTAGCTATATCCCATCCTCTCTCTTTCTCTCTCCCTACTTTGGTCTTTTTCTCTCTCTCCCCTATATTGCACAACTGAGTTGATTAGCACTCAATAAAGTGCTCTGCTGTTTGTTGAAATTGTAGTCCCTAGCTGTTTGCCTTATTTTGCGCCCTGAAGATCACACGAACCATCACGATTTCTGCTCTAATGTTAAAGTGGATCATGACACCTGTCCTCCCACCTATCCTGACTGGCCCTAAGAATATGATGGGATCCCCTCACTCCTCCCGCAAAGGTTTTCCATTTGTCAACTTCTTGTACCCCTCCCTACTGTTGATTTCTAGTTGTACTTAACCCCGTGCACATTGGTGCCTCAGGTTCTTCTGTCCCTGACCCCTTCAGCTGCAGTAAACTTACCTTGCTGGGACCTTATCGCAGAGAGCCTCCTCCTTCCCCTTTGCCTGATTCCTGACTGCGGTGACAGATCTTACACTGTAGAGCAACTGGGTCTAAAGGCTCTGCCTTTGGTTCTTCAATACCAGGGCAGATCCCCACCCCTGGCGCAGTGCCAGTGTGTTCTTCTGAGCTAGCCTGGGCTCCAGTGGCCATGTCAAACATGTAGCTTTTTCTTCAGGTGCATGCGTGGGATTTTTGTCACTAGTCCCATGTCTCTGCTGACCGAAGGGCCAGAGTTAGCTGAGACTGAGATGATTGTGTTAATACTTCACTCTTCATGCACAGAACAATTCTGATCAGTGCTGAGCACTTGGCAGGTGCCCAGGTGATGATGAAGCTGCCTGCATTGCACTGCTGCTGTAATAGTACAGGGGCAAAAAACAGGAGTAGGTAGCAGCATAGCAAGAATTAGTTGCTGAGGCCTGTGAGGGTCAGAAATTAAAAAAATATCCTTAAATGATCGTATTTGTTCTTTTGGACAAGGGTTAGAAAATAAGGAAAAACACCACCAGCGGTCAAGGCAGGAGCTTCAGCTGTTGAAGAGCAGGACTTGAGGAAGTGGTGGAGCTGATCTGGCCTCTGCTCTGGAGATGGAGGGTTGAAGGAGGCACAGGGGGGCCTGACACCCTGACAAGTGGAAGTTTGAGAGAAACAGGAGAAAGAGTTGGAGGTGTAAGGATTAAACATCACTTTTTGTAGCACCTATTGGAAAGAGATGTGATTATTATTTGTTTGTATTTTGGTTTTTTATTAGAATATTGGTACTGGTGCTTCACAACTTCTACATTTTTGCTATTTTTTTATGCATATTTTCTTTTCAAAACAGTCTGGGGTTCTGCCAGTCATGGTGAAGTAGGATTGTTGAATGCATATGCATATTTTAATTGTTAAGTTTTCTGAAAATGTTGTGGCTTGTTTGGAAAAATACTTGAAATTCATACAGAATTCCAGCCTATCTATTTCAAAAGACTGAATTTGTCAAACTGGAATTACATGAACTCCCTAAATAGACAAACCCAAGTATTTTGTATCAAAATAATCTCAAGTATAATGGAATGGATGATTACAGTTCATATCACATTACTTCTTCAGTACTTTTAACAGACCTGTAAAAAAAATTTGTGTGCAATATTTTGCACATAAAACAGCATTCCAGAGCAAGGTTGCAATCTCTTTAATTACATGAATACATTCATTGATTTATATGAGATGCTTCCTATAAATAACCATAAAAAAATATGTCTATTCCCTACACTCACATTCTAGCTTGCAGTTTTATAAGGTTATGGTAGTGCAAAGTGCTCAATATTAAATCCTTACTGACAAATGAGGAGGTTTATTTTACTGACCAAATTGCAATGTGTGCAGATTAATAAAAATATGAGTTACTGGGTTCCATGTCATGTGTATAGAGGAGCACAGAGAATTTATGCAGTTCTGTGGGGGGGAATGCTGTGTTCTGAACGAGTTTATGAGTCGTCATCAAGTGGAGAAACACATGAGTTATGAGCTTCTCTTTACAGCACTGTTATTTGCAGTAGTAAAAATGGCCAGCTTCCCTGGCTGTATGGCATTCATACCCCACAATTCAGGGAACTGAGGAGAGAAAGGACAGAAAAGCTGCCACCAAATGGTGACCTGTACCCAGTGGAAGAATCAGCCAACAGGAAACTCCTGAAAGTCAATGATTCGGTGCTGAGTCCTGCATGTGGGAAGACAGAACATGCAGAAATACAGGCCACCAACATACAGGACTGTATTGAGAGCAGCACAGTCAGTGGGTGGAGGGAAATCAGTACCCTGTTCTACTCAGAAATACACTGATCACCTGAAGGGAAACTGGTTTGTTCCCCTCTTATTTGGGGGAGTACCCAAATAAGAGCCAATACTTCTGAAGAGATTATTGAGAAGACAGAGCCGTGATCTTCCCATCAGTGCATGGCAGCAGGATAAGAAACAATGAACACAAACAGCAGAGGTTCTGACTGAATAAGGGGACAAAAAAAACCAACTTTTTCCTCATTAGGACAACAAAGAAATGGCACAGGAAGGATGTGCAATCTCTATGCCAGTTTACAGAACACAAGGTTTTTTCTGCACCTGCCTGGGTGAAGGCCTGAGGAACCTGGTGTGACCACAGCTGGACCTGCTGTGAGAAGGAGGTTGACTGGAGATCTTCTGAACTCCCTTCCAGCCAGAATTGTTTAGTGGGACTGTGATCCTTCATAGCCATTGCTCCACAAGGAATGGTAGTAGGACAGGATGTGCACCTGTGCCCCAGGAAATGCCTGTGAGGGAAATTAACAGCTCTTCCTTGCTCACNATGTGGAACATCCAAAAAAAACCTCACTCTACTATTTATCATATGTGATACCTCTGGTGTGAGGGACATCAGTTCATCAATAGCCACAGCCTAGTCATTCTTGGGCTATATGTTAAGACACAGAGTGAGTGAAAACTCTATCAGTTATGGTGGAAAGCCTTGCGTGTGTCCTTAGAAGGTTACAAGAAGGGGGAACACTGTTTTTCAAAAACTGCTTATTGATACAAGAATAAAGGAGCATGAGCCTTGTTGCTCAGCCTCAGGGTTGTGTGAGAAGGGAATAGCTGGAAGCTAGCAAGGTCCAAGAGATGACTGAGGTAAGCCTATGGCAGACCTCGGCTGCGCTGTTCAAGAGCCGTCAGTCAGCTGAGTGCCAGCAGCTGCTGCAGTGAGGCTGCCTAAAAGAACACATATCCTTTGCTTGCATTGTTCTGTGCCAGCAAAGTTGCCACTCTGACAAATTGATTACATTTAAAATAGCACTGCTATTAACAAAAACCCTTGCTCTGTGCAGTCTTCACAACTGGGTAAAACATGATTAGGTACCAACAAAAATATGCTCTCTAGAATATTTAGGATACTAAAGAACATTCTTGCAGTGCACTAGCAGAAAGCTTTTAATAAATCCTAATCAATTTTGTCCTTTTGACTTAAATGTGATTTTTGCTCCAGTGGAGCTTTTCCTGCAAAGAAGGACGTTAATGTAACATACTGTGCCAGAAAAAAAGTTATACTGGAATGAACAAAAAATTATTTAACAGTAATCCACTTGCTTAATGATTTAAAAACTAGAATAATTGATTTAAGGAAAATTTTTACCAGTTTCTTTTATTATAGTTAATAGCTAAGTTAGATCTGTTATTTTCTTGTTCTAAATCATGTGACTAAAGAACACTTCATGAAAACAATTGTACAAAAAGCACTGATTAATTTTGCATCTCTTCCTGCTTTAATAATCTTTGTCAAGTGAATAGAAAAATTTGTACCATTCTTGTTTCTTATAACAGTATTTGTCTTTAGAATGAGGTGTCAGGAAGCATTTAGACTGTCTCATATTTCATGAGTTAAAATAGTGTGCCATATTGTTGTGACCTTTTAAATTTTCTGCATTTTCCTCTGTTCCTTTATGTTGCTTTCTTTCTCTTTTTATCTTCTTCAGAGAAGGGCAGTGGAGCTGGTGAAGGGTCTGAGGAGCAGCTGAGGGAGCTGGTTTTTTTTTAGCCTGGAGAAAAGTGGCTCCAGGCCCACTTTAAAGGGGCACCTTTATCATTCTCTACAGCTCCCTGATAGCCAGGTGGAGGTTGGGCTCTTCTCCCAGGCAACCAGACAGGACAACAGGACACAGTCTCAACCTGCTCCAGGGAAGCTTCAGGTTGGACAGTAGGAAGAATTTCTTCACTGAAAGGTTGATCAAACATTGGAAGCAGCTGCCCAGGGAAGCTATGAAGTCACCATCTCTGAAAGTGTTTTAGGAAACATTGGATGTGGTACTTAGTGCTGTGTTTTGGTTGACAAGGTGGTGGACTCGATATTGAGGCCTTTTCCAACCTCACTCTTTGATGCTTCATTCTAAGATGGTAAATGTTAACCTGCTAAGTATGAATGAGCAAATGACATAAAAGAGAATGTCTCATGAAAATAATCCCAGTGTGTGTATCCATGCAGTGTGTCTTGGTTTTGAAGGACAGGTGCTTGCCAAGGAAGACAGGAGCTTCTCTTGAAATAGAAAAATGCAAACCCCCTCCCTCCNAGTAGAAGGCAGATGCCTGTTCTGTCCAAATGCCCAGATTGTATCCAGGTGGGAATGCTTGGCTCCTCCCCCTGGGCGGAGCATCTCACAATGGGCTGATGTCATTCTCTGAGTCATGGGGTGTGTCCTTAATGGCCCATTAAACAGGAAATGGCTCCCGGAGGGAGTTATCGATTACTCACAGGGCAAGGTGTTAATGGCCCATTAACAGGAGAAGGTCCAGGGGAGGAGGTAAGGAAAACACTGCCCCTCCTTATTTTAACAGTTCATGAAGATGGAGATAGAATACAGACCTTCTGGAATATTTTTACATTGTAACCTAGGACACAGTGTGATCTTGTAAGCGCATTTTGACTTACCTCAAATGGCTTTACTGATATGTCAGCAGCACTGGTAAAATGATGCTGTGCTGCACAGTACTATGAGAACACAAAGTAGTTTGGGAACATCTCATTGCCATAAGATAAGATGAAAGATGCACAGAAATATAGGACATTTATATCTAGTTGTGAAACTGTTGCTAATAAACATTGGCAAGATTAATACATTTCTTTCTTTGAGATTTAAACTAGTATTTGACTATGACACACTAGAATAAAACCTTCAAAGATGTAATTTATCTAACGTTGGCTCAGTATAAAGCTCTTTTGCATTGAAATACCTAGTGGTTGCCAATCTTGGAGGCAGTAATAGATGTTTGAATGGCAGTTTTTAACTCACTTTTTTGACTAACCAGAAAACAGCCTGTACTTGTGGTTGAGTCAAAGTACCTGCAATCGTGGTCTGTCCTTGACACTGTTAAGAGGAAAAAAGAACTGAAGTAGCAGTATAATGGATTGTATAATTGCGGACAAAATTTCTTCAAGTTATATATAATTTAAAATGCAGCCTGAATCAGACAATGTGACTGGTGACTTCTTGTCTCACTCAATCTTTGCTTCACTCTTGGACAATGATAGAAAAATAGTTGCAGAGATCGCAAGTACATTTAATACAGTTTAGAGCTTCCTGATCAAAGAAGAACATTAGCTGACTGACAGCAACATGCTTTAGAAAATCCTGGACACTTTCATCCTGCCTTTGGTCCCAGAATGTCTTTTTTTACGATATGGATGTTGTGATAAAAGGTGCAGTGTTAATATTTGAAATGAAATACAAAAAACTGAGACACTTTAGCTTAGATTAGCAAGGAATTTGTCAGACCAAAATACCAATTTTAGTGGTAAAGAGTGCATATTGCTTTTGTTTTTTGTGAGCCTCACAACACGAAGGGACTAAACTGAAAATTATTTGCTACTGATTTGGCCTGAAAAATCTTGAAACTGGTATACGATAAACTCATTCCCTTGCTGGTAGGGAAAAGCATACTGCCCTTACTGGTAGGTTACATATATAAATGATGGAAGGGATTTCTGTAAGTCTTATCAGTATGGCTCACAGGTTTCATTGAGGAGGAGCAAGACTTACAGAAAGCTCAGTTTGACCGAATAACTAATGACTAGTTCTGAAAAATGTGAAAAAAAAGGTAAAAAGTAATGGAAATTGGGAAGCTACAAAACAAAGGGTGTCGTGCTGAGAAAGTCTGAGAGTGTTCCTCTGTCATGACAGTGGAATATGAGAAATGATGGACTCTGGCTGAAGGTGGATGCTTGGGCAGGACTGAAGGACAGGACAAGGGAGGATAACACCAGACATTCCTTTTTATAGAGGGAAATGAAGGCATGGGGGACTGTTGAGTACCTTGTTATCATGTCTCCCCTTGCAGAGAAATAGTTTGTATTTTTATTCAAATCAAAGTTTTTGCATATCCCCATAAATCCTCCTTCTCTTTCTCTTTGATGAATCCTTCTAATTTTCCAAATATACTCTTTGGTATTAAATGCACAGAAAGTAATCTAAATAACCACCATTATGTTAATTTAAATTAAATACACATTTATTTTTAAAGAAAAAAATTAAAATTAAATGCAAAAATATGACAATCTAAAGTTAAGGTTTAAAACTATAACCTTGACAATTTATTTCAATAAATCAAATTATGTGCTATACCCACTGACTTTCATCAGATATGAAAATTAAAGGTTGCATACCTACTTATAAAATCAGAAAGTTGGGAAGTGTTTTAATTTTTAAGTCAGGTCAAGCTTTATAAATGTCTCTTACTACAGTATACTGCATGTACTATTACATGTATTATTATAATATAATGTAGTTCGTGTATTATTTTCAGTATTTTTAGTGCAGTGAATGTAGATATATTTAACACAAAAAACCAAATATTTTTTTAATACCTACATGTAAAAAATATATTTTCAGTACTTTTTCTGTAGTGAACCGCTTCAGAACAAATAATTTATTTTTTTTTCTGTTCATTGAAAACTGTGTGAAACTGAAGATGCCAGAATTCTGGTTTTCTGCTTCCAGCTGATGCTTGACAAATAAGTGCTACAGGGTGGGTGGTTGCCACAGGGGCACACTGCTGGCTGTTCAGTTTTCCCACGAGGACCTTTAGCTCATTTTCTGCAGGTCTGTTCCCATGCAGTCAGTCCCTAGAGTGTAGTGTTTCACGGGGCTATTCCATCCTAAGGGTAAAACTTAGCATGTTTCTGTGAGAAACACGAGATTTCTTCAGGGCCTCCAGACTACAGTTTGTCTAGCAAAATTCTACAGGAGGTGGTGTAGAAAGGCAAGATACATGTTACCTGTACATGGTGGTGGCCATTTCATCAAGTAAAAATTAATCTTCAATAAATCCACACTGACTGTGCCCAATAAATGTTCTATCCCTCCCACGCTTCAGAATGGTTTTTTAGGAGGAACTGCTACATGAAACCCCACATGTATTAGAGTGGCTTTGACTTTCCTGTACTTTTCTAGATCTCTTGCTTGCCTTTTTGAATATGGGTTTAACATTTGCCTTCTACCTGTTAGTGCTCCTTCCCCAGTCTTCTCTTTTTAAAATGTAGGTATTTCCGTTTACTGTTTAACTTAAAAGACTTCTTGTTATGTTTCAATTCAATACCTATTTTATTCCAAATATAGTTTGGCCCAAACTTAAAACGAATATTCTGCATGTAATTTTAAAAGATGAAAATTATAAAGAACATAGAAATGTAATAAACAGAGATGAATTGTTGGACTCTTTCTAGAATAATGAAAAGAAAAAGTGGAAAAAGTAAACATATAACTATGAAACTAGAGAACTATTTATTTAAATAATTATAAAGTGTAAATTGCAGCAAAGAAAACAAAACAAGTGTAAAGGTTTCATATTTTAATGTTTATTTAAGCTGACGAGAATTTACAATTAATCAGAAAAGTTACTGAAAATGCAAATGCAGGACTTGATTAAATAAAAGTTTCTTGTTTTCTGTTTTCAATTTATTTTAAAAAATATTTTTTTAAAATTTACTAGCAGTGCCCCGAGTAAGCATATGCTCTTGTCTTTTAGCAGAATCTGCAGCTTCTCATTGTGGTGCCATCCAGAGTAGTGTCAATGTACCTGTTAGTACACTTACTTAGACTTAATATTTTCAAGTACCTCATTTTTCTCCT
>VXBU01011269.1:15853-49288 GCA_013400315.1 Bombycilla garrulus | reverse complement strand
CAAATTATGTGCTATACCCACTGACTTTCATCAGATATGAAAATTAAAGGTTGCATACCTACTTATAAAATCAGAAAGTTGGGAAGTGTTTTAATTTTTAAGTCAGGTCAAGCTTTATAAATGTCTCTTACTACAGTATACTGCATGTACTATTACATGTATTATTATAATATAATGTAGTTCGTGTATTATTTTCAGTATTTTTAGTGCAGTGAATGTAGATATATTTAACACAAAAAACCAAATATTTTTTTAATACCTACATGTAAAAAATATATTTTCAGTACTTTTTCTGTAGTGAACCGCTTCAGAACAAATAATTTATTTTTTTTTCTTTTCATTGAAAACTGTGTGAAACTGAAGATGCCAGAATTCTGGTTTTCTGCTTCCAGCTGATGCTTGACAAATAAGTGCTACAGGGTGGGTGGTTGCCACAGGGGCACACTGCTGGCTGTTCAGTTTTCCCACGAGGACCTTTAGCTCATTTTCTGCAGGTCTGTTCCCATGCAGTCAGTCCCTAGAGTGTAGTGTTTCACGGGGCTATTCCATCCTAAGGGTAAAACTTAGCATGTTTCTGTGAGAAACACGAGATTTCTTCAGGGCCTCCAGACTACAGTTTGTCTAGCAAAATTCTACAGGAGGTGGTGTAGAAAGGCAAGATACATGTTACCTGTACATGGTGGTGGCCATTTCATCAAGTAAAAATTAATCTTCAATAAATCCACACTGACTGTGCCCAATAAATGTTCTATCCCTCCCACGCTTCAGAATGGTTTTTTAGGAGGAACTGCTACATGAAACCCCACATGTATTAGAGTGGCTTTGACTTTCCTGTACTTTTCTAGATCTCTTGCTTGCCTTTTTGAATATGGGTTTAACATTTGCCTTCTACCTGTTAGTGCTCCTTCCCCAGTCTTCTCTTTTTAAAATGTAGGTATTTCCGTTTACTGTTTAACTTAAAAGACTTCTTGTTATGTTTCAATTCAATACCTATTTTATTCCAAATATAGTTTGGCCCAAACTTAAAACGAATATTCTGCATGTAATTTTAAAAGATGAAAATTATAAAGAACATAGAAATGTAATAAACAGAGATGAATTGTTGGACTCTTTCTAGAATAATGAAAAGAAAAAGTGGAAAAAGTAAACATATAACTATGAAACTAGAGAACTATTTATTTAAATAATTATAAAGTGTAAATTGCAGCAAAGAAAACAAAACAAGTGTAAAGGTTTCATATTTTAATGTTTATTTAAGCTGACGAGAATTTACAATTAATCAGAAAAGTTACTGAAAATGCAAATGCAGGACTTGATTAAATAAAAGTTTCTTGTTTTCTGTTTTCAATTTATTTTAAAAAATATTTTTTTAAAATTTACTAGCAGTGCCCCGAGTAAGCATATGCTCTTGTCTTTTAGCAGAATCTGCAGCTTCTCATTGTGGTGCCATCCAGAGTAGTGTCAATGTACCTGTTAGTACACTTACTTAGACTTAATATTTTCAAGTACCTCATTTTTNTCAAGTACCTCATTTTTCTCCTTCAGTGTGCATTACTGCTGCATTTATCATCATTGAATTACCTCTGTCTTTTCCAGTCCACTCACTGAGAACCTGTGAAATTCATTGAGGATGTTTTCCTTTTAGGACTTTCTCTCTTTAGAAGTAAATTAACATGGTCTTATATCTACTGTATCTACAAAATACGTTGTTAGTTGCTGTTGTTTTTACTAAGGCCTAATCAGTGCTAACATGGCATCTATGTTTAGAACGCTGTTAAATAATATTTTTTATGAGTAGGCAACAGTCTAGGGAAACTGAAAACTAAACACTAAGTGCTGATAGACAGGTGCTCAGAAAGACATGATTTATAATACATATGTCAAACTGGTAACTGATTGGGCAACAAACATGGCATACATGCACTCTGAATATGAGGCATCCTCTAAAGTGTGTGCAATTTAATTGGTGGTTTTGTTTTCCTTTGAAGGAGAAGTGTGTATCAGGGAAGAATATCAGCGTTGAGATCTGACATGATTAGAAACTCATTAACTAGTATTTTAAACATTCTACTTTATTGACTTTTAAAGATTTGTTTAGCGTGAATTTGTCTTTTAGAATGCTTAATTTGTTTGATTGGCTTTAAATGTTGCTCCAGAAGGAAAAATGATTATGCAAATTTCTTAGATGTTATCTTTTTGTTTATACTGAATGTACCTAAAATCTTGTTTCCCTGAACACATCACAGGCAAACAGTCAGACAAGAAAAAGCCCACTAAAGTCATCTTTCTTTCATGCTTGCTTTTGTTGCCTATTACACGCTCACACAAACTCAGACAATATCCATAAAAAGGGGGTGGGGTTTAACTGTCTAGGTGGGAGCTTATCTTTATACTGATAACTTAGTGACATCTACAAAAACAAAATGACACCATGAGAGACTGACTTTTATGCAACCTGAACCTACAACAGCTGCAGCTCTGCCTGGGACAGTACTGCCTGCATTCTTTTGGCTGTGATTCTCCCCAGACATTCCCAATCACATGCTGCACATCTCATCAGGTTTCCCATGTGACCCTGTGGTTATCACTAAATAAAAAGGCCTTTTTTGTCCTCTTTCTGCTAAAATTCTATGCCCAGCTCTGTGACTGATGGTGGTAGTTATCCTTTCCCCATGTAAAAGTAGCATGTAAAACATTTTATGATTTTATGCTGAGGCAGCTGGTCCTTTGAAATAAAAATCCATGAATCTGTCCAGCTCAGTTCCTCAGAATACTGTCGAGGGAGAGTATCTCCTGGTGCTCACGTATTCCTCCAGCTTCACTGTTAAAAAAGCTACTCATGCTAAAGCCCAAGTCCTGTCACTTTTCACTCCATTCAAGAGAAAGCAACAGTGAAAAGGGCTGAATTAGGAGCAGCTTCAGATGGATTTACCCATCTCTTTGCAAAACAATCACTGAGGAAAAAAGAGTACTGTATTCCCAGCCAGCACAGTTAGACAAAGGGGAGTGGAAACTCTGCAAGGGGTCTTGATTCTCATTAGTGAGGTTTTAAAATAGTCCAGCATTCCTCGTGCAATGTGTCTGCTGAGAATGATTTCCCCATTTCTCATTATGTATGAATGCCAGCTCCAGTGCACAGTTGATTAATAAGATCAGAATTAGAAATTGAGAGCTTTCCTTTTCATAGCATCTACTGCAGTTTTCTCTGAACAGGGTTTTCTCTGTAGATTTTCTGTGATCTGAAATATAGGGCTTACTGGAACAGAAGTTATGTATTTTGTCATGTAGAATTCTGAAGAGTGTGTGGCGTCTTTTTATTTTTTAAATATTATACACTGTGTTTTGAATTATTGGTATTAAAATCTTTTATGCACTATAAAATACCTTATTAATTGCTAGGATAGTCCTTTTTATCAGTAAATAATCTCTATATACTCAGATATAATTTTGTTTTCAGAAAGATAAGTCATTCCTTTATCTGAATTTTGAATAAAGCAACTCAGTGTCTTTCAAGTGTCACAATGCCACCAATCCACTGTGACTAAATTCTTCATCCTTGCAGTGACTAAAGGCATGGATTTCAAATAAATTCTAAATTATTTTAGCTGTCTACAAATTACAAGACCTTCCTCCTACCACTGCAGCCAAGGTTTTTGCTTGTGAAGCTACCTACTCCTTCATCCAATTATATTTTATAAGCATATTATCAAGTATGCATTAGTTCTTTGAGATAAACTCCTTGTGTCCAGCAATACAAATGTTCTGTTTGGTTTTTTTTTTCAGATTCCTCCATTTTTTTCCTTAGGTTATGCAGTTCCTAATCCTGTGATATTAATTATGGTAACTGGCCTAGTGATTCCAGCTTTTTCTTTTTCAATCAGCTCAAATATTTGGTATTAAAAGTACCATCATGGAAAAAAAATCCCTGAAAACCATTACAGTCTCCACCAGCCTGGCACATAAAAATAACAAAAACTGAATGGAAAGGATTTTATCCATGTTCTTCCTCAAATAAACCTGTTATAGAAAGCAGAATTTGAGGGAGTCACTGATTCCCAGAAATGTTCATTGAAAGGAACTTCTGCTACTTAAGGGAGGACTGTTGGAATGTAAGAACTGGGCCAACTCTGACATTGTTCAGTTAAATTTTAATTTGAGGACAAATTTTCCACAGTCCCTCTCGATACCAGTAACCCTATCAGTACTGCACTGTTCTCCTGAAAATGTTCTTTATGTCCAACCTGAACTTCCAGCTTGAAAGTCACAGCTGCTGCCCCTTGTTTTTCCTTCTGTTTCTACAGAGAGGAATTTCATTCTGTCACTTTGAAAGACCTTTCAGGTAGTTATGGGAAGGTGTTAAATTATCTTGTCAACCTCCTCTTTGTCAGACTAACCAATTCTATTTCTCCATGCTGGTCCTCCTATGTCTCATGTTAGCTGTCTTGATAACCCCCATGGATTCCCTCCAGTTTGTCAATATCCAGCTGGAAGACCAGGCCCAAAACTGCACACTGTACTCTAGACACAGCCTCCCTAGCCTCCTCCTAGCTACATGGAGGAAGATGAATTCATCTTCTAAATCAAGCTCTTCAGGATGTGGTTACGTTTTCTGCATTTGTGATTGAGGTGCACAGTTGGCTCATACTCTGCTCTAGCATCCAGATCCTTCCCACCATGGTTAGTGCTCAGTCAGCTGGTTCCCAGTTTTGGTGGATGGAAGGGATTATTCTGTCCCAGGTGCAATCCTTGCCCTTCTTGTGGTGGAATCAATCCCCTCTGGTCCAATGCTTAAGTTTCCCAGGGTCCTTCTGGATTGAAGCTCTAATGTTGGATGTACCACCACTCCCTCTGATTTAGTATTCCCAGATTTGCTGCTGATGGGTTCTGTCTTGTCACCCAGGTCAGCGATGAAGCTATTGAAGAAATACTATGTCAGTACTGACTCCTGGCTAAGTAGCTATTCCAGCCAGGTGTCAAGCTATTGATTACTTGCCTTTGGTTCTGGTTGTCCAGTTTCTTTTCAGTCCATTTAACAGTCTGTTTGTCCTGCCTATTTCAAATTCCAAATCAGAAAGCAGAATCAAAACCGTATTAATTTCAAGCTTTTTTACAGCCAGCCCTTTATCCTCATCCGTTTAGCCAATCATTTCTTTGTAGAGGGCAGTCAGGCTGATCAAGCTTGATTTTCTCTTGGTGAAACTATATTGACTTTTCCTGATTACTTTCTCATCATTGTCAAACTAAAGCCTTAGAATATATATTTTACTGTTCAGAGAAAGAGTGCTCAAGAAGATACTTGCAGAGGACCGGGTAAGCTTTCAGTTTCTGTCAGATGAAAGTAGAACTGACCTTGCAACCACAAGGTACCACGTCAGCTGTTCCCATAGATAAGAGAGTTACTGCAGTAGTTTGGAAGCTGGCCATGGAGACTGGTTACTGAACTTCTCTTCTGATCTTTGAACTGTATGATAACACAATTAATATTGTAGTAAAGTAATCAAACCACTATACATTTAAAATACTAGATTTCTTGGAATCAACTGCAGAAATGCTTTACCAAAGTTGTAACTTGCACACATACAGTAGTACAGCTTGGAATCTAGGCCACTGGTCAACTCCCTGAATAATTTTTTTGCTACTTCATTTATTATGGCTTTAAAATACATCATTCACTTTAATGCACCTCTCTGTATGCTATAGCCCCAGCTATATATTCCCTTCTTGTCTCTAAAATTAACTAGTTAAACCAGGTGGTCTGCAGTTCTTATTAAAGTAAAACATATGGGAACAGGAAATCATCGTGCAGTATCACCATCCTGCAGGCTTTCATCTTGCAGGTAGATACACAACATTATAGCTAAAGGGCGTGATGGAGAACATATTCTGCTTTACAATTTAACTTTCCTGATGGCATACCAGCCATCAATTTATGTAACATCAATAAGACTATCTCTAAATTTTCTGAATAGTGGGAAAAGCAACATCTATGCTATATATGGTTTTCAATACACTTAAACTTGTTTGAAAGATTTGACATAAAGTGGTGTAACAGGGAATGGTGGGACAGAACGCTCTTTCTGAAATTAAAAGCAAAGTCAAACAAGACTCAAGGTAAAAATCCTCTCCACTCTACCTAAACTGAGATGTAGATACTATGCATATTCCTCTGCTTAGCATTAGCATCCTCTGTGATTGTTCAGGAAATATTTTTTTCATTTCAATTTATTCACATAGTTCAGCCCAAAGAATAGTTCCACAATTACAAAACCTACANAAAAAAAAAGCTTTTTCTTTTTTTAACCCCCATCTAATTTTCTATATTAATATAATTTCTAAATATAGACAGAAACAAATAAAATTATTTTGTAGAAGAAACCAAGAACATATAAAAGCAGATAAAAATTGTGTTGAATTCTGTAATTTCTATAATATATATTACAGATCTTTCCAGTAAGAAAAGCCTATTAATCATAGTTACTGTAAATTCTATATTACCCATAAACAAACTGTAAAATGGGTTTACCAGCTAATGAGAAATAACCTTCTTTTGTGAAACTAACTAAAAACTATTAATGAAAAACAAGATAATAAGGTTCATTACAGCAAGAAATCCTGATTGTTGATTTAAACTATGATTAGAATGATTTAACTCCCTCTTCCCTGCTTCTTTCCTTGCCAGGTTCTGCTTTTGCCATTACAACTGTGGGGAGCAGTGCAAATGTTTTGTCTCCTCTGCTAGAAACTGATCAAAGATACCTCCTAATTTCAGAAGTGAAGTCTTACACAGAATAAGAACAAAGTCAGAAGTGTGGGGTAACTCAGATATGTTGCCAGCTCCTGTTCTCATTCTGTCCATGTCACTTTGGCCAGAAGTTGAAAAGACACAGAGTAATGATGAAATGTCGTCATTTCTGGCTTTTCTTTTTCATTGCCTTTGTTCATTCCAGTCAAACTTCTTGCTGTCTTTTAAGATGACTTATGTTTTGGCTGACAGCTCAACCCAGCTCTTAAAAAGAAGGGTAGGTTCTCTGTTGGTGTTTCAGATATTCACAAAATATTTCATCCTACTCTGTGAAAAATTCAAAGGTTATTTTTCTTTACTGCTGGAAGCAGACCACTGAACTTTCCCACTTGCAAGGTGATCACATCCCGTCAAAACAGTTTATGATTGCATTTGTCAGAATCAAATTCACCTTGGATGTGCTTTTCATTCCAGTTGGTGAGTTAGGTCTTAGCCTTCTCCCAGGGTAAACATGTTGTCCTGACTTCTATTCAACATGCAGTGGCTAACAGCTTATAGAAGAATGTGAATAGAGTAAACCAAAGTGTAGATTTTTTTAATAGGCATTGTATTCATGAAGGCGCTCAGTCTGGTGGCCACCAGCCTGTGTAGTAATCAACAGCACTAGGCATATGGATCAAAGGTAACAGCTGGATGCATTTCAGGTACCAGGAATTACTCAAATCTGTGGCTAAAGAGATGTTTTTCCAGTGCATGACTTATGGGAAGTGTTGCAGCTGCCACAGCCTCTGGTTAAGTGGAGGCATTTGGAGATGTGGCAGTTCCCAGAAGAGCTCAGGAAAACAGAGAGCTGGGCCCCTCATGTGCCCAGTCCTGCATATTCCTTCTGCAGTTCAGTCACAGTGGATGCCCCTGCATGAGCATTTTGGTGTGAGTCAGACGTGCACTTTGGAACTGGATGTCCTGCTCATCTTCACATGCTCTGTGAACATATTCACAGTTCCTGGGTGGCACATATTTCTTCTAGGTGGGAAAGAGCAGCCCAGGGTGGCAGCTCTGGCAGTGCAGTAGCTCTGGGGCAGTCAGTCGGGTGCTAATCTGGGGGAACCCCTCTCTGAAATACCTGTAGCATGGGAGAGTAGGGTAAGAGCCTATGCAATTCCCCCTTCCATTTCACAGTAAAGCAAAAAGAGAAGGGGTTATTTGATCTCAGGTGACTTTTCTGAGATGCTTGCTCTTCCCCTGCATTGATTAAGTAACTACACATGCAGTATACATTTAATTTCTCTGAGTGAAGTGTTACTGTACACAATTATTGACTCTGCTTTTCAGGCACTTTGCCCTTATAGCTAGCTATTTCTTTTGTGAGCCAGAGATCCATTAAAAATCTTCACCATAGCTAAGGTGTGGTGTTAACCCACAACTTCTACTTCATGCACAATAGGTTGCAATAGTTGCGGTGTAACTGCAGAAGTAAAGCTCTGCTGTTTTAACCTGTATCTGTTTACCACGCCATGAGCAGTGAGAGCAATTAATCCTGCCCTTCCTTTCATTTTAAAGTCTGCCCTACATTTTCCATAGTCTCTCTATTGGACACTTAATTACATCTACCTGGCAGGTGGATTTAAAAATGTTTAAATTATATTTATATGTAGATATTCTCACAGAACTGCTCTGTAGGACAAACAGAGGAATATATTTTTAAACAATCTTGAACACGTTCAAGATCCTGATGCAAATTCTGTGTCACTGATCCTCTTGTGTATTTTGAATTTTCTTTTTTCCTCTTTAATCAGGGCTTACAAACTATAAAGGAAGACAAGTACTGATTTAAATTTTAAACTCTACTTACATTAACAATATGCCACCCACACAAATTGTCATCTGATCCCACATACAGCCATGTACATTTCATAAGTTTGGCTACAAAATACATAGAAGAAGCACTAGTTTCGATTTGCTTCTTTCTTTTGATGCCCAGAGGACTTGTTAGTATTTTCGTTATGTGCTTAATTCTTCACTGTGCCACGTCTCTTTGGTATCTGACTCTCAAAAAGTTTCAGCTATACAGAACTCTTATCTGTGGAGAATCACTGTAAATACATTAAATATTGTATTGTGTTGCCATTTTGTGTGCAATAGACCCTAAGTGCTAGCAGTTATCTGTAACATTACTTTAATTTAATTTAATACTACAGAATGAGTACTTAGATGGACAAGCTAAAGAACAAGTGCTTTAGTTTTATGACATGTACGTGCAATTGAGAAATACAGAAATGGTGATTATAGTCTCAACTGCAAAATAATGATCTATGAGTTTACATTTTGCAAAAAAATAGTAAATTTTTGAATCTGATTTTTCAAAGCCTGCTGCTGCTTACGCCAAGATTGTGGGTTCAATCCCTCTAAGGGCCATTTAAGTAAAAATAGGACCTAGTGATCCTTGTGGGTCCTTTCCAGTGCAGAATATTCTGTGATTCTGTATGCGATTTCACATGACTCCTATATTATTTCTGTCCCAAGTTTCAATAAGGTAATGCATTAAAAATAAAAACTGATAAGTAGATGATTGATTCGTATTGAAATGTAACACTTTTTATGTATTCTGAAAAAAAAATACAAGCAATATATTCTTCTTGTAAAGACAGGGAATAAGACAATATATACAAATGTTTTGGGTTATATCTTAGGATTTTGTTTGATTTTGTTTATTTTCACTTTTTCATTTTTTGGAGTTATTTGCTAGATTATAGGCAAGAGATTTTGAATAGAGATAATATGGTTCAATGGTTTTGTCTCAAATTTTGAATGGAAATTTATTTTTAAATTACATTTTATCCTTAAGTTGTTGGATTTTTTTTTATAGTAACCATCTTACACCCAAATGTTTTTGTTTTAATTTATGAAATTAAAAATATCTGGATAGCTCAGTGTAATATCCATATAAATAATGCTTAAAAAGGAATGAAAACAATCCTATAATTAAAACTATTCATGTTCATATTCATTCATTTAAATTCAAAACCAAATCAAGACTGTTTCCTAAGGAAAAAAAAAATTGTGTGTCTAGTTAAAAATACAGGTATAAAATGTTCACCTTTTGCCATATAATTTAGAAAAAAATCAAGGCCTATGTGTGTTTTCCTAGCAGAAACAAAGTATGGGATTCCCAGTCAAGGTACTGATATAAATAATAGTTTTTAGTTCCTTGACTAATTTACCCTCCTTGTAACTGATTTCAGGTATAAATGTGAGCACATTTGTTTGTATGGATTGTAACTATAGCTGTGGCATCTAATTAGTAATAGCAAAATAAATTGATGATTTTATAAGTCAATTTTTATGAAACTAAATTAGTAGACCTTAGTAATTATGATTCCTATCTGTACCTATATATGTATCTATATATCTATGTCTGTATATAAACCTGCCNACCCTTTTTATTTTCTATAATCAGTTATTATGAGGCCCTTAAGAATTTTTGAATGTGTGGTTAGTTCTTGAGCTGAGTAACACAAATTTGCATACACGTATTTAGTCTTGCAGTAGTCATATGAAATTGCTAAAACAAAACCAGCGCACAAGAGGAAGACCCACCAGATGTGCTTTTGAAAATAACAGTCTCAAGAGCACAGGATCAATGGGAGCACTGCAGAGACAGCAGTACAGCCCCTACTTGGCAGGCTGAGGAGAAAAGTACCTGTTCCATGCTGTATGCTCTTTCCTTTATCGGGTCGTTTTGTTCTCAAAGAAGGTACTTGTAACAATGAGCAGTTCTGTGCAAACACCTCCGGACAGCCGCTGTGGAGCCGTGCCCGGGCTATCAGCCCTGCCGCCTGTGACATAGCAACAATCCATCTCACAGCTCTCGGTAAACCTGCTCGGTGTGGAAATGAGAACATGACAATCAGCCTGGCAGGTGATTGACATCCTGAATGCCAGCAAAGAGGCCAAGAGCGCGAGGAAACACAATGGTAATGGGAGACTGCAATTATCCCCATGTCCTATCAGCAAGGTGAGACTAAACCCTCAGATACCACAAGTGCCTGCTTTGAGGAGAAGTTAGGGAGTGTCAACAGGAGAAGCAACACCTCAGCTGGTCCTGAGAGCAAGTATTTGTTCATGATGTTGCTGTAGAAAGTCCTTGGAATATTGCAGGGTACTGGCCCTTGGTATTTTTTGCAGGATCTACAGAGGCAAAATGTCTTACCTCATCTCAAACTTGCACAAAAATGATATTTTTAAAGAAAAGATAGAAAAAAAAATTTAAGTGAGACAAACAATTGATAGTCACCATAACAGTGGCATGGAGCAAACATTTACTACTTCTCCCCAAAACAAAAAAAAACATGTTAGGAATCCCATAGGAAAGTCTAGGGCAGGTGATGATGTACTGCAATGCACAAAATAAAGGGGATGAAGACTTTAAAGTATAAAATTAGTTAGCATGTAGATGTGCTCAAGATATTGAGAAAGAGTCAACCTGCTTGTCTCTTGTAAAGACAAGCCACACCTCACAAAACACTGAGGGTCTCTCAATGTTCATAGGGACAATAAAGTTCTGGCACCACAAGCACTTACAGGAAGCAGTCTGTCATAAAGCAAGAAAGTGGCACAGCACACAGTTAAAGGGTAGGAAACTAAAGGTCAGAATATATGCTCGGTTTTCATGCAGGCAGAATGAGCACTTAGAAGTCCTCCTTCAAATGGTGTGAACCTACTTCAACACAGAACATAAATCTTCATGCATTCAAAAAGTGGAAAATTTCCTAACACTTAGATGTGTTTGTGGTTTGATCTAAATGTTTCTTGTTTTTAGAAATGCAAATAAACACATAAAACCAAACTGTTTCAAACCCCCCATCTTCACATGGGATAGGACTTTTGAGTTTCTATAGACATAAATTTGGAATGTATGGCTCAGGAAAGTTCAGTATATGGAGATCACTTTCCTACTGTTTACATGACATTTGGAGAATCTAAAATTCTCAGTTAGAAAGAGAAGAACAAAAAAGGAAGTTTATAATTATCTTTTTCTTAATATGCTTATGAGTTCTTTATGGGCTTCAATCAGTGCTTGTCTTTACCCAGCAGTCAAACACAAGATAAAATTAGGAGGAAGTCTTGTCTTCCTTGAGCCATCAAAACTGCTGATTAAGTTTTTGCCTGTCTGAACTCAGAAGCAGCATTCAACTGTGCAAAAGATCATAATTTTTCCTGAGAATTCACACACAGCCACTTTAAAAATTGCTGAAATCCCATGCTCTTCAAAGTAAGCAGTAACAGAAAAGTAAGAACTAAAAAAAAAAAAACAAAAACAAAAAACCACAACAAACCAACAAAAAAAAGAAATTGAAGGTTTAGATGTTTGGCAAGCTGTAGCCAAGAAGACTCAGCTGTGGTCAGAACAAATGCACTCCCATTTTCTCACCTTACACACTTTACAGGAGTCAGGGCTCAAGCTCGGTGGAAAAAGGTGTTCACTGTTGTAAACTATGGGATGTGTTCCACTGACTACCCAGCCCATGGTGTTCTCAGAGAAGATGATTTGGGCAGCACAGTTTGCTTTGGTAGTTTAAAGTCTCTTCCTGCACTTGCACGGTCCTGTGGTCAAACTGCAGGTGTTCCCACAGCTGTCTCTCCATGTTACAAGAGTGTATGGAAATACCTTTCTGATGCAAACATGTTTTCAGCACCTACAGAATACAGTTGTCAACAGTCAGAATCTACAAATATGGAGGTCTTACGACTCTATTAGCCATTGAAGAATGCTACTTCTGTCCTCACAAAGCTTTGCACAGGGCAACATTATCCAACCAAAGGAAAAATGTGTGGACTTCCCAGGGAAGAGCAAACTGCCTGAAATTAAATGGATCAGGGAGTAGATTGTACTTTGGGATCAAAGGATTTTCTCCTTTATTGCTGTAATCCATCAAGATGAATGATGAACTGTATTCAACAATTAGAAGGATTGTTTAAAATGTCTTTCTCACTGTTTTTCTAGTAAGAGAGAAGAAATTGAAAGCATAAATGAGAATCATGGCATGTGATATACTGAGAACAATGAGTTTAATTTTCTCTCACTTTTTCTAGGTGCCTAAATCACTTGCATCAATATTTGAAATGAAGGAAATATTATGAGTCCTAAGTAGGGCATTGCCTATATTTCAAGTCTCAGATATAAGAATCTGAGGGGAAAAATTTTAAACATGTTTAATGTGATGAATGTTGAAAAATGTCTGAAGCCCCTGAATTGTTTGCAGAGTCAATAACACTAAGGCATAGCAGCACATAGATGATTTATGGGACTGTAATAGAAAATTAAACCTAAATTGATTCAACAAATTACTGCATATAAGAACAAACTGAATAATTTAAAAAATCAATGTGAATAATTTGAGTAGCTGGAGAGTATAGTGGAAAATTGTTGCATAGGTTAATGTTTATTGCACATCTATTTAGTTACTATCTTGAAGAAATAGTTATTGAATTAAAATATGAATATGAGACATTTTTAAGTGCATGACAGGAGAAAGTGAAAGAAACACAGGCAGATAATTTTCAAATTTCCGAGAATTGTGCTACACAGTGCTAGTATCTGGACTACATTTTTGAAGAGGATCGTACACAAATTAAGTCTCTTAGTACTTTTCATGCTACTTCTGTGCAATAAGGGAAACACTGTAAATGCAAACTTTAAAATGTTCTGGGATGTAAAGTCATTTGAATTTAAAAAGTATTGGACTCCATGCAAGCATTGGACTCCATTAACATAATTTTAGTAAAAAAAGTGTAAAAAAAAGAGTAATTCTGACAACCCTTGCATTTGTTCATTTATTTCTTAAAGAACAATTGAATTTTTAAAGTACTTTAAGAGCCAACTGCAGAATAGGAAAAAATTACAGAATGAGACTCATCTTGTAAATACAGGAAAACTATAAAAATAATAATTTAAAAGATGTGTCTTTATTTCCTGAAAAGATGGCTATAATGCTTAGGAAAAAAATTTAAGATAGTTTTGTATTTTATAAAAAAACATAAAAAATATTTTTGCCCATCATAAAACTCTGCATAGGTTCTGACTACAAGTTGCCAGGTCATTGCTTCTATTTTCTAGTCTTTATTCTTTAGGATTATCTAAGGCCTACTTAGGAAGAAGTGCTATATCTTACGCACATACTGATTGATTTAAATAATTTTATTATTTTCGTATGCTTGATCAGGGTGTTTGGTATCTCCTGAACTTATAGACTTATACTATCTCTTTTGTGCACCCTCTAGAGAGAAGGGAAAATCAAGGCAAATAATCATTCTTACTTTTTTTCTCTTTCTGTGGAGCAATCACATGGAATTTGTGAACATTGTGCTTTTAATGTTAGGGAAAACTAAAGGAAAATAATTAGAAGGCTTTATAGCACTATAATTTATTGATGAATATTCATTATGAATTCCTGAAGAGCAAAAAAGAAAAAAGGGTCTCCCACTGTTACACTTGAACTCCTTAATTTGCTGATTTAGTGAAAAAAGTCTATCCCTGTTTCACAAAACCATTTCATTCCATTCTTCAGAACAACATCATACTCAGAAAAAAAAAAAAAAACAAACCCCTTAATGCAACACAGAAAGGTAGAAGAACTTGAATTAAAGGAGGCATAGTGCACAAGGAAAGAAGGGTCCCTGTTGTCTTAGGAGAGAGGGAGTGAGGCTGCCTGCAGACAGCAGAGCCGTGCTGGGACCTCTTGTGTGTCTGGCAGGCTCTTTGGTGGGGCTGAGGGAAGGAAGGAGCTGGAGCTTGCTGAGGATGGGGAATGTTTTCCCAGTCTGCAGGTGGGTGCAGAAGTGAAGGGAACTGCTGGAGGCTACTGGGCATGAGGCAGTATGTTTAGAAGTTCATTTTCACAGTATCAGAAACAAGTTAATTCAAAGTATCAAAAGTTGGACATTTCAATCCACAGGGTATTTTTGTTTGTTTGTTGGTTTTGGTTTTGTTAATTTATTTTATTTTTTTTTGACATTTGTTCTAAAAAATACTCTGTAAAGACTGCTTTGAAGGGGAGACATTTAGGGGTAAAGTTTATTTTCACTGAAAAATTTTTCAATGCATAATCACTTATTATTTTCTGAATAACTTAAAATTAGTAAGACACACCCCAAACAGGCCAGTCATTTCAGGAATGAAACACTGCGTCTGTTTCCCTGGACTTCTGTCCACTGCATAGAAGAAGAAATTTTTTCCATAGAAACACGGCTCAAGTTGGGATCCATTATTCAAGATGCTTTCTGAACATGGTGACACACTGTGGATTAGGCAAAAATTTGCCATCTTTAATAACATTTTTCTCCCTGAAAGTCCTTTCATATTGATAGTTTCTCCCTGCAGCTTGGCCAATTTCCACTCCTTTCCCCCTTTCAGGTCTACCATGCAGGAGCAAGAAAAGAAATGCATTGAGGAGGTGGATAGAGTAGATTTTTTTTGGAAATTGAAGCTTTTGTTGCCATTGCACAAGAGTTACATAATCAGGTTCTCCCAATGGCAAGCACTCAGGAAAAGATTCCACAGGCATTCTTGCTTCAAAACCAGCCGGGGAAGGACATTAATTTATTATTGAATTACTAAGGCTAGGCTAAAGGTCATGGAAGAATGCAATAAAAGGAAGGAAAATCACAAACAAGACTGAAATGTACCATATGCTTTTTTTAATTAATCACCACAAGGTGCCACCTGAGCAGCTATATAAAATACTGTATAGTGCTTCTGTTTCACAGGAGGTACAAGGTACATTTCAGCAGCATGTTAATTTAATTGCTTTTATTCTGTCTCATTAATATTCTTTTATTGCAGGTTTCTTTTTTGGGCTTAAATGACCTTGAAGGGAGTATGTAATTTCAAACATACATAAATTTGCTGATAATGCTAAATTGGACTGGACTGGTAAATAGAAGAGAGAGAGAACCATTTGAAAATTATTGGATTGGATAAGGCTTCGAGTCTGATAAAGTAGCTCATTCAGTTTAGCAGGAAAAAGTGTAAGATAATGAAATGGGGCACCATAAACATAGTTTCTTTGGGCTAAAATCATAAAAGCTTCAGAATTTGGAACAAACAGACAATTTAAGTGAGACTGACAGTAATTAGAACTGTATTTTTGCAATTTTACATGCTTACTTTCAAGACTCTTCATTCTTCTGAAAACAAATAAGGAACAGGAGTCAAAATAATTTCTCACAAATAAGACTGAAAATTGCATATGATCAGAAAGCACCAGGTCTAAGATCTTAGTTACCCATTGTGTTTTCTTTTACCCATTAAACCAATTTCCAGATTCGTTTGAAACTCTGTGATCTCCTCCAGCAGTACCAAGAGATTGGCTTGCTCTCAAATGAGCATGAAGGGCTTGATCCTGCAAAGATCATTAAACAGCTTGATCTAACAATAGGAAGGAATATTTCTAGTTTCCTCATCAGATTTTCTGTGCTGCTCCTGATTCTACAAGCTGTATGTTTGGCAGCAAAATCCTGCTCCTGGCAATGGTTGCTATTTGTATTGTAGCTCTTAGGAATCCTAGACATGAACCAGTCTCACTTTGCTGTTCACAACATCTGCACCTGCACCAACTACAAATGACCTATTAAAGAATATTTGATTTATATGAGCGACTTTCAATGACACAGAACGTCTGAGGACAGCTGATTTGTTTAACAAACATAAGGAAATGCAGCTGCCATTCAGCTGGCGTATCCATCTCCCACGGCAAAGCCAAGAGAGTTGAAAGAATCTCTCAGATTCCTCTGTCTCCTTCTGCCCTTGCATCCCATGCACATTTTCCCAGCCACAGGATTTCCCTCCCTTGTTCAGGCTGTGGCCTCAGAAATGCCCAGAATGCCTCAGCTCACCAGCCCAGCAGCAATGTTTTCTCTTGTTTTCCTGAGTTCAGGCAATCTGGCTGGCATCGCAGGAGGCTGACAAGGGCTGGAGCTGGCAGCAGGTGGGGTGTAGAAGGGAGAGTCTGCAGCCAGGAGCGAGGTGTGGGAGATGCTGCTGCCTGTGAAAACCCATCCCACTGCCCCCAGCCACACAGGACAACTGTGCTCCCAGCTCCTCCTCCAGCTTCCCTGGGCAGGATTCTTTGTGCACCAAAAAGATGGGTGTAGCATAGCATCAGAGAATATACCACAATGCTGCACTTCCTGATTAAAAAATACACACTTTCTAGTACAGAAGAGTCAAGTATTAGTACTAATGCTGGGCAGTTTGAAAATCATATTTAAATTACCATGTGAAACAAAACATTTTGCCCATTTATTTTCATCTGTGAAAGAAATGTTTAGTCTATCCTTCATATCTCCTAGCTGTCATATACAAAAAAATTTAATATTGCCAAACTTGTATAATTTCAATAAAAGAAATGTTCTATGTCAACCAGTGCTGTTTAAATTAATTGGGAGAATGGTAGGGATTTAAACAAATAAAATATAAGCTTAGTTGCATTAAAATGATGCATTCCAGTTGTTCTGCTTTCAGTTTATTATCAGGCCAACACTTAAAAACATTAGCTGTAACTATTTCTTTTTAAATTCAGCCCTGCCATATTTTAATTAATTGAAGAAACTAAAATGAGACATTTTATCTTCTTCTGGTATTAATGGAAGACATTCTGGGTTATTTTGGTTTATTTAAATGTGGTGAAATATGTTAAAAATAGCCAGGATAGGAAATGAATGATTCTTTAGAGAAATATAGCAGCAAAACAAAATTAATCCTTTTTTACAGAAAAAAAAAATTGCAAGAGTTTTTCTTTGTTATCTTTGTGTTTTCAATGTGTATCTTTGCAGTTATCTGGTCAGATTGACTGCTGCACCCTTTGTACCATTCCATGGGGATTTCCATTTTTTTGGCCAGGACCAAGATAGTTTATTTCCATCTGTTGCTCTCTCCTTCCCTGGTGTAAAACATAATGAATAGGATTGGCAACATAAGATTTATATTATATAAAGATCAGGAAAGTCCCAGTTCCTGACTAATGCTATGCCTGAAGCACACTCAGAATGTCAAGGGGATTTAATTTGTGTATTTGTCTGCTTTGAAGTGATAAAGGCAGGTAAGAAAGCACCTGTCCCATTTTATCTGTCAGGTTTCTGATGCTGGACTGCAAAGAGGAGGTGAGCAGATTTTGGTGAATGTGCATAGTGCCAGTGCATTCTTTGACCAACCTGATCCTGAAAAATAACTGACCCAGCACACCATCTCAAAGGGAATTGGCTGTAACTCCATGGGAAAGAAGCACACAAGCTTTTAACTCTTCTACTTAGCGCAGAAAATCCAGGAAAATTGCTTCTCACCCTTAAAAAAGAGGGTAATATTTATAGCCCAACCAAACTGCCTGAAAAGGTGGGAGTCTCTGCGTCAGAGAGGTGCCTGATGCCCTGGGATGGGCATGTCCTGGGGGGAAACATCCCCTAGCCCATAAGGGAAACATGGGACAATCCATGGAGAGATAGATGATGGATGAACCTGCACAAATGACAGACATAAAGAGAAAGAAATAACAAGGGTGAAGTGAAAGAGTGAGAAGGAGAGAGGTGAAAGGCTTTGCAAAAGCTTTTTTTTTCATCTGATATCTTTTTCAGAATACATTTCAGCTTGATTATCTTTACCATGCACACTGATATTTATTAGATGAGCACAGGAGTCTAGAATACAGATTTCCTGTGGCAGGGGTTTAGGGTCATGTAAATCCAGGTGAAGTGTTCTTTCATGACTTAGGATTTTGCATGAATGCACAATTTAACTAAGACCTCCAGACTTGCTACACACTGGCCTATTAGAGACCTTGGATATCTGCTTGTGGGCCTGATGAATTGTCTAAAAAAATTAGATGAACAGGCAAACTCATATAGAATGGATCTGCAAGAGGCTCCAGTACAGAATGCATTGAGATATGACTGTTGAACCTTAATGCATTGGCAGCTTCATTTATATTCAAAGAAATTGGGAGAAAGATGTTGAGAAAATATCTTTACAGATTCATCAGAACCATTAAAAGGAGGGAACAGGATATATTTTGAAATTCAAAGCACTTTTAAATTAACAGAAAAAATCATATGCTTTTCTGAGAGAGTGTGAGGTTTAGTATAGACCTCAAAGAATACAAATTGAATGTTTGTGGCCACTTTCTCAAAAAATAATAATACAATAACAGTAAATTTTAAAAATTCACAGATATCCCACTTGAACTTGAAAAATTTCAACAGCTGGCTGGTGATAGAAAGTTTAATTCAAGGGGATATTAATTTCATGATAACTCATGATAACTCATTTTACTATTTTTCATTTTTCTACAATTTTTTACCTTAACATTTAAATTTTCTTACCATAAAAATTAAATAAATATTACATTTTAGTTGTATTTTATTTAATTTGAATATTTATTTATGAAACAAAGTAAGCTGAATGTGTCAAATGTTAAATAAAATATTTAACTATTTGATGTTTATTTTGTTTTATTCCATAAATAAATTGTGAAGCAAAATATATGCTAATATAAACCGGAAAATAAAGGAAAAAGGCATAAAAATTAGTCAAATTAAAAGTCAAATTAAAAATTATAAAGCTTCAGTACTGAATAGCCAGCATCTGCTGCGCACTATTCCTGGTCTTCTTATACTTACAATACTTGGCTCAGTAGTATCACATCCCTCAGGAACATGCAGCAGCACTGACCCTATAAGGTCATGGTAAGGATGGGATGATCCAAGACTATCTGGGTAATTCCCAGCACAGGAACTATTCTGGGCCATGCTTTTTGATTGACGTGTGCCTGATGTGTGCAGGCTGCTTCCAAGGCTGCAGGAAGGGGGGCAGTGAGGCAAAGGGAGCAGGGAAAGGGTGGCTGGAGCCATGGGAACCTCCCTGTCCTCATTTGCTGGCCATGATTTGACCCAAACATCTGAATGGTGCTGTTAGAGGATGGCTGCAAAGTGGAACATGGTTTTCAGAAAAAATGGAGGTGTGCCGACTTGCATCATTGCTGATGATTTTGCACTATTCACCTGGTAGGGCTGTCTGGAAGGTGAGGCAGAGGTTGGGGGTGTGGGAAGCAGCTTTGGGGTGAAAAGAGGGAGGCTGAGAAAGGTGCTGTTTTTGTATGTAGTAGCCTTGAGCCTGAGCTAAAAAAGCGTCATGAATAGTTAAAAGGCATTACAGCGAGAAAAACTGCTGCACTGGATACATTTTTACACACCATGAAAAACGGATAACACTTCTGATTCTTTTTTCACCTGTCAGCCCTGAGTCCCTTTCAGAGATGCATGCAAGAGAGGAATGCATCCCTGCATCCTTATGCTATGGATGGAGTATGCAGTGTCACTCTCCAGGAGTGCTACCATGTCATCTGTTGAGAGGGGATGGAGAAGAGGAGGATCATTGAGTGTGGGGGCACATACAGCCACATGAACTGCTTGCCACAGTCATTCTCACTGGGCAGACAAGCTAATTGTGCCACGTGAGGTGTGGTGTTAGGTGTGGTCCAGCTCAGCTTAGAAGCTATCTTGCAGCAGCTGGTGCTTTTGGCTGTGCTTTTGAGCTGGTGCTCCAGTTGCTGTGGGAGGCAGTGAGAAGAAAATCTCTCAGAATATCACTTTTGAAGACCCACTTTTCTTTGATCTGGGGAGCCCCTCAACTGGAACTAAGCACTGAGTCTTACAGTATTGGCAACAAAGGCAGCAGCCTCCATCCATTGCTGTTTTGGTTTCAGTGGAAGACGGTGCCTTGGATGGAGTAGGAGAAAAGACTCCTAAACTGCAATCCCTTGATTTCCAGGCCTTACTCATCATTTAGGAGACTCTGCAGGATCCAGTTTAGCAGAGCTAAGTGCAAATACTTATGCTGATCTGTGATAGATGCACAGTCCTCATCCTGGACCTACACATAAGCTATCCAGAGTTTCTTTTTTCTTTTCTGTGGTCTACAAATGTTCTGAAACTCCACCACTTCCACTTAACTGGAAGCTTCTTGGTAAAAAGGAGGACTTAGAGCTGAATGGTCTTGATCTTGGTTTAGCTTCTCAGGCATAAAAAGGACTATCTTCACATGTCCTTCAGTGGTCTACAGCTTTTGACATACTGGCCTTGGAGAAAATGACTGCTTTGCAATGGACTCTAAACACTAAGGTGTTAAAGCACAGCCTGCATGGTGTGAAATCACAGAAGGAATGTGAAGATAGTAAAAAATGCCAAAATGGTATGCTCTCAGATGGAATACTGAAAGGAAATGTTCCCTGGAAGTTGCTCAGTTATGCCAGTGAATTATTTAGAAAGTGAAATATGCCAAAAGAAATAGGCCAAATCTGTGCCAGAAAAAATAATAGAATTATATTACCGCAGACTACAGAATTCAGCTTTTGGGAAATGTTCCTAAAAATACTGGGCACGTCCAGGGGAAAAAGGCAACATAAATCCAGTTTGATACTGAACGGTATCAAGGGATATAAAAGAACGCTGTGAATAAATTGAAGACTAGTATTATAGGAGCTACAGAACAGTATGTTATTTTGACACACTCTAGATTGCTAATATACTTAAGAAAATACAGAGTGTGTACGGCTATTTTAAAATATGGTTTTAGAATGAGAGCTCTATATAACAAGAGAAAGAAATCAAGTGTGAATCTTGAATAAAACAAAGGCTAAATCTGAGCACAAGGTTCTGGATGGAGAAGCACCTGACCTCCAGAGAAGAGATGGAAATCAGTTTCTGTCTCTTCAAGGAACCTTCCTTCCTGATGACCCTCAACCTTCCTTCCTGATGACACTCTTTTCCACAAATGAAGAGGAAGTCACATACATGAGAGACTTGGACCATAGGTCTAATAAATTTTCTAATTATTTTTAGGATATACTCTTTTTCATGGTGTTAGCATTTGAGAAAGATTTAATTGTACTTTGCTGCCTTCAGCACATTGCAGAGTATTGTAACATTTATGACAACTATAGCTATAACAACTATTGCTTCTGCTATAGCCCACAGAAACTAGGTTAAGCTGCTGGTAGGGAAAAGAAAGTGTTAAGCACCAGCATTTATGCAGTCCTAATTGGATTTATCCTAATTTTATGTATCCCATGCTCTTCAATAAGCACTGCTCCGTCATTCTTCCACTCATTTTAGACAATACTTCTCTTTCCTATTTGGAAAGAATAGGCCTAACCAGAACTGAAACACCAATTATATACATGATTCATGTCTGACTTGGCCTACATAACTTATGTCTTGTTTAGTGCTAAACTAGGGCACAGTTAAAGAGAGGAGAGAATTAGGCAACAAATGGAATAAATGTCTAAAGAAAAGTTCCTCTGAAAAGTTTCCATGCACTTTGGATTTTGAACCAGACTCTGGAAAGAAACTTGTGGTTGTGGAGGTATATTTGACAGAACTTCCTCTAGGCAGACTTCTAAGATGGGGACAAAAACCCTAAAAAAAAAAAAAAAAAAAACCAAAACCCACAATCCCCAACATATTTTATACTGTCCTTATTTATGCTGTTTCTGTAGGAGAGTTGCATGAGTGAGTTGCTGATCAGAACCTCCTATGACTGATGTCAAAAAGGACCCTGGAAATGGTCTGAGTGGCTTAAACTGGCCTAACTGCTACAGACAGCACCACCAATGATGGTGTATACAAGAGGCTTATTCTGGTAAAATTAAAGAAATTCAAATCTNTTATGTCATAGATTTCAAAAAAAGAGAGAGCCTATTCTATGAATGCATGATGATATGGCCACTCATAAAAACAAAAGAAAATTTAATCTTTCAAATTTTTAAATTAATAGTTAAAAATATCAATTTTTGTTGCCCCTAATAAATCAGTGTAAACAAAACATATTCATCACAAACAACAGTACAACTACTGTTAGCAGGAATGTAGTTTAATGAAAACCTCAGCGAAATCCTTCTTTGCTTCCACTTTTTTTATTCAGTCAACAAGATTAAAACAGGAGGCAAGTAGCAGATTTCTGTGTTAGTGGATCAGCTACTCAAATACCTGTTTGTTTACCTCAAACTTATGAGATCTGATGGAGGGTTGTATCTCTTTGATAACTGTCTGTGGAAGTCCACCTTACTTAGACAGTACTGAATGGTTCTTTCTTTATTATCTACTCTCTTGGTAAATGGTACTTGATGACTGAACAAAAAAGAAAAAACAGATGATCAAGATAAAGTAAAATTATAAAGCACAGGCTAGAAAGCATACAGAAGTGACACTAATTGATGCAGTATGCTAAGATATTATTTATCATGTTATAATGTTAGTGAATCTGGATCCCATCCAAAGGTCTGAATTGCAAGACAGTGCCATTTTTGCTGACCTTTTGAAGTACAGCTTAGTTTTCAGAATTCAGAAGTATGAGAGTTTAATATCAATACTGAATAATTCTGTTACAGTGAAGGCACTGGTATAGCAGATTGTTGTTTGTCTCTGAACATAAATGTGATACAGTCTTCTATTTCTACAGCCTCTTCAAACCTTAAAAAATGGTGCATTCTTTCTTACTATATAAGTTTCCTCAAATGACACTTTAGCTGATTCAAAACACTAACCTTATAGACAGTTGTGCGAACAAATACATGTCTATAGGCTTCCTTAAACATTGAAATAAAATAAATAGATGATTAAATTTGCTTTTAGCATAAGGATTTTTTTCAAGGCAATCTCACCAACTGTTTAGGCTCATCAGATACTGTGATTTATCTGTCTTGCTCCCAGAATGAATATTGCAAAGCAAATGAAAAAATTAAGGAAAATTATCAATAACCTATCAGTTTGAACTTTTCCCTTCTATCAGCTGATTTTTAGTGCTGATGGAAAATGGAAAGAATATAAAAGAATCACATTCTTTTTCTGAAAGAGGTTAATTTTCCATTGCTGCTTGGGTCATACACACCTACTTCAGTCTAAGAAATGCTTGTCTCCTGTCTAGGAGGTTTTATCAGCAGACACAGTGAAGCCAGTATGGGTCTTCCAATAAGGTGTAATCAGACCAGGTGGAAAAATACTATAGCAAAAGATGTATGGCTTTGGGTGAAGGCATCCTTATACCTCCTAGAAGAGCATGTGAAGCAGTGGATTGTCTTTTCTCTTCATTTTAGACTTGGCATATTGTATAGCACAGCATCACAAAATCTGCCAGAGCTCTTGGGCAAAATTCCAAGAAATCTGTCTGGTTTTACTCTTTTTAGTGCCATTTTTCTTCCTTAACAAGACTTGCTGTTAGTAACATGAGTGCTATATTCAT
Organism: Bombycilla garrulus; assembly: GCA_013400315.1. Lineage (NCBI taxonomy): Eukaryota > Metazoa > Chordata > Aves > Passeriformes > Bombycillidae > Bombycilla > Bombycilla garrulus. The sequence continues at coordinate 25,259 of VXBU01011269.1, read as the reverse complement.
TGTATTGGTGGAACTATATAATATATGTTGAGAGGGTAGGAGCTATTTTTCTCTTGCAGAATGACAGCATCAGGAAGACAATCAGCATTTTCAGAGAGTATCACCTCACTCAGTGCAGGTTGTGGTGTGCACTTTTGAAAGATAGCAGGCAGGCTAAAAATCCCTTAACACCTAGGACAGTCATAATTACAGAAATATCCCTCATGGTATTGTGGCAGGATTGGATTTCATAACATTTGTGAGACCCAGAGGACATTCTAGGCTGATTGTGAGATCTCCATTTGCCTGCTAACTTTGAGCAACCCGAGATAATGCCAATATGTTGCTAAGTGGCCACATATAATTTAAAAGTGACGGAACACTTAAAGATTGACAGAACATGAAATCATGCAGTGTGAAAAGAAATAATTGCTTTGGACAATTTCAATATCTTTGTGGGTATTAGTACAAAGAAAATACTTTTTTCCTTTTTTTAAAGTAGAATTGTCTACAAAATATTACTTAAAAAGTGCGCTGTCACAGGAATTGCTCTGACCAGGCTGATGAAAAGACTGGAAATAAGGACTGTAGTTATAAAAGACTAAAAGTTATAAAAGCCCAATCAAAGGCATGCCTAGCACACAGGTTAGCTACCCGTAATCCTGACAGTTCACTACTTCAAGGCGGGTCCTGAGAGAGCTTGTGGGGAACACATGAGTAAAGCTGAAGGTTAATGAGTGCAGCAGTCATCACTGGGAAGCTGGGAGTGCAAACAGGGCCCCAGGGCAGGGACTGCTGCTTTTGTGATACCGGTGCAAAGGCAGCTCCCAGAGTGTCAAAGCAGTAGTAGAACCAGCATGGGCCCCCATCAGTTGTTGAGGCTTGAAGGCTAGCCTTTATTTCTTGCACAGTTTGGTCAGATTATCAAGATGTAGGAGACTGGCTTCTGCCAGAATGCTGTCTGACATTCAGTGGTCCATGCAGAGCATAATTGCGACTGACAGTAAGTTTATTCATAGAAGTTCTTATTATTTTCTGCCAGAATGAGATTATGGGTATACCTCTAGGAAGACTGAAAGCCTGACAAAGAGATTTACATTACATGGACAGAAGTAATTTTTTTTTCTATATTGTCAAATGGCTGCTGTGCTGCAAGCCTGCTGATATTTTGATCAATAGTGCACTCTTGACACGTAAGTCTTTTGCGATGAAGGTTACAAGATCTCTCTGAGTGCTAAAGATCAGTCTTTCCTACTCAGTTTTACAGTGCAACATAACAGAACTACTTAGCAAACATCTCTGCAAAATATGTCTAATTTTTTGACTGCTATCAAGCACCAGGTTATCATGAAAATAAATGTCCAGGTTTCAACAAAAAAGTACAAGCAGCTATCATTTTGAGAAGAAGGTGGATAAAGGATTTTGGAGGAAATAAGCTGTCTATATTCATGAAGCAGCCACTTCTGCATCACATCTACTCAAATTCCTTTCCTTACTGTATACAGACAGATTTCCAAGCATTTAGTTCTTGCTCTCAACATCATTTGCGTGAACAGCTTTAACGTTTTCTCCCACAGGCAGCATTTTAAGGACCTCTTTCAATTCAGATCAGATTGCTGCCCAATATTTCTATCAGGAAGGTAACAGACTTCCAGTTTAACATGTTAGTGATGAATACCTAAGAAAGCATATCTGAATAGGAATATTCAGGCTTATGTTTATGCTCTATAATCCTGGTAAATGTGGTGCATTTAATTTCTCCTTAGTCGGCATAGACCTTGTCCTGTACCTCTGGACTTCCCTACCTCCCATACCAAGGAAACATCCCCTCTATTGCTGATACAATGTGTATATAAAATATCAGTGTTTTAAAGAACTAGAGGACTTTTCCCTCAGGGTGTTGGAACCCAGTGGGTTCCTGTGGCATCTCAGAATGATCCAAACCATGGTCAGGAGGCTTTTCAGCCTTGCCAGAGGTATGCGAGACGCTGGATTGATACTGAGAATACCTGTGGCTTTGATTTTAATCCATGAGACAAATTGCTAACTTATAAGAAGAATTGCAAGTCACTGGAGATTAAACAGTAGAATAGTAATAATTATAGATGAAAAGGAAAAGGTTTGGACCCATGTCCAGGGGAGGTTGAGATTCTGGACAGGGGGGTCTGGGAGTCAAGATGGAGAATTTTTACACGTGGCATGTTGTTTCTAGTTCTTCTTCCTAACCTCCATCTTCTTGGTGATGTTGGCACTTTTGGATTGGTTTGTCAGAGAGCTGGACAATGTAATGTAAGGGTCACGGATTGGAAATTAATGGTAAACATTGGATATGTAGGTGAGAGTATATAAGAATAGAGCTGACACGGAGAGGACACAGTGTGCCTCGATCTCCCTTTCAGAACAGTGTGCAGGGCAGACAGTGTGTACAGACAGTGTGCCTCGATCTCCCTTGCAGGACACAGTGTGCAGGGCAGAGAGTGCAGGGCACAGTGTGTCTCAGAAAGTTTTACTGCGTCAACCTCAGCAGGGCAGAGAAATCTACTTTTGATAAGGAACTAATAAACTGCCTTGAGAACACAAACTAAGGACTCCAGAGTGCTTCTTAGGCTCAGACAGCTGATGAGAAAAGGACTTTTACACACTGCGGGAGAACCCAGGACAGGGAAGTCTCCAGCGCAGGGCATAAGAACATAAATGTGAGGCAGAGTAGGCAACATTCTCAGAAAAATGTGCTAGGATTTGACAGCCAGGCTCTCCACCATGCTTTGCTCCATGAAGAAGAATTAAAACGCTGTTAAGTTTCTTTGCTGGAAGAGCTGTATTGTTGGCTTGCTTTAGGAGAACTGTTGAAACTGTGATATTCTCTGTCTGCTTAGGCACTGCATAAATGCAAATATACTAATGGAGCTCTTTTTTTTTTTTTTTTTTTTTTTTTTTTTGAGAAGCAGGTTTATATTCACTGGTAAATGAATGAGAATTATGTAGACAACCTTATGTATATGGACAGGTTGTTTTATAAGAAGCCAAGTGCCATTGATAAATCTTTGCAGGAATGATCAGACACATGGTAAACACCAGGAAATATAATTTAGATTCCATAATCTTTAATTCTGCTGAGGCTTTGGGCAAGTGTACCAGCCATGGTGAGTAAATACTTGGTTTTGCTTTCTTTTAATCATAGATAAGCTGCAAGATCACACATTCAAAACAATTCACTGCAGGAATGTAACATAACTATGACATATAGTCTTATTGATCAAAGACAGGTCCTGAAAAACTCTACACAGAGTAACAATAAATTAATTCCTTTCAAAATGATTGATAATCTACTTGTCTCTTTAGATTTTGTTTTTCTGTTTACTGATATCGGCTTCTGTTTCATTTGCCATTATCAACATTTAGGAAAGTAAACGCAAAGCTGTTCTAACCTGTATTTGAATGTATAGCTTTTGAATTGTCAATAGTTGTTAGCTATTGAAATATACATTCTTTTACTCAATTTTTGTTAACAACTCAACCTGTTTTAAGATAGATTATCTAACTCCATTCAGTTTCATGAAGTTATATACCTTTTGGATAGCAAGACATATGATTTATAAACTGTATAAGTAAAACAATCCTGAGTGATCAGAACAATTCTGTTGTTCGTTACTCAGCTTTCAACTTATTGTGGATGCTTTCCAATATACCGTATTTCTTTCAAATAAATAATATAATTGCAAAAAAGATAATGCTATGTTTATACATTAGGAGAGTTTGAATTCAAAATTCACATTGCTTTCCTCTTTGGTTCTGGAGAAGTTGTCCCAAAACTCTGCAAAGGCAGGATGCATTCAAAGAATTATTGGTAGATTTTCATTTGTCACACAAATCCAGGCACTGGTAATGAATTTCAGTATTGCATGTTTGATTCTTAAGTACAATCCATATATGTGTGAAATTCATATCATATGTATCCCTGGGTTAAAGCTGTAAGTAAATGGACCTTTTTTTGCCATTTAAACTGCTTTACAACAAAGGGCGTTGTTTTAACGTTCATCTTAGACCAATACAAATGTATACTCTCTTGATTCTGCCTGCACATTTCTGCAATCAAAGGGACAGTTGGATACAGGAACTTAGGTGGCTCAATAGGGATTATTTTTTGTTTCTTTAAGTATCAGCTTCACTGGTTGCCTTACTGCACTGACCATGAAACATCATGACCTCAAATGCTGGAGCATGAGGCAGATGATGTGAATTCAGGAGCCGTGCGAACATAGAACTGGCTCTGCTATCATTAGTGACAAATAAGATAAGCTTAAATTGTACCATTAAGGGCCTTAATTCTCACCCTGTGTGAGCTGTGATTCAGTAAACCCCAATTATCACTCTTTTGAAATAACGTGAAGGTGGAAGGGCTAACCCTTGAATATCAGTTAACATATTGATTAACATTAGCAGCATGAGAAACAAAACAGACAAAAATAAAGCAGGCTGTCTTAAAATAAAGGGAAAGAGAATTATTCTGACGAGAAACATATTATCTAGCCAGAAATTTGCTGCCTCATCTTAACACTGAAATCAGTACTAGAATAAAGCTACCCTTCTCATCTCAGAAACTGTTTTGAGGCAGTAGCCCCTAACAAAACAAGCAAGGTTCTTCCTTCTAGGTCTGATTTGAAGTCCAGAGTCACTACTCTCCATCATCCTAAATATCAGAAATATTCAGCAATTGCCACATCTGCCCTCTTTCCTCCACAGAGGATTACTGCTATACTAGTAAGTAAATGACAGTAACAGATCACATAGGGTTTCCTAAAGCAGAAAAAACATCTGATTTAGTAACTTCAGAACAGTTTTCAAATGTGTACCTTCTAGATTAGTATTTGTGTAACTAAAGTCACAGTTTAAGTCTATTTTAAATCTTAAAAAGAATTTTTATTTAAATCTGAAGTTAATTCTAGAATTATCACTAATTCTACTACTACAAAATACATTAATCAGTGAATAGTCTGGCATGTAATTTGCATCATATAAAAGCTGCTAAAAAGAGAAATAATACATTAATGATTTATATTATTATCTAGAAAATGACCATATATTTTCATCAAGTTTTGTGTTCAGTTTCTTGACATCAGAGAATATCATCAATGACAAAGAGATGGGAGTTTTTATTTTATAGGACTTCAATAAGCTATGAATGAAATTTAAAGCAATAGCCACAGTTCATAATATGCACAATTTTGCTGAAACTGGAAGCAGAAAAATACTCTATGGAATGCCTTAATTCAGTCTCAATGTTTTTGCTCTACAGTTCAAGTGCAGAAGTGTGACTATTATCCTAATCTGCAATTTTATCACAAACCTCCAATACCTTCCAATGTATTCTCATTCAAACTTGCAAGTATTTTAGAAGCTGTTAAAGATACCTTCTCTCACTATTAGTGTATAATTAAATTATTTCTTATCTACTTGATATGAATCAAAATAAAGCTTCACCTGAAAGGCAGCAAAGAGTTTAAATATTTCTTGAAAGTAGAGCAGGCATGAACCGCTAGTAAACCTGCACCACCCAGAATTTTCTAGCACCTGTCTGATCTGAAGTCCCATTTGTCAGTACACAGAGCAGGGCCTCCAAGACCTTTACCATACAAATCTTGTTCATGTAGGAGCCTCATGTCACTAAAACACTCAACAATCTCCTTATGAAAATGTCTCATAATTGACTTTTTTTTCATTACAGAGTTCTGAGCCCATGCCTGATCATTTTAACTCTCTGTCATGCAGTTGTGCCACCTTCCCCTGAGGTCCCACTCTACCTCATCTATATATTCGTTCTCATCTGGTCCTTTTCAGTCACTGCACTACTTTAAGAACAAGGTTTTTCATGTCCATTTTCTCTTTCTTAAGGCTTCAAAGTTTCTGCTAGTGGCTTCTAGCAATCAAATAAGGAAACCTATGAAGCACAAAATCAACAGAGAAACCTCAAAACTGACTTCCTGTCTGAAAGGGAGACCTTGGTCTCAGTAATTGTGAAGTCAAAGATTCATATCTTCAGCATGTGACTGCAATGAAGAGACTTGAATGGCTTCCTCTGGTGATGACAACAATGAGCAGGCAAATCATACACATTTCTTAAAAATGCAAGAAAAAAAAGATAAAATGTGAATTTCTGTAGGCAGGTCAGACTCCCATATTACTTTTTGCCACCACATGGAGAGCCAGCAGAGTTTTGTACTTAGCTGACACTGGCAAGGCAGTCATGGAGCAGACACGCTCATCTTGACAAGCATGTGATTGCTTGTGATGAAATTTGCATGCTGTGAAGAAAAAAGCTGTAGAAGTCAATTTTCTTACAATTGCCTCCAGCAGAGAGGAGAATAGGAGATAATTTTCTCCCCTTTTTAGCATATTTTTCCTCACAAAAGAAAGTAGGTGAAACTGCTAAGGATCTAGTAAATCACTGACTGAAGAAGGGCAATATCACCAAAAGAAAATACAATACAAGATACAATGTCGGGATGTTATCATGATGACTTAGTGATTCCTGCTTAATGTCATTTAATGATAATCTGAGGACCACTTGAGTTGAGGATAGTTGCAATACTTGTTAGCACACATTTCTATGAGTACTTGTTTCCAATATTCTCTGCTGTGGTGGTGAAAGACACTACACTTAATAAATCTTTACATGACAGAGGTCAATATTTTCTCAAAAATTTCAGCACCATTCCTTATTTAATGAGGAAAAATAAAATTCAGTAATAAGAATGCTCATGTGTCCTCTCTCATCTATAACTTTTAAATCAATCACAAATATCAATCAAAGATCAATCACATGTTACAGAAAAACAATGATTAATAAACTGCGGTCTTGCAGAATTAATAAAATTGAGCAACCAGGTAGAAGACAGACATCTAATTCATGGTCTTCTGTTGGAGAAGTTTCACAGTTTGCTTAACATTATTAGTCAACTTATTTAAACATATCTTTTCCCAAGGGAAATATAGTTAATAAATGCCACCACTGTGAAAGATGGTGATTGTCCTTTATTGAATTACTTTAAATCAAAGAAGAAGGATCAAAATGATAGGAAACTATGTCTTGTTCCACTGTCAAGAGAACAGCTGCTCTTTCTCCTCCTACCCTTCCTTTTTGGCTTTCCAACTAAATTGCTAAAACGCTGTAACTGTGGGACACCATGTGACAAAATTCCTCCTTCATGCAACTCCCACAGGAACTGTGGGGCCATCTTCACCAGAACTGCACAAATAATGCTGGAACCTTTGTTTGTTTCTCTTTCTAAATTGTGACATGAAAAAAATGGAGTAATGCAACCAAGTGTTGTGTCTCCCTGTAGTGTGCTGCAAGGGTCATACAACCTTGTTGCAACATGTTCCAGACTGTAAAGTTTTTGGTTTGGGGGTTTTGTTCCTTTTCAAAGTAACAACTCAGCATCCTCCAGAGGCCTTGCACAGGGGCGCTGCTGCCCAGTAGCCTTTAGCAGGCCATCTATCTCCCTGCTGCCAGAGTTGGTTATATGACAAATGAGTTTAAACTCAAAAATGGACTGGTGGGAAGAAGTTGCAAGGCCATTCTCAGCAGAGTAATGGGCATTCTTTCAATTTTATACTATATTACAGTATCCTTATCTTGAAAAAGTTCATTGTTTCTCTGTATTACTGTTCAGGTATTCACTGTTTTATAGTGCCCACACAAATGCACGCATTTACTGCAAAAGTTTCTGCTGAAATCTCAGCCAGCTAAGCAGCGTTAAGGCTGCCAATACCTCCTTCAATCCCAATACCTCCTTCAACCTCAGTACCTCCTTCAATCTCAAACAGCCCAGAGCAGCAGCCAGAGTGTAGAATGCAATTCCCTTCTATAGGGGGGCTTGGGGAAGGTGGGGATATGTTGTTTACCACTTCGCTTAGTGTAATATTGTTAGTTTTTTAGCGAGAATTAATCTTTAGCATGTTTGTGAGATACATGTGAGGGCATCATAAAAGCTAGACATTTTAGATTTTTTAGGGTAATAACTTAGGAAGACAATAAGGATTAGATTGGTCAGAAGCTAGTGGCATCTGCCCTGATGTTTGGGGGTTTTTGCCCATTTTTATTTGTCTTTTCCTTCTAATAGTATAATTTCTTTAGACTTAGGCTGCCTACAGAAATTTTTTGGTTGTCTTGTACAGACCTCAAACATTAATGACAATTTTTCATAACATTTTTTCCTATACTCAACTGTATCAACAAAGAGAAAAAGGTATTTCTCAAAAGATAAAGTTGATTTGTAATATTCTTTTCACAATATAATTTTCAGTTGAATTGGAAAGAGATCAAGGGAAAAATAAGAACCAGAATATCATATGAAATCACACCATACTTTTTTTCTGCAGTTTGAAGCTATATTTTCAATAGGCAGGAGGCAACAATAGATATGCAAATTTTGTTCCCTATTGTCAACATTATTCCAGGAAAAGTACGTTTGTATATATGCTGTGATTTAATTAGTTTGTATACTAAAAGTTAGAAATATCTACCATATTCTTAGGGTTGTTTGCATTTGAAGTTACAGTGAATTATCTCTTCAAATAAAGATCTAGTGCTACTTTAGAAATGAACAGTTATTTTCTGTTAAGGTGTGTCATGAAATTGCACATTACCATATACTCATGTATACTCCAAGGCATGACTTCCAAACATGATGCAATATTGACTGTCAAATGTAACTTCTGGATCACCCTGGCTGCCTTGGCCATTGCTGCACAATGTGAGAGAGACTTGTGGATATGCCTGGCTTCTTTCTTAGAGCACATGGTTTCAAACTTGTGGATTCCAAACATGCATAAGAGCAGTAATGACGTTCCATAATAATTAGCTTTTTTTTTACCCCCAAGGTAAATCCTGAAAAAGATCAAAACATGTCTCTGATAAATTTAATCTTTGCATTAATGTAGGTGACTGATATTTGGTCAATTTTTTATGCTTTACAGCCTAAGTCAGATATTCAAGTCTGTATTTTAAACAAATATATTGCAGTGAAACATAAGCTAAGTTTGGTTGACAGTTATTTTTCTTACAAAACTTATAGAGACAAAATAGACTTTCTGAAGCAGATATTGCTAATTTTATACTTGCAACTGACTTTAAAAAAAAAAGTATGATGTTTGCTGCCCTGATGAGCATTTTTGTTACTCTTTTCTTTTTAATATTCATCAATATTAATTAGAAAATTAAACTGCTATTTCTATCTAACTTTATATGACATATCTGAGACACTGCTCTTTGCTTTGATGTTGCTAAACAGAACTTAATCCCCACCCATTTGTTTTTGCTTCATTCTCCTTAGACTATATCTGCACTTAAATATTTGCTGTTCCCAGAATGGTTTCCCAGTTGTGGATAATTTGGAGAACAATCAGGATAATTACATATAACATA
>VXBU01011268.1:411336-449530 GCA_013400315.1 Bombycilla garrulus | reverse complement strand
ATATACATATATATATGTATACAAAGTCTTAACAAATCAACAAAAATTTGGTGCATAAATTCCTATTTGTGTGATCAAGCATTCAATTTCTAATTGCTTTTCAGTAGTCAACATATGTTTCTTCTGCATAAATGTGATCCTGCTGAGGAATCAACTCCTCTTGTTGAGGCTGGGAGGTTTAAGTAAATAAACTCCTGCGAAGAGATGTTCAGGACCTAGGGGATATTTTGTTTCTGCTCCTGACTGCAGACTTGAGGCAGTACTTTAGAAAACGTGGAGCTGAGAAGGGAGACACTAAGGAAATTATTCCTGTCCAGGATGCTCATTCTGTAGGGAAGACCTGGTAATTGCATTACTTAGTGTCATCACTGCAGCACAAAGAAAATATCTGGCATCCTTCCTGCCTAGTCTCCAAAACCATCCCTGGATGAAGAAAGAAAGAATTAGGAGAAAAAAAGGTTCTGTAAGATAGGGCCCATACTCAGACACCCATTAGCATCTACCAGTGCCAGTAGCACGGGCTGAAGAAGCTGGAAGCACGTGTTCTGGAATCTCTGGATTCAGCTCCGTGCTCAGAGCAGGAAGACTCAACAAGATCTCATTTTTCACAATGGGAAAAGTTCACCAGCTGACCTGGAGCAATTAATTGCTATGCGTCACCACCGCCGTTGGCATGGAAATGGAAGGTCTAACCTTGTGTTAAGCTGTCAGCGCCCTGAAATTACTGCTCTGCCTTTTCTATGACTCAGCAACTGCAAGACAAGAACTCCATGTTCTCCAGCAGAAACACATCCCAGAGTTGTCATGCCAGCAGATACCAGCCCCTGATCTCTTGTAAACAAAAGCCCTCCCTCCTACAACTGCAGCACTTAAAGGCAGGCACTGCCGGGTTTCAATGGACAGGGTTCGCACGAGTGTGGGTGTCATTCAAGGAGATTTATCTCTTCCCCCACAGAAGAGCTGAGTTGTAGGTGTACAGAGGACAGTGAGGTGTGCAGCTGCAAGGAGCCCAGCAGCACCAAGAGCCAGCCAGGAAGGCTTTACCCATCCTTCCACTGCACAGCGAGCAGGGCAGAAAGCTGCACAGTGAGCAGGGCAGAAAGCTGGTGATAAATCAGGGCAGTTCTCCAGAAATGATGCTGTTGAAAAGTGAGTCACCTCACTGAGCACAAAGTGAGTACAAAGAACAGCTTCTCCCAACAGTTTGTCTGCCTGCATCAGAAGGAGACCAGAGAGACCCCCCCCAGCTGCAGGGCAACAAGAAAAAGAATAAATGAGGGAGCCCTGCAGGTCTTATAGCACAGAGCTGCTGATTTAAGTTCCATGATTTCAAGATTATCCTGCTAATGTGCCTCTGTCGTGCCTGAGTCAGCTTCTATTCTTGACCTCAGGAAGAAAATAAACTGCCTTGAGGCACAGATCTCCAAGGATTCTTTGACTCTGATGCTCTTTTCTTCCAGCATCTCAGCAATGCCTGCTGTAAGCACCTCATGATATTGTATTCTCCATGAAGCTTTGCTCCCTGAATCTCCTATTGCTGTACTCAGAGAAAAGAGTAGGATGAAGTAGTGCTGCAGCGCTTCCTACGTTGGCACTCTGGGACCACTTCATTTTTGTTTTCCAGGGCCCCAAGTCAGAATATTTGCTGCTTTGATCATAGCTGATGGAAGAAAGAGGCCATCCCAGGGGTGTCTTCTCCCTTTAACAAACTGCTCCACAAGAACAGGGGTTTTCCTCAGTGGAAACCCATTAGCACACAAACATAAGTCCTCATTGCCCAACAGGGAGAGCAGAGATTGCTAACAAGGATCTTTCTTCATGCCTCTCAGTAGTCATCAACAACCTGCTCAAGTTTTATAATATAAAATTATTCCAGTGTATACAAACAAAAGCATGAAGTCTGATTCTTTTCGCTTTCCCTCTCATTCTTTTGCATACATATAGGAAGTGTCTCCTCATCTGTGATTTAATTGGCCTGGCTGTTTATGCCAAAAGAAATGAATAACAGGAATGAAGAGCTCTGCTCTCCAGCCTGTTGGCTTGTCTAGCAGCAGGTGGGTCAAGCCTGAGCAGCAGCTGCTGCAGCTCCCTGTGTGCAGGGATGTTTGTCTGTGTCCCTTCCTGCACATCCTGCGCCAAGGGGATGGCTGGGGAGAGGCAGGAATGCACAAACACATTCCCTGCGGGAGCAGCTGATCCATATGGTGCACTGTGTGAAGAGGATAAAAGCCTCAGCAGGACACCCTGGTTGAACAGAGGACCCATCCTGTCAAAAGCAAACCTCAGGAATCAGTGCAGGCCCCCTCCTCATGTTGAAAGGATTTTGCTTCTTGTTATCCAGTTCCTTTCTTTTAAGGTATGGGGAGGAGGGTGGACACCCTGGTTATCTGGCCATACAGCAATATCTAGGAAGGAAATATCCTTCCACAAGTAAGTACGTCCCTTTATTTGGGCTGTCCAAGATCACTTCATCACATACAGGCAGGAAGAGGAGTGCTTCAAGTTTGCTTTTTATGCAAAAAACAGCTGAATACCCTCCTTCCTTGTTAAATACAGAATGTCACTTTTCCTGACAGTGATCACATGCCAAACTACCACAGCAAAAATGTCTGTCTATCAGCCGAGACACTGAAAATACACAAGGGCTTCACCTCAGTCTGGGGAAGGCTAGGAAGCAGCGTGCCTTGGGATCTGACAGCTCACAGGATACCTATCTTGGATTTGCTTGTACCAGGGTTTTCCCAAGACTTCAGCCAGCTGGGAACAGATGGAAGGGGCAGTCAGTGCCAAGCTGCTCTTAAAATCTGCCTCCTGTGTGGGTTCCTAAGTCAGAGCAGGGTAGTGAAGGAAGATCTACTCTGCCTCTGGGGACCAACTTCTCAGAAGATGTTTAGAGTGATTCTTACCTCTTGTGGAGATAAACAGACCCATCTGAATAACTCAGTCACAGTTTTACACGAAAGGCTAATGAATATGGTGGGCCCCATCCACGGGTGGCAGCAAGTCAAGCAAGGTGAGAGTCTGGATGCAAAAATATAAACAGTGTGGACGCTTAAGTATCTTCCACAGGAGCTACAAAAGGGGAGTTACTCAGTGAGGCCCAAACCTTATCCTGGTCTGATGTAACTGTTGCATTTGTCCATCAGAGGATTTCAGCAGGAAGTCATGCAAGTGGAAAAGGATTTGATGATTAATTATTTCAGAGTTTGCTTGTTCTCTTCTACTTCCCCTTCCCTCTGTCTTTCCCTGTCATGTCTCCGCCTCACTGAGCTAATGTATGTTTCATGACTGAAATATATCCTTTCCGAAAATATTCCACTGAAATATTCATGAACAACAGTTTTAATTATTTGCTCAGTGCTTAATGACTTCATGGCAGCTACTCTGCCAGAGGCCTAAAACAACTGTCTGCCTCAGTGACCAGCACTTTCCCATTGTTGCCTTCTTCTCCCTCTCTGTGTTTTGTCTCACTTTTTTTAAACTGTAAGTCCTCGGGGATGGGCTGAAGCATTTTTCTTAATATTTCCAAGGTCTTTGATTTGTAGAGCTCCTAGGAAAATAGGGATCTTTTTCCTGGACAAGTGCTGGTGGCAGTAAAATAGACACAGATGTCATCAAGAGCATCCTAGTGACACGGAAGTTAACTGTCCACACTTCTCTCTTCCACTGGAAAATAGCAAAAGGCCCCAACATATCTTGGAACAGGATGCAAATGTTATTACAGTGTGGCCCTCTGAGGCCCTCTGTTGCATTTCAGTTCAGAGAGGAGGTTCTCACAGTGGCAAGGATGCCAACCCCAAAAACACTCTAAGGTAAAGACATATTGCACTTGTAATTACATTTCTATCTCCCTCTACAGAAAAGCTGTCCTTTGCTGGAGGAGATATTTCCTTGCTGCAAAAGTAGTTATTCCTGCTCATTCAGAGTAACTTCTTGGTTTCTTGTGCCAACAGCAGCATCGTAAGTAAAACGTGCAGAGATAGGAAATCACTCTCCCAGGGCACAGCTCTGCCATTCCTGATGGCAGCAGTACTGCAGGACTCTGTCCCTGACTCCCTCAGCAAATGTCTTGGTGACATTTCAAACCTGCTGCTAAGACAGATTTAAGATGTGCTCTGTGATGTCTGCATGCTGGGGGTTGAAGAAAAGTATCCACTTGATGATACCCTTCCAGAGAATGTCAGCAAATATGTCCCCCAGGCAAGCACCAGCCAGGAAGGGGGCCTTCAAATCTCCAGAGACATCTGGGATGGTGGGAAAGGAGTGGAGTTCCAGGAAGGGAGAAGTTTTGAAGCCAGCAGGCCTCCTGACATCTCTGGGAGGTGACATGGAACAGCCACAACTGCTGGTGATTTTGGCAGTGCTGGGCAGCAGGACAAATTGGCAGTGGTGTGCAGTAAAGTTTTGTGTAGGATCCAGAGTGGGCTGGATGTGGTGCTTCATTTCTTCTCTGGGCTGTCTCCCTTCTTGGGAAGACTGAAACTTCCTTCACCAGCTCAGTATTAGGCAACATGCCAAAGAGTGCTGGGAAGGGGAAAGGAGATGATAAGGAGAAAGATAAGAGACCCTGCTGCAATGAAGAGTCAAGAATAAATATTTGGAGAACTCAAGCAGCAATCTTTAGTGGCCTTTAACTTCTCTGGAATTTGAAATTTATTGTCATTTATCTGTTTTATTCAAAAATCTCCTCTTGGCAAATTCAACAAAATGTGAAGGTCTTCACAACACAGAATGGGCTGGCAAGGCTGCTTTGATTCCAAAAAGCATTGAGAACTTGGTCCAATCTGACTTTCACCCATTCTACAGCAACCTTCCCAAACCCAGGCCAATGCCAGCACTGAGCCTTTCTCTGCAGCACCAGGGCTGGTGGTAGGTGTGTTATCCTGCCCGTGCCTTGATCCTGATTAATTGACCTATGTTTTGAGCCAAATAATTTTTGTGAAGAACTGAAAAAACTGCAAGAGCAGTTGAAGAAGTGGCACAGTTCTGCCAGTGTCAGCTGATCCCTGTGCACAGCGGAGGTGGCATTCGTGTTTTGCAAATGGGCCTGAGCTGCAGCTCTTCTCACTGCTAAGCTTCTTTTGAAACTTTCTGCAACAGCTTTTTTACACCCACCCACGCCGAGAATGACACGCTCCCAGGGCTGCATGGGGAACTTAGCAACACTCTTCTGCTAGAAAGACACACAGGTAGCAACGGCAGCCAGATCCGAAGCACCTCTAAGTGCCTGCACCAGCTCTCTGCCCCACCGTCCACTCCACAACTGCAAGGACACTTTCACACCTTGTCAGGGGTCTTGCTTCAAAGAATATGATCAGCTCTTTGCATCCATCATCTGTGAGCTCAGGGGCAAAGCAAGATCTCAGGTTACACAGCAGGGCCAAGGACAGCTTTGGGTCCCCCCAGCCCCAGACTCGAGCCTGGGCAACCTGCTCTTCCTGTGATTGGTATTCCACCAAAAATGGGTGGAAATGAAGCTCTTCAGAGTAAGGACACTTGGTGACGAGGCACAACTACAGCTGGGAGAGGATACAGATGTGGTAAAGCACCAGGCTAACCTGCACTGCGGTTTGTCCATGTCCTTAGTGTGCAGTGGCACACAGAGAGTTTCTCAAGTTCCTCCCACGAACACAGAGGTGAGGACATCTTCCCACAGTAGACAAAGGGAGAGGCAAAGGGAAAGGCACCAACTCTTTTAAGAGATCTGGATAAGTGTGGCTCAAAAAAAACCATAGAATTCCCCATTGTGGACCTTTCTGAGATATCCTTGTGGAAAAAAAAAAAAAACGAAAACAAAAAACCGAAAAAAAATTGCAAGAAGTTTGAGGGAGAGGACTGGAAGGCAGACTTTCATTTGTAGCAGATATTACAGACCTCAATGGGACAGACCTGAGATGGTCCAAGGACAGAACACCTCCAGACAAGTTTGTTTCTGTGGTTTTGTTTTATGACACAAAATCCAATTTGTTGGTACTGAAGTAAAGATTATTGACTATTCTCATGACAGATGTCCTGCTATGAATCCTTGGAAATCTCACCTCTAATGCTGCCAGGCTTGGAGGAGATACCACTCTTTGGGATCCAAAAAGGCTGAAGATCACTGCTTGCTCCATTAGCAGTACTGCTGTTCATCAGCAAGTCTGAGGCTGGAAAAATGAGCTTGCATAACATCAAAGAATGGACACTTGAAGGGACAGTAAGTTTTCATCAGTGGGAAACATGCCCTGGGAAGTGAAAAAAGCTGGGAAACTACACTAAGCGATTTCCTCTAAACAGCCTTCTAGTCTTCAAGGAAGGTTGCCATGGAAAAAGAACAATTTAGAGATCTCAGATCCCTTTTGTTTGTTTTGTTACTTTGTTCATTCCTTTGTGCAGTGAAGATCCCAGCAGAACCATCAGGCTGGCTGACATAGTCAGTGACAGATCTTAAATATTAATAAACAGATCTGCCTTTTGTAATTTGGAGCAACATTCCAGATTGGGGTGCTCTGAAAGCAGCTGTTTGCTTGCATGATCTGGTTGAAGAGGATGTCAAAACGATGTGCAGGATCCAGAATTGGCAAAAGAGGGTGATTAAAATAGCTGTGACTGCTGGCAGAGCATGGACTAAAAGTGCTCCTGTTCTAAGTGGATAAGTTTCAATGGAGGAAATAGCTGTCAGCTGACATAAATATAGAGCCCCAGCATCCCAGGAATACTGAACCAATGGGGAATTTTTCACAGCCCTTTCTTCACGAGTAAACTTGCAAGGCAAAACCTGAGATTTACAGAAACAACCAGCAGGGCCTGGCTGGGAATGCTTTCTCCATGTATTTTATGTTTTTTTGCCTGTATTATGACATTTGACAGAACGGGACAGCTCCCTGTGAAAATTTTCCTGGGGATGTGTAAAACTGTTCTGAGTAAAGGGAAATATGTTGGTTCCAATTCTCTGCTGTACTGTGGCTCAAAGGCAGCTCCACCAGAATGCTCCATGACCAGGAAGATCCAGAATCCTGGAGACAATAAAGAACACAAATGAAAATCAGGGTAGCAATTCTGTGTGGAGACATGGAGTCTTTTAGCCACAAACTTCGGTTTCCTTTTGGGTTTTGTTTTTTTTTTTTTTTGAATAGTGTGTTCTCATTGAGGTGCTGTTTGTTGGGTTTAAATTCTTTTTTCTGCGGGGAGAGGGAAAAAAAAAGGAAACATTCTGCTTTTGGAACAGCTGTCAAACCCTTTTTGATGGCCAGAAATGTATCAGCACAGCCTCTCAGAATGAATTTCTAACTATTATTAGATATTCACTTTAGGTATACTGAGTATTAAGAAACCCCTGAAAGTCTTCTTCCTGCTGGAGGAGACTACTGATTATTTTCAGAGCATAGAGGGGTTAATAAAATAAAGCACAAAATAACTAAGTGTCACTCTAAAAATAGGCAAGACTTGATCTCTGCAATGCTAAAAAGCAGTAGGGTCACCATCTAGGAAACTCATCAAAATATTATAAACATGACATCAGACCGAGGGAACACAAACACAATACAAATTGTTATGACAGAGATCTCATGTGACTTCACCAGCTGAAGGACACAAAAGTTGCATGAAGAAGTGAGAAATCATACAAAATGGACATTATACCTGAAAGCAAAGCATACAACGTTTCATGGATATCAAGAATAATTCAGAAGGAACCAGTCTGGAGTCTTGATCTGTCCCATTACTCAGAAACAAAATATAGACCTTAAGTAGAAAATTAAATCCTAGAGCCTTAAATGCACTCATTTATGGGAAATGGAGACCTCTTATCTCATAATGCAGGTTTTCCAGAGCTGTAAAGTGATTTCTAATCATCAGTCCCACCTCTTTCCCATTTCTTCATAAAAAAGCATAGAAATGTCAGAACTGGAATTTGATCCTAAGGAAGACTATTGAAGTCTGGAAAGAGCTCTTAGGTCAAAAATGAGGGTTTGGGGTTTTTTTCTTGTCTGTTGAAGGAGAATTAACAGTGGGAGAAAAGTGGCTCTAGGTTTTTGCTGGCAACACTTTCCTGTGCTTTGAAGAAATTAGCTACTTTTCAAGTCACGAAGGCAGGCCTACTCACCTGCCTCTGTGCCTTGAAAGAACGTTGGCATTATTTTCTAATAAAGTTGTCTAGGAGACACAGACAGGATAGTACGCACCAATCCCAAGATCTGTAAATAAGATCATGGAGAAAAGACTGCAAATGCACCAGATATCAAAGTAGCCACTAAACTAATTTAAGGAGATTGATTGCTGCTGTGTGAAATTAAAAATTACTATGCTTTTTTTTCCCATTGAAATTAGTCACAGAGAAGAGGCATGTTAATAAATCAGTTCTGCTGTGTAGCAAACAGGCATAAGCAAAAGTAATTAAAAGCTTGTAGAGATCTTCATCTGTGTTTATAAAAGCTGCAAAGCCATTCCTGGCTGTTTATCTAAACCTTTTGCCCATCTCTGCCCAGGTGAAGTGATATTGCATTTCACCCTCTTTACCTCTAGAAAGCTTTTTCTGAAATGAAACCCATCTCACTGGACTGAGGGTGTTTTAGTCATCCTGAAGTGTGTGTGGAGAAGAATATAAATACTTGCTGCCTTTCCCATGCTTGGAGAGCATTCCTGAATTTCTCCCTGTTCAGCTCTTCTCCAGCCTTTTTCCCTGCTCTGCTCTGCAGCAACAAGGAGCCTTAGATGCCCTTCAGACACTGAATTTAATGATCCTGGTAACTGTGCCACACAATAGAAGTGTAGGCAAAAGGAAGAAAGAAGAGCTGGCACAGGCAGAGATGTATTGTGCTGAATTTTACGTCAGGACCAGAAGGCTTTTTATTACACGATTTTCTTCTTTACAGCTCCCAGCAGAGCTCAGATTAGGCTGTAAACCCATACAGTGCAGTCTGTATAAATCACAAATATAAAGCCATGTAATATTCCCTCATGGTGATCCAGCACCCTCAGCCCTGTCAAAGCCAGGCAGGCCCGTTATTGCTTTTGGTGGCATGTCTCTGTTTGTAAAGATGAGACAAGAATGAAGAGGGGGCACAGCTAGTGGAAGGGACCAAGAGTACTGGGCATTCCCAATACAAGACCAATATATCCCAAATTTAAGGAGACTTACTCAAGAAATTTTAAGAGGCCATGACAAAATGAGTTTAAGACCTCAAGACCTTTATTCCTCTTTGGGATTTTACACCAGAAATGAGATCCCCACTCCTAACTGTACAAAAATTCCCCCTCCACATACATCCTGACACGCAAGGAAGCAGTTTCAATGGCTGTGAAAGATGCTGTGTGAAGATGTTTCACTAGAGGAAAAAAAAAAATCAAAACAAAACTATTTTGTGAACTAATGAACAGTCCTGGCCGCTGAAATGATCGGTGGCATAATTTCATGTCAAGAGACATTTGCCTCCTGAGAGCCATATTAATGGAGTCCAGCTGGGTGTTGATATGGTTATCCTTTGCTGGTAAGGTATAGAGATATTTTCCACATGCAGACAGGCTGCAGGCTAATGATCCTTCCTTGCTGGGGCTCAGAGGCAGTGAGTCTCCCAGAGATCCCCGTCACAGGCAGCTAATCAGGGAAGTCAGGGAATCCATGTGGAGGGGAAGCAGCTGTCTCAGTCCCTTCTGCTCCAGAGGGAAGGATTACCCATGCCCACAAGCTGCTGAGGCCACAGTGAAAGTGTTCCAGGGAGCTGAGCAGGCACATGTCATCAGAGATGGACTGGGTTTTCACGTGCTGCCCTGTGGATAACGATTTCCTGTGGGTTCTCACCATGTTAGAGAACACATGTGCCATAAAAAAAGTTGAAAGAGTAGCTGTCCAGCAGCGTGGGTGATGGTGTTTGCTCATGCAAAGCTACACTGGCAGCTCTGACAGAACTGCTCTCAGGACTGCCAGAGCACGCAGGGTTTTCAGTCACAAGAGCGGTAATGAGTGTGCAGGGGGAGGCAGAGAGGATGGCTGGCTTGTGTGTGACTGCAGCTCCTGAGAAGTCACTGATGTGTGTCCCTCAGCTTTTTCTTAGCGGCTTCAGTGTTAGAGGATGCCAGGTTCTGTAAAAGGATGTGATAACAAACCCTTTCTCTTCCACCAGCCTTTGTTCTAAGGCATGCCTTTCATGCTCTGAATTTCCAGCAGATCACCTTTATTTCCAGCAGCTCTTTACCCTTCAACCTGATGTCCCCAGTCACAGATGTCACCCATCAGAGATGCTCTAGGGCTTTATTGTTCACAATGACTCATAAAAGCCATTAGCTCTGAAAATGCTTTTACTAAATGTAAAAGGAAATCAGCAAAACAACACATGACAAAGCAGTTGTGAGAAGTGATGTAAGCCTTACGTGGTGCTGCGTGGCATTGAATTTATTCACATTGACTTCATGGGCTCTGCTTTCACATCCAGGGTGATGTACAAAAATGAGTAAAGATTTTTTTAGTATTTCCCACTCTTTAAGAGGGCACTGTGTCCATCTCTAACGTAGTTTTCCTGTTTACCAATCTGAATAAGAATACGGTGGTGACAGACAGATGGACAAGATGAACTTAAAAGTCCTTACCATGTGCAGTGTCTATGATTTCATGAGTCATTTCAATCAGAAAAAGAGGTAATGAAACATTTGAACGGAGCTAAAAAGACATGACATCATGGATCTCTCTCCTTTCTTTGGAATTAGTAGTAATTTAAATTAAGCTCAGCCATTTATCATTAACCAAAAAAACCCCTTTAATTTGCTTTCTGCTAAATACATGTCCCCTCTCTCTTAAATCAATTCACATGAGAAAAGTGAGAGGCTTTCTCGTGAACCTGCAGAGCAGAACAATGTGTTCTTTGAGCCACTTACAGAACTTCCATCATCAAAAACAAATCAGCAATATCTCCACCATAGCCACATCCAAACACCAAGTAAAATACTTAATTGCAGCCTTTAGTAGCAGCGCTTGTTCTGGCTGCTTAACTGAGCATCCCTTCCATCTGGGTTGGCTGAGATGCCCAGGTGAGATTTCCTGGGCACAGCTCAGGGTTCATGCCTTTCAGAGTACTGCTGTCTCTGGCTTGTTTCTTTTTACCACCAGAAGTCAGGATTTTCCTTGACACATCCTAACTCACAGTGAAACAGTTTTACAGGATTCACCAGAGGGTCCTTGAGCTGATTAAAGGACTCCCTATGATTTGGGAGGGTTACATGGACAAGGTTCAAGCCACCTCCCTGCAGGTCTCTCTTTTTTCCACTTTTGATTTTTCTCCTCTCTTCTCTCCTCAAACAGACTCCATGATTCTGCTATGCATGTGGTGAAAAGAAAAAATAGGAAGTCACCTTGCCAGAGTTTACAAATTGTGGTATTTCTATATTTTACCATTGATTCTCAGCCTGCAAATTGCTAGAAAGAATGATCTTACTTGACACAATTAGAATCACAATATCTGAAGCTTTGAAACAAGGTTGATTGAGGAAAAATTGCTCAAGTTTCGACAGAACAAAGTCAGATATGGTAAAAATATGAGACAATTCCCTTGGGATTTAAATACGGATTTTGACTGTGGGAGATACTGAATGTGCTGGGAAACAAGAAATTTGTGATCTCAATGACATAGAGAGAGCCACTGAATGTCACAGGACGATGTGGTCTGCACCACATTTAACAAAGTGAACCTGTCAAATATGTGTGGCATTCTGAGGACACATCAGGAAAGGCCCAGATGATGCTCAGGTGGGTCAGACTAAGACTGGGTGGACACACTGAATCTTCAGCACAGATAATTTGGACAGTCTGGGGACCAACACTGTAACAAAGTCCCGTGAGGTCACAGAAGTTCTTCCTTTACAATAGCTTCTGTGTAAACCAGGGCTCCTAATTAATTTCTTAATTAGTTACAGCCTGTAGAAACCTGCACAGAACAATGCCATCTGTGTGACAAGGTCAAGGAATGAGGACACTTTCAGAACGGTGACTGAGTGTGGTGTCTTGAATTAAATTCAGAAATCTCAGGCTGGGACAGTTACTATTTAAATTAGTACAAAGTCCTGCGTGTCTCTGGACCAAATCCCACTCCCTGGGTTATCACACCTGTGAGCATTTGGAGTGTGCTCTCTGCCATTATCAGCCCAAGAACCACTGCCAGTTTTTGCAGCACATCCTTGTCAGAGTAAAGGGAAGTGCTGGGAGAGGCTACTTGGTTTGGATCTGTGGAAAATGAATTCTTCACAATTCCTTCTACAGATTCCCCATAAGATGAATGAGCCACAAAATCTCCAAATCCAAGCCAGACAAGGCTCTCTGAAAAGAACTGGGAAGAAAAATTACCTTTCTTGCTCCCACCACTACATTTCTGCCCCTCTTGGTAGAGACAGTTGTAAGTAAAGATCCCTCATTACAATACACCTCATAATTCTGGGACAGACAGAAACATCCACTGGCCACCATTGGGAATGGGAATTCTGGGTAACATCTGGTTAGAATTGCACCCTTTCTCCTGGATTTCATGATAGCAGGATGAAGAATGGACTCAAGCAGAGGCTGCCAAGCTGATCTTTCCCAGACGATGCTGTAAAACCTCTTCTTTTGCCTCTGGTCTTGCCCATCCTCTTGGAGGAAGCTGAGTCCTCCTCTGGACATGTGTGGACTGGCAGGAGCAACTCTGACTCTTTCACACTACTTAGAAATAATGCAAGAAATGGCAATAATACAACATGTGGAAATGTCATTGATAACTTCTTGTTCATCACAGCCCATAATGAGTGTATTTAATACCGAACTGGCATGGGGGAGGGTTTTCCCATCATGAAAAAGGTGATGCTTTTTTCACCCCAAGCAGATAAAATGGTAGACTGGTTTTATTACCAGGAGTAACAATTTTGTTACCAACATGACAAAAATGTCTTGGTAGGTATATCTGAATGTTTCAGATGCAAAATGAACAGATGCAGGTAGACCCTAGTCCATTTCATTTTAGCTGATTCTTGTAGATTGTCCTAAAATAAATATATAAAAAACTTGATCTCTTTCCTACTGCTGGGAAATCAGTCAATTCAATGAAGAATTATCATTGTCTGGGAGGCATCTTTGGATGCGTAGCTCACTAGATGCAAATCTTCAGAGAGTTACTCTGCAGCCTATTTGAAAGAGATGTGTAGATTGAAATCAGAAATGATCAATTTCCTTTGCTGTGCATTCAAACAAAGTAGTAATTCAGAAGCCCTCACCAAAAGTGATGCTGAGAGATAGCAAGCTGTATATTCAAGATTAGAATAGAGCCCTGAGTCTCTGGTACATGATGCTAATCTTTGAAAAGAATATAAAAAAACTCTGAATACGTTGCAGACTGATAAAATATTTACCTTAAGCCTCGAGAACATCCTCATCCTTTTGCTGCTGCATACATTGAACTTCAAGTGAGAGGGCCTCCTTTCACTTATCTTGTTTTTTTAGAGGGTGCTGCCACAGCATGAGATGAAAGAAAGATCTATTCTATAAACAGCACCCCATGAACTGCTCTAGATGAACATGCTGTTCTCCTTGCCACAGCACACTTCAAAAAAGCAGATCATTCACCACCTTGCACGTGAAGATGTTCAGCGTATCACAAAGCACCAAAAACCTTTTGGCCTTCCTGGCAGTGGAAACAGACACTGGGATGGCCAGAAGGAAGGGACCATGTTCCCTTCCCAGACCTGCAAAAAGGTCTCTTCTTTTTTTTTCTCATGCCTCTTTCAGCAGGGCAGACGTTGGGAGGTACAAAATAATGTGCCCTGTTTCTGTCCTCAGACTGTGAACAAGCTCCTTCTGTTTCCTCTCCCGAAATATAATTCTTCCTGGAAAATCTACCTTTGCAGATGCAAAAAAAAATTGAAGTATTTAGCTGAGATAAGTGAGGATTACTAACAAAAGCCCCAAGTCCATTCCATAATCCTGCTAACAGCATCCCTGCTCTCTAAATTAAAAAAAAAAAAAAAATTAAAAAAAGGCAAAACACTAAACCTCCACTGCCTAAGACTAAAAAAAGTTCCTTAAACTTAGTCAGAATTGGCTTAATGTCAGGGAGACTGAACCCCTGATAAACTTCTGTGGAAAATTTATTGCCCTATTCTTCAGATGACTCCACCAGACAGTCCTCTGGGTGAATTTGTGAATACTTCAGGCACTCCCAGCTTAGTGGCAGCTGTGGACTGAAACAATCCTCACATTCTCATAAAACTCTGACATAACAAGTCAATCACAAAGCAACAAAAAGTAACAGCAGGATGAAGAGGGTGCCCTCCTTGCATCAGGATATTTTATACCCTTGCAGTATGACTATATTGACATGTCTCTGGGGCTGTATCCGACTTAGTAGAATGTGTGAGGCATAAATAAATAGCAAAGAAAAATTCATGTACAATACTTGCTATTGTGCAGCATGCTATTGAAAATAAAATAAAAGAAAGATCCCTCATCTCCTCAAATACTTCAATTTGGTCTCTCTCCTATCTCAAAACTTCCTTGTAATTAAACACCTGCATAATGAATTAAACTCTCCAGGGAATGTTATTTGCCAGCTACTTTTTCAATTATTTAAAATTAGCTTAAGGGCTAAAGCAATCAGGACATTCATTAATTTAATTCCTTTTTGTAGCTGTACTTCGTGACTTGGAAATAAAGCTACAAGATCAAAAGGACAAAGATGAATGAAGAGGAAATTATACAAGACACTTATAAAGTTCCCTGGCCCATGACCTCACCCAGGATGCACAGTCTCTGCCGGTACACAACACACTCTAAATGGCCATTTTCTTGTGCAGACAAACACTTCTCCAGAGACATCTACCCAAAGGGAAAAGTTGGCAGGATGCACACACTAGGCACTGGCTGGCAGCCAGCTCCCACTTGGAAAGATGAGAATTGGAGATGCTGGTAATTCATCAGCCCCACTTCAGAGCGGCTATCTTAGTCTGCGGAATTGCCTGGGGGAAGAGGGGAAGAGATCCTCTTTCACCCAATCCAGGAGGAAGCTTTCCTTTCCTCTCCCAAAGGACCAGAAGTTGCAAACTTCTTGAATGTATTAAACCACACCATAAGCTTTTGGCAGAGGCGAAGGATGTCACCCAAAAGCCCCTAATCAGGGCTCAGGGTCATCTATTTCTGAGTTGCTTTTCCAAGCACAGGAAAGCCAGCACTCACGGTAATTTATGTACCTGGCTCCTTCAGCAGCTTCTCTGTCGTGGCTGGGAGCAGAAGCCTTGTGATTTTATTCCCCTCTGCCTGGCAAATCTGTCACCTGCCTGATGGGAGTAAGGGGAGGAGTGTGGGCTGGCAGCCAGCTGTGACCTTCTGCAAAAGGTCCATGGCCTGGTGACCTCTCGTGTGAGCACAGTGGCCACACCATCAGCACTGTGCCATCTCAGCGAGCCAGTGCCACAGGGCTCTTCTAGGACAACTTCTGCCACAAAAGGCCTTCGCAGCTCCTTGTGAGGAGGAACTCATGTTCACCTATTTTCACTCATTCCTAGCACAGACAGGTTTAAGTGTTTTACTCGTCACCTTTTGCAGCAGAAAAGCTACAGCAGTTCAGATGGGTAAAAGGGCAACTGGGTGTGCCTGTACTCACATGCACAGAGCTGGACAAAGAACTCAGGGATTTGCTTTTTGAGTGAGCAGCACAGAGAGCTCAAACCTTTGTGTGGAAATCAGCAGAGACTGGGCTGGGCAGTCCCAGAGTACACCCAGTGCCCTTTACCCAATCTGACTCAAGCAATAGCCCTGCTTAAGCAAAAGAATTGTGCGACTTGGTATCTAGTCCAAGACAGCAAAACAAAGGCCTTTTATTTCCATTAAAGCTCATCATCTTTAGACAGTTCTTTTGTCCAAGCATTACTTGGACCAAGAAATAATGCAGTGTTGAAAAATCTCTTGAAAATGCAAAAGCTTCCTGTCTGCTTTGCTAGCATTGCTTCAGCAATGCTGACCAGCATATCCTGCAAGTATAGATCTTGGCATGTCACTGCCAAGTGAAGAAAAATACCTCATTTTTTTGCTTTTCTTTTGCCTTTTCTTCTTTGATATAAGAGGTTGCTTCATTCCCTGTACAAACACACAGTCCTGGCTGTGTGTCAAGCTCTTTATAATAGACTACATTCATTTTTTTGATGGAGTAAAGTGGGACGGAGAGGAAAAAAAGCAGAGTGTGCAGATAAGAGCAGGTCATCACCAGCCAGTCTGGTGGAGTGTGGCACATCATATTGTCTCATTGTTTTCCCTGTTGATACGGGGGCTATGAGCCACCTTTCTAAGGAATAAACAGCAGATAACACCTGGCTGCTAGTTCTCTGTCCTCTTTCTTTGAAGTTGGATGTCAAAACCTTATGCCAGAATAGCAAGGACAGTGGAATCCATACCTGCATGGATTTCACTGAAACTCTGATAAAAGTTAGAATTCATATTGTTTGCTACCTTCTAGTGGGAGCAGGAACATTCTTTCCTTCTTCTCCCCAGTGACTACTGAAATGTGTCAAAATTCAGACTTTTTTCCAAAGTCCCTGTCTCTGAAAACTGGATGAAAAGCAACCAAATATTTCAGAAGTTATCACGAAGAAAGACAAGTTACTCNGTGTCAAAATTCAGACTTTTTTCCAAAGTCCCTGTCTCTGAAAACTGGATGAAAAGCAACCAAATATTTCAGAAGTTATCACGAAGAAAGACAAGTTACTCTTTTTTTTTTCCGGTCACGTACGCCTTGTTTCTGCGTGAAAACTGTAGAAAATCCTTTCCCCAGTGAGAAAATGCGAGCAAATAATTACAAAGCTTTGCATCCCCGCATCCCCCTGCGAGGGAGGTAATTACAGCAGGAGTCGGCGCAGCAGACGGGAAGTGATTGCTCCCTTGTGCTCCGAGTGCTGTCTGCTGCCTGGCAGCTCTCACCTGCTGCCGGCCAGGAGGCAGGGTGTGGATGGAGGCTGTTGGAGAACCTAAGCGTGTGGAGAAGTGTGCAGAGGGATTTTTTCAGGGGTGTGTGTCTATGTCAGTGCCACAGGTCCTTGCAGGGTTCGTGGGAGTTGGGTGGAGGTGTTCTGCACGCTCCTATTTCTGCCTGTGAGGGAGCAGGCACAAAGTGAAGCTCATTCATACCATCAAAGGCTCAGCGCTCTCATAACGAATTTCTGTTTACAGTAGGGAGGGAAATGTGTGACATGGTGTTGCTCTCTTTCCTAAAAATAAAAGCAGGGAGAAAAAGAGGATTCATGCAAAAAGACCTTTCAAGATTGTTACCACCACCCCACCAGCCCAAGCAGAAAGCCTGACAGCCCCTGAGAAATCATCTGACAAGTTCAATGGTAAACTTGACAAGACAAAAAAGATATATTTTAAAAGTTCTTTCTTTGATTTATGAAGCTTCACACTTGCCTACAATCTACAGTGCTAAAAATATCTTTGGAAATAAAAACTGAGAAACATGCAAGACTCCAGAGGGTGGAGATTTATAAAAAAATAAACATAATGAGGTGTTTTTTTTGATCACACACTCTTTGTGGAGAAGGGTTTTTGGTGAAAGACATAATTTACTTTCCTCTTTCCAAAAGTTTTCTTGCAAAATGCTAAAAAAATTCCTTTGACTGAGCTCTTCAACGGTTGTCTAATGAGACAATCCAAAAAATGGAAAGCCTAAAAACTCACATGCCTCATTCTGGAGAAGCAAATGTGAGAGAAGACATAACACAGGGCCCCATCCTGAGAGTGGAGCTGAGAGGAGCACAGGACTGGACAGCTACAGGAAGTGGGGGAAAGACCCTTGTGGGAAGGAAAACACAAATAAACCCAGAAGGAAGTAATTGAACAAGTGGACAGCACAGTGATGGCCTCAAGGCTCTCTGTTTTTCTGAGGCAAGATGAAAAGTGGCAAGTCTCAGCAGTGCTTGGGATAAAACCATCAGGTGACATCCTGCTTGGAAAACTGGATATCCAGGATAACAGGAAAAAAACATTTTGGGCTTTCATAAAGTGTGTTTCTGAATCCACTGCCCCTCCCAGCTGGCTCACCTGTGGATGCACATCTTCATTTCCACCACAGAGGCAGACCCTGCACAGCTGCACCCCTTCATACAGAGGCTCTACAAGAAGCCCCAAGTCAGCAGCACATTGGCAAGAGCCTTGGTGGAGAAAATAAATCCCAGAAACATCACCTGCAGGAAAAACTTGGCTTTCGTGGAGCACACCCCCAAGAATTCAATCATTCTGTTGGTAAAGAGCACCTCTGCTGTCTTACAGCATCCAGCTTGTGTAATTGTTTTGCTGCATGACACAGGTGTATGTGTCATAAATGTGCTGGCAGGTGATGCAGGAATAAACAGAGCACCTATGCTTTTGGAATGAGCTGTACTGCAGATACATCTTCTGCAAACAAAGGCTTCGTCTTCAAATGCGTCCCACACCTAGAGCAGACCAGATTTTTAAAACAAAATTCACTGCCAGTGCTGCATTCTGCATCAAAGAAACCATCCCCCATCTCTGAATTTCCTATGTGTTACAATTTATTCCCAGACAGCCTTTTTAGTAGAACTGCTCAGGAGATTTTAGAAAACACAAAATCTTCAGGAGCTCAAGCAAGTGCAAAAAAAAAAAGTCTTGATCATGAGTACCATGTGTTGATCTTTAGCTATACTTCTGGCTTTTGATAAAGAAGGGGGAATGTTAGCCTATTCTTTTGAATTAGCAAGTGGTGTCAAATGTTAGCAAGGAGTTTAAGTTGAATGACCTATATAAATAGAAATCACATATATGGTTTATGTGTCAAAGTATGGGTTGATATCACTGTCAATATTAGATTAGCAAGGTGCAGGGTTTTGATGGTTTATAGCAACTATCTCAGCAAGTTCTCCGCCACAGGAGGATTGGGCTTAATGTTGGTTTCATTTCTCCCCTGGAAAATGCCAGTTTGTTGGATGTGGGGTTTTGCAGAAGAACCACTTTTTCCATGTTTTCTCAGGGCTGGGATGGACCTGCTGAATGGGAAAGCAGGGAGAGAAAGGAGCTGCCTGGGAGCTCAGGGAGAGGACACAGAGATGTGTCTCTGCTGGACTGGAACAAGCTGGACCATCTTTATACAAGAGATTTGAAAATTGATTTTAGGCAGCCACATTCAGCTATTCTTCATCATTATACTAAACCAAAAAACACCCAAGTTTTCATTTTCAAATGCCAAAATCTTTCAGCATAGTACCAAAATTTTCCCCTGTGTTCATGCCTTTTCCACTTTCTGTATTCTCTCCTGGAAGTCAGGGGTTCCTACAAACTTGAGCTGGTCCCTGGGCTCTGTTCACAGCTGGATGCCCTAGACTTTGTACAATGGTTCTCAGCACATTTAGCTTTTCAGCCGTATTGCTTTTTAGTATTAATTACATTGGGGGGATCTTATATTTATTGGACCATGCTGTGCTTTCTTTGCTAATATAAAACTATCTCAGAAGCAATCAAAACTTGAACAATCAGAACTTGTTATTTTCCACTGGGCAAACACTAATTGTCTCAGAGGCTTCCCAGTGCACAGACAGACAGTTCATTTGAAGTAAAAAAAAAAAAAAAAAAAAAAAAAAAATAAAAGAAGTAGTTCTCTGTCTCTTTTTGTTTTGTTGGTTTGATTTTTGATCTTGAAGAGTAGGATTCTTCAGATCTGAAGAGCCTGCTCTGGTTTGACAAATCAGCAGGGCTGGTAGATGTTTAGTGCAGGCAGATTAGAAAGACAGCTGAGAGGGTGAATGTGAAGGGTGCTGTGGAGCAGAGACTGTAGTTTGCAATAGGCACTAGAGAGAAATATAATCAAATGCTTCCTCGCAGTCACTGATGAGGCTGCCAGTGTGACGCCTTCTCTGTCACCTCACATTATCTGCCACACTGGGAAACTCAGTAATTGCATTGCAGACACTTATGAAGACATACTTGTCGAAACAAATGATGGGCACGAGGTGATTGCACGTTAAGCAATGTTAAGACTGTCTCGTGAAGGAAACAAACCAAAATACAGACACTTCTTTGGTAAAAAGATATTTGCATATTAAAATTTGAAAGGAAGAACTGACTGAGCAATTTTTTTTCCATGGGAAAGGAAATGGTTTCTGGAAAGCAAATTCACATCTGCAGAACAGAAATTATTTTTCTGCTCCAGGAAGGATATTCTAAATTATCAACTTGGGGCAAGTAGATCTGTTTTCCCAATGGGAAAGCCAAGTGCTTGAGCTATCAAGGGTGTTTTCTATTCAAAAGCCATGTCCACAGAGGATCATATAAACTGGACATATAAACTGACATGGAACATGACCATTGCCAACTGAAAGCTAAAATATTTTGTAGACACCTTGCCCAGCAAAGTATCTCAAAAGTCTGCCACCACTGCCACAGAGACGTATCCGTGGGGGAAAGGCGCCATCCCCTTGAACTACCTTCCACTGCCCTCGAGAATGTCTGGCAGAATAAGTTTTGACATTACCTCATGGGATAGGTAAAAGGCAGCAATTCCCAGTGGCCAGAAGCAGCAGAGCATGGAGAACACAGTGAGGCCAAGATGATCCCTTGGTGGCATCATCAGGAAGTTGTCTTCACTCTCGGTGTCACTCGAGTAATCGCTCTGGAACAGCAAAGGAGAGAAATGCAGGTGTGCTGGTTAACGACATGATTGCTTTTCCTCTGCCATGAGCCAATTCCCTGATCATTTGCCCATTTCTCCTACTCCATCACAGCAGTGGCCAGCAGGTCTCTTCCTCACCCATTGTGTACAGACTCCATCACTCTTGCACCAGCTTGAAGGCAAGAAAAGACAAATGTAAAGATATCATTGCAGGGAGCTGAAAAGGGCCCGTGAAAGGAAGTGGCTCTCTGGTCAGATGAACCAGGGTGAATATTTCCTTTCAAAAATAAAGGAGGAGAAAGAGAGGAAGAAAATCCACAGAATTGCTGAAATCACCATTGTGCACTCACCTGAACAGGTGAGATACAAAATCAAAAAAGGCTTTTTATTTTCAGGTTTTTGACTGAGTTGTGTGCTGGCATAGTGTCTGTGGAGACCACCTCTCTCATATTTCAAATTGCCTTTTCTTTCACATAAAGATAAAATGGGGAAAAGATTCCTCAAGTAACTTTGATTATGTGTTGAACCACAAAATTTTCAGTGATGCTGCCTCCCAAAGGCCATATTGGCCTACCTATGAGTTACCAAGGCTGAGAGAATAATTCTAATCATAAAGTCCTACCATGAAGACCAATTATGAACCAGAAGGGTGAAAAAAAAGAAAATCACAGAAAGAAATCCAACAGCAGATTGTACTACTTAACTCTTCCAGCTAAACACTCCTTTCTCCAAGCAAACCTTTCTTCTTAACATTCTTTCTTACAACAGGACACCTAATCCTGAGTTTACCAATAAATCTTCTCTATTCAGAACCTCTCCTGACATTGGAATTATTGATAATTTGGCTGCCTAGCTCTCTATCTTCACTTATTCCTGGATCTGCAAGAGCTGCACCCTGACACTGAAGAAGCTGGATATTAGTGTAGTTGAGAAGTCAGAATTATATTCATCAGTTAGGGTTCCCTTCCCTTCCCTTCCCTTCCCTTCCCTTCCCTTCCCTTCCCTGGCACCATTTCCCAAGTTTGTTGGAAAAATCAGGCATTGGAAGGCAGAATGCCACAGAAAAACATCTACACAGGAAGAAAGAAGAGAAGCCACCTCCTCTTGTAAGATGCATTTAAAATGCAGTTTCATCACAGCCTGTAAGTGCCTGAGTAGATAATTTCTGATCAGAGGCAGTTCTTTCACTCTGTATAAAAGCTGAAGTGAGTGAAAGAAGACACAAGGTGCAGATTTTTAACAGAGATGGTGATGAACACTTTTCTGCAGTTGTAATGGATTTTCTATTAAAAAAAAAAAGCGCCTTTTCTTAAATCAAGGCTGGCTACCTCTAAAAGCTATGTGCTTTACCTCAACTGAGACTTTACAATTGCTCTGCAGAGAGCCTGCCTAGAACACTGGAGATGTCAGACAACAGGCTCTGCTCTGAGCTACAGCTGCCAGCAACTTCTGATGGATATTCAGGAAACAGCCTTTTTCCTTTTTTCCTTCAAAGCCACCAATTCAGCAACACACACACACTACATACAAAACTAATTCCTCATATGGCCCTGTGGGATTTGCCTTCAAATCCAGATGGTCCAGTGGTCTGGTTTGACAAAGACCAACACAATGCTGCTCCAAGTTAATATGTGCTCTGTTTCCCTCCACACAATGCCTGCTCCAGTAATGTAGTTAAACATGATGACCTGTTCTGACCAGCACTCTGCATCCTTCTGCTCTCCTGTAAGTGTTTTGAGCTCACCTCCATGCAGCAGATGCTGCAGACAGCAGCTGGATGGAGACTCTTCCACCAAAGACTGTAGTTTATCACTGCTCTGCCTCCACACACTCACTCATTCCTGAGCAGC
The DNA here is from genome assembly GCA_013400315.1 of Bombycilla garrulus. NCBI lineage: Eukaryota > Metazoa > Chordata > Aves > Passeriformes > Bombycillidae > Bombycilla > Bombycilla garrulus. Next base: position 427,083 of record VXBU01011268.1, on the reverse strand, counting down.
ATCTTGCTGATTTCTTGGGTGATGTCTCTAAAGGCATTTATTTATTTAATTTTCCTGCCTGTTTATTTCTTTTTACAACTTTGAATTTTGAAATTGATTCCCTTTCAGTTTTAAAGGTAGTTAAATATCCATAATCCCCTAACACTGACCTGCTGCAGCTCCTCTTGTTTCCCCAACTCCCAGTCTAAAAATTGCCCTGTCAGTCAGGCAGCCAGCCTTGCAGAATGGGCTCACAGAGATCTCTCCTTGCTTGGAAAACTTTTCACGAGCAACTTTGCAACACCAAAATGCAACGGGCAAAACCCCCTGGATGTAGTTGCCCATGCCTATTCCTCCTCCTTGAGCCCTGGACTTTGATCACCTGGACTTTGATCACGTCCCTTGTGATGTTTAGACACCCACAGCCAGCCTGCCCACAGCTCCTCAGGAAGTGGCACCAGCACATTTCCACTGGAAGGGGATGGATGCCCACTAAAACACTGCAATGAATGGATCCACATTAAAACACTGCAATGAATGGATCCACACTAAAACAAGCTGAGGCAAGCGGTGTGACCCTTCATGATTGTCCCCTTTTTGCTTCTCAGCTGACACAGCAGTCCTCAAAGAAGTGGGCCAAATATCCACCCTCTGCAAATGGCAGCTCATCCAGAGTTCCTGCCACTCACAGGCTGCATCTCAGAGACTTCACTGCAGAGCTTCAGTCTGAAAATTCAGGGAAGTGATGATGAGAAAAAGAATTGCCATGGACCCTGGCTACTGTTAAGAAGATTCATAGAAGGGCACTTGGACACTGCTGAAGGTGACTTCCCATCTATGCTCCCTTCATCCAGAGCTGGCTAATAGAGGTTAATATCCCTTGACAGAGCTCAGTATCTCCAGACTTGAGTGGCTTCTCCTTCAAAGGAGAAAATAAGTCAAATTCAAAGGGTAATCACTCCTGTAATCTGTTAATAACATGCCTTTGAAAGAACTCAGAGATATGAAGTGTGTCCTATGGGTAGGATGACAGTGCCACAACTGCATACCTGAGTGCCACACCTCTTAGGAGCTCATACCTGGACACCACACCTCTGACAGCACACCTGTGCTCTTCTGAGCATATACCATGGGACAAAACCACTGAAAATTACATTCCAATGTTCTCAACACAGCCCTAGATGAACTTGAGCAAGGTATTTATGGCGCTGTTTTCCTCCACTGCCCAGTTGCAGAACAGAAAAAATACTGTACACCCAATTCAGAAGAGAGCTGGGATGGCCAGTGAATTCATCAGTAAAACCAGGCTGCAAGTCTCTGTGTTTGCCCATGTTGCAGAGCTCTCTGAAAAGGGAACTCTGCTGTACTCAGGCCCCCAAAGGGGTGTTCAAACATTCTTTCTGGATACCTACAGCCAGGGGAGGCTGAGGACACAGCCCAGTGCAGGACCACAGGCTGGAGGCATTGACAGAAAGCATGTGTGATGTCATGGGGCTTGATGGGCATAAATCTCCTCAGGGTCTTCTCTTCATGTTGCGGAAAAAATTGCACCAGGAGTTGCTTGGAAACGTTGAGAAGAGTGGTTGGGTGGAACAGGATCCAAATTCTACCTCTAAAATGTCATGCTCAGGTCCAAAAGATGAGTTTTCACAACACAATCCAGCAATTTCTAGTGGAAAAAAAAGAAGAAATGCATGCCTTGAAAGCATTACATTTCTTTTCTTCTTTTACTCCCAGAACATTCTATTTATTTTGCATTTAGAGATTGTTTCAGACATTGCCGGGTGCCGGGAAAAAGTAAGAGGGTTTTAAGAGAGAGCTCCAAGGTATTCTTTTATGCAATGTATATGAATAATTTAATTTGCTGCCATGAATAGCTTGGGTTCTTCTAAATAAGCAATCTACCTAGTGGCTAGGAGGGAAACTAGCAGGAGTATAATATGACAAATGCTATTTTTGGATGAAACATGGCACATGAACTCTAACAGGAGGGTATTTCATCTTGTAATTCATTTCATATTTCACTGCCGCCACATTTGACAAGTTGTCTATCTATTAGTTGTGGCATAAAGAACTCATAAGATATTTATAAATTTTCCAGAGATAACTAAATAAGGAATAATTTTATTTATGAGATGGGCATGGAAGAGAGAAGTTTAAAGCCCTGACAGAATGTGCAGCCTTCTGTTTTCATGCCTGGTAATTGCTGGAGCAAAGCGGGGCTCTATATGCTAATGAGAGCTGTTTCTGAGATGTTTTTCCCTCCAGATAATTATGATTTTCTTAGGCAGACTGAACAACACTCCACCAGGACCGGAGAAGCACTGCTAGTAAAAAAACCCTACAAATAAGTTGGTTAAACATTGCTGCAGGGTACACCCCATGATCAGGATGTCTCCTGCTCCTCTGCCGCATCTCCCATGATCTTCCCAAGCTTGGGAAGGGAAGAAGGTGTCTCCTTCCCAGCAACATGTTGAACCGGATAGACCCATCCTGAGGAGGACGACAGCTAACAGAAAAGCAAACCCTGCAGCCTAGCTTGGTCAATTCTTCAAACCAAAACAAATTTTATCAAAATTGCTGTTGGTTTTTTTCCGGAAACTTTTCCCTACTGCAAAGATTTCTGCCAGAGAACATCAGCCTTTCTCGTTATCAGGAGTCCAACTCTTTTCAAAAAGAAAATTATGTCAGAAGCAGTCTGACCTGCAATAAAACTATTTTCTGTATGTGTCCCTCCTGAAAGTATTGGATTGAGGTGGGGTGATCCTAAAAAAGGAAGAGATTGATTTTTTTGAATTTCTAAGAAATAAAATATCCATCCTGAAAAACCCTAGGCAGGCATTCTGGTATAAGGCAAGCAGTGCCAGGGAGACATGGGAGAAGAGCAATAGCAGGTGTGTCTTCCAGAAGGCATTTTACAGAGATGCTCAAGCTGGGACTCCACTTGCCCTGCACTATGTGGAGAACAGGACGTAGCCCTCAGTTTTCAAGAGAAAGGATCTTCTGCACAAAGCTCTCATCTTTGCCAATGTTTCCAAAAAGGGGCTACTTTATAGAGTTTTCTTCCAGAAAGAAGTGCCAAGCAGACATGAGCCCTGGTCTGCTCTGACACTCCACAGCTTCCATGCCTTGATGAGCTGTGGCTTGACAGTCAACATGACAAGATACACAGCAATGTCCTGTGCCACCCTCAGTGGCAGACTCAAACCCCTTAGGACTCTCACAGTGGGGAAGCAAAATCTGCACCTCTGTTGTGTCTCTTCCTTTTAACTTCTGCTCCCAATCCTGGTACTCATTCTTTCCCATCCCATCTATTAGTAACCCAAAAAAGCATTTTCTTCTTGTCAGTAACTGGTGGGGAAAAAAATCTTTCTAGTGGGACACACTTGTGCCGTGTGATTCAGGTGCAATTTTTGTGTAGTTGACAATCTGGCATGGTTCATCACCTACCCAGTGACTGTTTTCCTTAAATAGTGTTCCTCCATTCCCAGAGTCTCCACACATGAATTTAGGTCTCTAAAGAAGCTGTGCCCTAGCCAAGCCCAGGAGGCCCTCACACACCTGGCCACACAGACACAGCCTCTGTCCACCAGTCTCTGTGAGCTGGAAGTGCACAACACAGCAGACACGTTTTTTTTTTCTGGTCTGGTGCTGCCAAATTCATTTCTCCTCTCCTGACCAGCTGCATCTGCAGAATTTGGACCTTCCTGGAATGGAAGCTACTTGCCTTGCTGAGCTACTTGCTGAAAACAGCTGCTCAGCAGGTTGATGCTTTAGGATCATGGAAAAGTTCATGGAGAAGTGTGAAAATCGCAGTGCTGCACAAGGTTGGTCAGGGAGCACAGCAATGGAAACAGACCCTGGTCTCAAAGCAGAGGCTTCTAGCAAAGCAAGTGTTTCCAGCTAACCATGTCCTAAGCCAAACCATGCCTAGTTTTCTCTTTCCCTGCTCCTAGTGGAGGAGAAATTTGGATGGAGAGGACAATCCATGGGTGGTGTGTAGTTTGTGAACATCTTATTCTGAGGACTTTGTACACATAGGGCAAGATGGTTGTCCATACCCCTGTGTTTGTTAGCACCCCAAAGGGTCAAATGATACAGGGAATCTGTGATTCCAGATGCTCTATACTCATTCAAGAACTGCCACATTTGACCTCAGGAGGTCTGTTTCCCGAGAAACAGGTCAGAAAGAAGGAGCCAAGGAGAAGGATGCCCACACTGTTAGAGTGTGTTACCAAAATTTACTGTCTCATTTATCCCCTTAAGATCAGGAGAGGATGAAGCTCTACAGCTGGTTTTTAAGACGCAAATATTCTCTGTGAAAAGCTGATCAAGTTCCTCCAGTACCACTTTGAAGAGGTTTTTCCTTATGCTGCTCATGTTTCCAGCCTTTTTTTATCTCGTTCTCCAAAAGTTGGCTTAAGAATATCTTCTTGACTTGAATTGATGAGAGGGAGACATTTTTTTTGCTTCCTGAATGTCAGGCCAGATGTGTCAATAACACCATGTGTGCTGCAGTCACTTGTGTCACTACTGCATGAGAGAAATTGGGGCAAAAAGACAGCAACCAGGAATTTTGTTTTGATTAAGGAAATTATACTTCCCACAGTCAATTCTGAAATTCTGTGAAAGGGTGTGATTTGAGCTAATGTTCTCACATGCTTCAGAGAGAAGCTTTCTGTCTCCCTGTGGAGGTATTGAATACTGCATTAATGGCACGCACTGGGAAAAACACTTCCCTCTTCCCACCTTATCAATACAGAGAGGAAAGAGAATAAAAGGAAAGTCAGGTACTTGCTGGATTTCCCCTGTGCTGATCACAGGGTGAGGCACTGGTATTACAGGAGGTGAAAATAGCAATTTTAGGGCTTGTTAGTTCTTGGTCCTAACTGAAAATCACAGCAACAGAGAGGCATGACCAGTGTCCCTATATCAGCTGGGACATTCATCCTTGAATGCTGACTTTGCTCTAGACAGCCAGAGGGTCTTTGCTGGGTTAGGAGTCTCTGACCAGTGGTGGAGGAAGTTTTCAGACCACTAGCATTATGTTCACCCTCCGTTCCCATAAACACTGGCAAATACAAATCCCTGCCACACTTGGGCCGCTAGTTAAAATTTTAAAATTGCATAATTTAAGAAAGAATGAAGTTGTTTCCAAAGTCTTCCATGTTACTTTACAGTGAGCAATCAATGAGGCATGGGACTCCAGAAGAAAACATTGCATTTGGATCTAAAAAGTGTTTGGCTCCATCAGAAAAATATAATTTATTTCAGAGACATGGATTCACTGCAACTTGAAACCCAAAAACTTCTGTTTCTGCATTCACTCTGAGGCAGAAATGCTTTGTGTCTGAGCTAGTAATTTAAAACATTCTGCTCAAGCCAGGTGAATGCAAGAGATGATGTTGGCCTGCTGAGTAAGATGGGCTCCATGGCCCCAACCTTACACAGCACATGGGTCTTCTTCTGTTTCTGACCAGCCCCTTCAGAGGCAGAAGGGAAATGCTGATCCCCATTAGGGCCAGTGGGAATTTTGCCATTGATATCCACAGATCTGGGACCTCACCCAACAAATAAAGATGAGCAATCATTCATTGTCCTAGTTGGAGGAGAAAGTGATACAGCTGACCCAAAAAGCAGCCGATCCCCTGCTGTTCAGCTCTAGGGGGTTGTACACTTAATTTCCAACACGCCCTCCTCCCCCCAGCCTTCCCCACATATCTCAGTGACATCTGACCTCTAGTTCCTGGAAATCCTCCTCTTCCTCCACCTCATAGGAGAGGGTGTGGATCTTGATGTCATCTGCGGAGAGGTCGATGAATTTGCTGTCGGGGTACTCCAGGCTGTCTTTGGTGGGCGAGCGCTCCTCGATGAAGGTGGTCTCGCAGCACTCCGAGCCCAGGCTCTCACCCCACGAGCACAGCACGTTCTCGGAGTAGAGGATAATGTTGGGCCTGTAGTGAGACTCCACTGTCTGCTGCAGCATGCTGGGGTCCAGGAGCTGCTGCACGGGGTCGCTCCTGCCGTTCTCCGGGCATCTCGGAGAGGACAGGCTGCCCGCTCTGTGGCTCTGGTACTGAGGGGTGGGGTATACAGAGACCAGGCCATCTCGGCCCTCTGCCACTAAGTTCCTTGTGTTAATTAAACCATTCCTTTTCCCAGCCTCGGTGATCTTACTGTGCATCAGCACGCTGTTCTGCTCGACCAAGCCATCCATACTGGGAGGTGTCCGAGGCACTGGGACCGGTGGCCTTTATTTTGCTGTCCCTTAGAGCTCACGCTGGGTGAGTGGCTCCCATTTTCCTGATGAAGAAGGGAAACAGAAATGAAGGTGAGGACAAAGGCAATGGATTGAGGGACTCAAGTCAGCTTGTCTTCCATTTAGTCTCAAGAGAAAACAGAGCTTCATATATGTGTACAGCCTGATTTAGTTCTCCAAATATACCCCCACTCAGAGAGGCAGAGAACACCTGCCCCACATCCATGGGATGCAGAGAAGCAGATGGGGTGAAATGTCTTGGTAGTGATGGACCCCATCAAAGAATGGTTTTGGTGTCTGCTCCAGCCTGCCATGCGTACACAGCTGTCATCCTGGGGAAAACATCCCTTTTCTCTAAACACTTTGATAGGAGATGGGAAAAAAAGCAAAAAAGACTAAAACAAACAAACAAAAAAAATCTCCTAAAAGGACCATTTTCAGTTCTCAGAAGTCTGCAACTGCAAAAGATGGGCAGGTGCTGCGTTCATCTGTCGGTGTCTGCAGCCACCTTTTGCCCTTGGCAAGTGCTTTGCTATCCTTTGAAAACCCATTTTTTCCAGCCCAAACCCTTTCTCACCAGGCTGCTCATTTTTTCAGGTGTAGCCAAAGGAAAATGCCTTTTGAAATACTGATGTATTGGTCACAGCAACAGTAAATTCAGGGGTTTGTTTCTGGTCATGAGCATAAAAATTACAGACATGCTACTGGTTTCAAATTTCTTCATATTAGATCCTCTAAGACTACGTTATTAATGTAGGATTACCTGTCCCTATTGTGCTGTCTGGAGGAAACCAAGAATGAAATACACAAACATAAACATATGTAATTTTTTTACTCAATGCTTTCTTTCTATTTCCCTTTTATGTCAGACAACCTCTAACAGAGCAATGTCTAGCAAATACCAAGTATTATTTCCTCTTGACTCCAGATTTCAAATACCTTCCGTCTCTCTCTTGGTTGCAAGAAGTATTTAAACCACTGCTAAGAGCTGTTCTAACACCACCAATTAAGCAAGAAACTTGTTTAACATACAGGAGAGCTTGACCCAGAATGCTGACATGTTTACATTCACAGCCCTTGGTTTAACATGCAGAAGCCCCATTTTATTGTATTGTCAAGATGTTCAGTGCCTGAGAGACCCAGCAGGAAAGCTACAGAAGAGAAGATCCACTATGGTGGGATCCCATGGGAGTTACATGTGCAATCCAGGCAGCAGGAGCTTTCTGCTGGGCCTCCAGCTGCTTGACCACAAACTGTACACATCTTCCTCCCACCTCCCCCAAAGAAACTACATGAAAGTACATCCCCACAGGCAGAAGATGAGATAAAGAGTAAATTATCAGACTTTGCTCAGCTTCTCCTGAGCCAGCTTGGAAAATGTAAGAGGCCCCCCTCTTGACTGGTTGATTGGTTGATCTTGATTGATGGTAACACCAACCATCAATCCCGCTGAAGCCAGAGAGACTTCACCCAAAACCTGCAAACCCTCTTGCAAACATTCTTATCCCTGCCCCCTATCAAGCAAAGTGAAATGGTCAGGAGGAATATGCCACAGATGTAGCAGAAATTGGAGGAAGACTCACAAATCAAACAAATGCCCTACTAGAGAAATGTATGAAGAGGTCAACACTTCATCACTGCATCAGTGGGTGGAAATCTTGGGTCAGGCCTTGCACCTCCCTGTGTTCACATAATTTCAGCAAAATCTGGCTCAAGTAGCACCCAGGAAAATGCCATTTTAGTTTTTTATTGCTTGCTTTGTAGCTGCACAGTTGCTCAGTCCTACCATGGATCTAAACACCTATATGGCACATCCTTACCTTCTGTGTATTTAAACCAGTCTGGTAAACCAATATTGCAGATTATGAGTGACACTTTCCCCTTGGTAACAGGTAAAAAGTAGGAAAACACACCCAAAATGAGGCAAGGACAAGACAGGGAGCATCCTTCTCTCACAGAGCTCCTCCAGCAATAGGGATAGTCCATTGCAGAGGACATTCTCCCTGGAGTCTCACATAGCGGTGCAAGCAGCATGCCTCAGGGAAGGTCAGCTGGGAGATGGGGATGGCAGCATGCAATCAAGGAAAATGGTTTAACCCCAGGTGCATTTTAATCTGGAGCTGGCTGCCTGCCGTACCAGAGCCTGACCCAATGTTCTTGGCCCCGCAAGAGCATTGCTTAATGGGAAGAGGCTGATGAGACTCAGGCATTTTCAGCATAATATATTAAGAGGGGAAAGAAGAGAAAGAAATAATTATATTAGTGTTACTCCTGAAATGGAATCCCCCAAGTTGAGATGGAGGTGTGACACAGAGTGGCACAGGGTCACGAGTGATGCTTAGGGATAAAGGGCAGCTGTGCTTCTGCAGTGGCTCAGAGCCTTTGTCCTGCCTGCAGGGACCCCTTGGACATGGATCCAGCCACTCCACTTTCTCTAGGGGCTTTCATGGACATGGCCTGGGCCGGGCTCACAAGCCTGTGACTCACAGGCATGTCCTGAAATTAAGATTGTTCAGTTTCCAGGTTCCCTGCAGCCCAGAATCCCCAGATGGCAGAGCCAGAGCAGGTAACCTCTGACAGACCACCTGAGGAAACTGGAGAGTGCCTTCTCTGCAGGAAGACAACTCCAAAGCAGAAAAAAGCTCTCATTACCTATGACCACAGTGAGGTTTCAGAATGATGTTGACAGGAAAATGAAATTCATCAGAGCTCTTGAAATAAGAAAGCTTTTCAGTCTGCTCCAAGATGCAGAGTTAATTTCAATTGGTTGGATTCAGGTTCGTTCTGTCTTTGCATGGTTTTAATTGTCCCACAAATCACTCACTGGCACTCAGGCCAACCAGAAATAATTCTGCATTTTCACACTTGAGACTTGAACCAGAAGGAAAAGCCAAATTCAAGTTATTAACAGATAGATATATATAATCAATATATCAACCTTCAATCTAATGTTTACCTTGGGGTTAGGCATTTTTACCCCAGTCTACTAAGAAAAGTAAGTCCATTAATTATTTTAACCTTCACTCTTTCCAATTTCTCAGATTCTCCCCTCCCCTTTCTTATTTTAATAAGAAGCTGCAAGCGGTGCCAAGATCTTTAGTCTGCAATGCTGTGGTTTATTAAGCTATCACTCGTGCTACAGCAGAGCCCAGCTACAATGAGGAGCTGCACTGAGAGCCACGCTCTGCTGGGTGTTCTGCAGCCTCCTGCTATGATGACAGTGCCTGACAAACTAATTAAGCAGAGGGTGTGAGAGAGAGAAATGCCAGCTGTAGGGAGGGCAGGGAGAGAACAGCTAAATGCTGTGCCCCAGGCTCCAGCAGACAAGGAGCAGAAGCCAGCTCTGTTACTGCCCACCGTCCCAAAACTCCTTTGCTCTCCCAGGACCTGGCAGGATCCCTGTTTTCCTCCTCTCTCCGTGGGACTTTGCACAGCTTAAGGGCTCGTCAGCCTTCTGGATACCCTTGCCAGGCACCCAATGTCCTGTGTGAATAAGCAGTTGGGAAACTCTGAATACAAACCCCCTGAAATCTCAGCAAGCCATACAGTTGAAACATTGGGCTATGGCTGAAAAGCCCCAGCCATCTCCTCAAAGAAGAGCAGAAGGACATTCATCCACACAGACCAGGCATCACCGGCCCAGCAGACTGGTTTATTGGCAAGAAAACTGGAAGATAAAGGCAAGTGAGGCTGAAGGCAGAATCCCCATCTGCTGTCAAAGCCTGAGGCTGTACCCTCTGCCATTCCCTGCAGATCTGGCAGGTCATCAGCCAGGAAAAAAGGCTCAAAACCTCGTGTGCTTCTGCATGGGAATACTGGATATCAGCAGAAATCTTTTCCCCGTGAAGACAGCCAAGCACAGGAAAAAGCTGCCCAAGGAGGTTTTGCAGTCTCCATCCTAGGAGGTTTTGAAGACCCAACTGAATGAAGCTCTGAGGATCATGGTGTGATCCCAGATTTGAGCTCTCTGAGCATGAAATAGAACTGCAGACCTCCTGAGATTCTTTCAACTTGATTATCATGATTACATGATTCAAATCTCTTTGGTCCTTACAGATTCCCACCTGTCTCCCATGCTCCCCAAAATACTGCTCCCAAATCCCTCAGTCATTCTAAATGACCAGAATGGCAAGGAGTGGCAATAGTGACCCTCTGTTCCACCAGCAGGGGCTGGTTCAGCCCCAGGATTACCAGATTCAACAAAATGCCCCTGGGTTTGAAGCTGGTTTCCCCTCTGCCAGTGCAGAGAAAGCAGAGGGGAGAAAGCTCTCTTGAAGAGTAGTCAAGCCCCACATCAAGAAAGGAAGTTGCAGATTTCCTGGCATGAGCTCTCAGGGAGTTTCTAAAGCACAGTGCAATGGGCTTCAGCATGGTTGAGGCATTCCAGATATTTAGAAACTGCAAAAACAAATACAGACCTTATGCATGAGAGAATCACAGGCAGTGTATGGATCTGGAGTACTGATTACAAAGTGAAATATTTAACAAAATGAAGGGAAAAACCCCTTTCCCACTTGCATTTTTCTTCTTTGATTTAGCTGGGCTTATTAAAGTAGGTTTTGTTTCAAGGGAATGCTGTATTTCAGCAGCTGGAATTCCTTTTACTCTATTAAGTAAACTACAGGGAGTTTCATGAGGCAGTGCAACTAACTCACACTGGGAAAATTAGGAATGCATGCATTAGTGATAGCTAAATGTTTCATTGCCAACAGTGGAATTAAAAAGACCTCCATGCTATTTTAGTACCAATGTGCAGCAAATCCACTGTGAGATGTGGTCTGTTCTCCTAAAAACGTGGAACTTGGGGAATGGTGAAATGCGCAAGGTCATGTCAAGATAGAGCTGGAAATAAAATCCAGGTCTCTTGATTGCCTGTGCAGAGATATATGTTAAAACAATTACCATCTGCATTTCTGCCTGAATAATTGATTGCTTAATTCAGTATCTGAACTAAAGAATGGAGAAGAAAGGAGGAATTACCTTGTGTTGACCTAACATATAATAATGTTATTCCTGCAACAAAGTATTTCCTTTTGAGCAGATGGAAGCGTTTTGCCTGAGATAAAATGAAATGCAATGTTTCATTTATTTATTTTTAATTGAACAAGCTGGCTTTTAATTCACTATGCCTCAAGTTGCCTCCAATAAAAAATAAAAAATAAAAGCACATTCAGACTTTTCTAGCAATTCTCATTCATGACTTTAGTTTTTCAACCTTAATTCTTAGTGGGGTTCAGTCTGAATTCACAAATTTTTCATTCACTGCACTTTCTAGATAATAAATAACTGGCCTGACTAACAGCACCTTGCTATGGTGTAAATAACCCTGGCTGTTGTGGAAGGCACCCTTGTAAAAATGCCTTGACACCTGTATCATTTCAGGCAATTACACTGCAGAGTGAAAGCAGTCAGGAAGTCTGACTGCATTTTCTGCTGTGTTTTCAGGAGACTCCCCAGTACTGCAGACCAGGAGCATCATGCAACCCCAAATGTATCCAGCATCACCCATGAGCTCCCCGTGCCCATTTCAAACCGGGGAGACTGAGCCATGAGGAGCAATTCTTACTTTAGGAGCTTCCAAAAGAACCCTGAGAGTCTCTCCCATGAACACCAACATCACAGCATCCCTTGGCCCTTCGGGTCTGCCTGCTGCCTGAATCCTGTGCCTCCCCTTGGACCTGAAATCCCTGTTTAACTGTGTTTGTGGCCAGGCTGGCCCACAGACAGGAGCCCCCAGATGTGGGTCCAGGACTGGCGCTACTGACTCGCTCCAGCCTCACTCCTGATGGGCAGCCAAGCCCCCAGAGAGCCCAGTTCTTGCACACACCCTGCTCACCTGGCTCTGCTTGCCTTCCCACACTGCATGCAGGAAGCCAGCCAGGACAAGACACTGCCTCACACTTGCTCTGCTTGTAAACCCCACCACCGTGCTCCAGGCTGGACTTGAGGTATTCCCGAAGCACTGATGGCAAATAAAGAGATGACAGGACAGGAAGACAGTGTGGTCGTGCAGACTTAGTGTGAAATTGGAGTTTCTGTACCTCCTGCCCCAAGCAAAGCACCCCAGGGCTGTAAGTCACTTTGCTAGAAAAACACTGTAAAATTACTAGCGTCAGTTCATCTGGGCAAGGTTGATTAGAGCAAACAGACGCTTCTGGGGCCATAAAATCAGCTGTGCTCCATAAGACTTAGAAAAATTGCAGAGCCAGGAATATACCATGGGACAAAAGCTTTACAGAGTAAGTGATTTAGCCATGGCAAGAGTAGTAGCTGGAGGCAGACAGGGCAGGCAGGGGAAAATGAAGCAGTAGCATCAGTGGGGCATAGTTTGACCTTTACAGACCTTTCTTAACCCTACACTCACCCCTCCCTGCAGAAACAAAAATGGAAATGAGTAATGCTGAAGCCTATTAGACTCGAGGCATTGTCTGAACATGAAGAAAAATCCTATCCTCCCTGTTCTCTAGGAGAAGGGATAAAAGACCTCAGGGACTTCTATATGGGAGGCACAGGCTTTGGGCTGGCAGCATATCCACATCACAACCTTCTGGGAGATGTCCTGAAGCAACACACTGAGCACAGCTGTCCTGCAGGACCTGACACCAGGCTGGGGTCTAGGTCCTTTCTCTAGAAGCTGAACTATTTGATTATGCCCCCATCCCTGGAAATTTTCAGGTTGCATGGGCCCTGAGCAACCTGAGCTAGTGGAATGTATCCCTTTCTATGGCAGGGGGTTTGGAACTACATGATCTTAATATCCCTTGCAACCCAAACCATTTTAGGATTCTGTCCTTTAGCAAATACCAGGTCAGAGTTCTTTGTTCTTCCTGGGGATTTTTAAGGTGTCTGAGCAGTCGATCAAAGCACACAAACCCCATCAAAATTCTGCTAGAATTATGCCAACTTGGTATGAACAGCCAGTTCATTATTTTTGTGCCTCAGTGAAGCCTCCAAGCATAGGAACAGAAATACAGCACAGATTTGGAGAGTTATTGGTAAATTAGGGAACTTTGCACATTCAGGTTTTACAGAGACACACATACAAATACACATCCACAGGGATGCCAGGTATAAAACTGGCACTGCCAAAGGCGTGCATGCATTCACACCTCTCATGCACTGCACCACTGCTTCAAAATGCAGCCTTTGCTTGTGCAGTGCAAACAACCGGTTTGTCACTCTTCTGATTTTACAGCACCAAATTCAAACCACTCAATCTTTTGATTCTTAGGTGCTACAGGTTGACCATGTGAATCCTCAGGGTCAGTAAGTACATTTCAGCTCTGGCATCCACATCCAAAGAGGAGCATTTTCCTGTGACCCCATTACTCAAAGTAGTTTCCAGCTTTTTGCCAGAGAAAGGGTACTCAGAAACAATCGACATGATAGCTGGAGGATGTGTATTCAGACACTTCCACACAGCCACTATTCATGTTTGTCAAAACAAAGCCAATGAACATGCAGAGTATTTTTCTCTTGTGCACATCTCTGCAGTTATTTTCCATTTTTCCCCAACTGCACCGTACAAACCATAACCTGTAAAAATTCAAGTCTTCAAAGTGAAGACGACAATATTTGTATTCTCAATAACCACGTATGTAATCTGCAATCTTAATAACCACATAGACAGTATTAAAAAACACTACTGGAAGAATTTTACAGCTGTCTGCAAATACGAATTTGCTGTAGAAAGAAAGACAAAAAAAATCTTCCAAACACGCTGCACATTTTCTCTAATACTGTCCTCAGAAGCAAAAGCATTTTAAATCCTGAGAGCATCCTTCCTCAAGTTAAATGTGTTGTGGTGGTGCCTGTGTACACCAGTACTGCATTACATCTGCATTTGTATAAGGAAGAGCGCTCCTCTGTGTGTGAGATTTATTCCAGTGTGTGTGGCACCAGTGGTGTGAGACATCTGCCTGCCCACTTAATGAGAGGAGACTTCATTTAATTCCTACAAATGAGTTTATCCTACACACACCCCGGCATGACCTGTAGTTATCAAAACTGCCAATAAAATGTCACCTTGTCCGATAAAATCAGTCTTTGTCTTAGGAGCGAGGTAATTTGAAATTAATACGGACCATCTACTTGCAGCTACTTTAAAGATGACAGTTAATTAACGATAATTAAAACTAAGTCATTTAAATACATAAATGTAGGAAAGTGTATTCTCTGTTCTGCCTTTTAGAATACACAAATATTCCCCTCTAGGCATCAGTTAATGCATCATCTTGAGTTTAAGACCATCGGAGCATCTTTTAATTGTTGCTAATATTCTGTTTACACCAGATTAACATCTAATTAATTGTAATTTGCATATTTAATCTATCTGGAAAGTTTGGGGTTTTTTTGGTTTTTTTTTCTGTTTCTTTCTCTTTCATCACACACAGGTTACAGCTTCCCTCCAGCGATTTTGAAGGCACAGTTCAACAGATTGCTCTCTGGAGCAACTCCTGCCACTCCTGCTCCGTGCTCTGTCAGGGAGGGGGGTTATACCCCACCACCACCAGTCCCATCAGACCCTTGCACCTCTCCCCCTGCAGCACACTCCTGGCTGGGGAGCGATACCAACCCTGTTCCAGGAAGGCTTGCACTCCTGGAGTGTCAATTCCAGAAAGGTCTCAGTGCATTGCCAGCCTCTTCCTCCTGAGGAACTGACCCCTTGCGGGATGCTTTAGTGACACCCGGATACCCCATCCAGCAGGATGTGACAGGTACCGGGCACTTACCCAATGTCACCCCACTGCCACCGACAGCAGAGACCACTACTGTCTCCTTGCCTCAACCATCCCTTTCCCCAACTTGGCTGTCACTGCTCTCAAACTAGAAGACGGGAAGGAAAAGAAATTCAGTCCGGCGCCTCTCCGGAGCAGGACAGCGAGGGGAAGGGGCAGCTGCGGCTGCCAGGAGCTCAGCATCGCCGCTGCCCACCCCCGACTCGGGCTCTGCCCCCGCATACCCCTGCACAACCCCTCTCCCCCTTCCCTGGGCTGGCAGGACGGTCGGGAGCTGGGAGGAAAAGCTCTTCTGCCACAGTGCGCTAGATGGGATTCCTCACGGGGAAGAGGAGGGAAGGGAAAAGGAGAACCCCGCGCGCACTTTCCCTTCCAATGCTCCCAATCTCGCCGCGGCACTGGAAAAGCCTCTTCTTCCCCCCAGACCTCGCCGGGCAAGACCGGGCGCGGTAATTTGGGCTCTCCGCAGGGCATCGGGGAAGCACCTCTGCGGGCGGCCCCGCTCAGCCCCCGCGCTTCCCTGCGCTCCCCCGGAGTCCCTCCGCCGCGGCGGCTGCAGGAGCCGCGGTGCCCCCGCCTCCGCTCCGTGCTCCGGAGGATGCTCCGGGGAATGCTCCTGGGGATGCTCCGGGGGATGCCGCTATTTGGTGCATCGCTGCCCGGAGGGGATGGGACAGGGTGGGCTGGGGGTCACTCACCTCCCTGCAAGGTGACCCGCGGCGCGGAGCTCCCGCTGGCGCGGCCGGAGGGGCGGCTCAGCGCCCGGGCGCT
>VXBU01011268.1:362087-411314 GCA_013400315.1 Bombycilla garrulus | reverse complement strand
GGGAGGAGGAGGAGGAAAAGGAGGAGGGAGGGAGGGAGGGAGAGAGAGAGAGAGAGAGAGATGTAGGCGGAGGGAGAGAGACAGGAGAGCGAGCCCTGCGCGGCAGCGCGGCCAACTTTCCTTCTGCAGCGCAGCCTCCCATCCCTCGGTGTGTAACCCCCGCCCCGGGTGAGTATAGCAAAACCCTCCCCTCTCGGAGCCCCGTCTCCTCCTCCTCCCTGGGCCTTCTTCCCAGCCGGGTCCTCCCGTGTTCCCCACACACCGGAGCTCAGCGAACCTTCGCGGGCACCGCTCCTCCCGCCCCAGCCTGCTGCCCCCACACCGTGCCCGGCCGTGGAGGGACTCCAGGACTGCTCCCCCAGCCACAACGGTACTGCCAGCATCCCCAAGACGATGGGGAATCTCCAGCAGGTCTGGAGAACTTTAAATGTTTGTGTTTTCTATTTTAGCCTAATGACGAGCGCGCTGGGCTGCATCCCGCGGCATTGAGGGGTGTTCCCCGCTTCCTTAATAATCCTGCGTAATAAGGGTAAGCAGCGTTCATTCACTCCTCTTTCCATTTCCAACAGGCCTGCTGGCCAAGTCATTTGCCTAAAAGCTTCTCTGTCACCACTTCTTTCTAGATGCTTCAACATCCACGGCTCAAAATGCTGTTGGGAAATCACGTCCCGTTTAGATCACTGCTTCCCTTTGCCTCTACAGGGAGAGAGAGACGAGGACGTAAAGCCCTGGTGCATTTTTGTTGCCTCCACCTCTTTGGGTTACGGCTTTTTTTCTCTTACTGCTTGCTTGTCATTTGCTAATCATACCCCCAAAAGAAGACATGCCAAATCTTTTCTGAAGGAGAATGTTCAAGTTAAACCACACGTTAACTAACTTGAGCCCATCTTAGGGTTTTTCTGCAGCCCTGTTTTCTGCTCTTCCACAAAATTTTATTGGTGTTCCAAACTCTCTTTGTGTTTAGAATATCCTAGTGCTATTCACAGAAGATTTTTCTCTCCTAAATGTCTGGTGCCTTGTTCCTTCCTGAGTTGATCTGGACTGCAGGGAGGTTTTGCAGGGAGGTTTTGCAGTTTCTTCCTTAATGTAATAGGCACTGGGAGACAATTCACACATAATCAGCAGAAAGAAATAGCCTCGAATTATGATCACCTTGATTCTCCAGAGTGTTTTTCACCTCTACCTTTTTGAGAATAAAAGTCTCTAAATCACCATCATTATGTTTTTACCAAGTAACACTTTTAGGTCTTTCCATTCTACTTGTACAGGGACATAACTTTAAGGGGGGTTGGCTTGCAGCCAAAGGTATTTCAGCTCCTACAGTGCAAATTCATCAGTCATCACGGCTACTGATTGGAGATACCAGCTGGTTTGGATGGATGGTGAATTCCTGTTGAAATACATTTTTTAGTGACCAAATGTTTGTGAAACAGGGGGAAATCCAAATAGATTTGTTGGGTTGTTTTTGTTTTGTTGGATTTTTTTGTTCGTTGTTTTTGTTTTGTTTTGTTTTTCTTTAGGAAAAAGAATTAATTTATGCAGAATAGACTGGGGAAGGGATTTCTGGATCAAGTCAAATTTTCTTGCTTTCAGGCAGTTTATTTCCTTCTGATATTTTCAAAATATGGGGGCTTTTTTCCATGATGTTATGAAAATGAGATTCAGCGACATCAGGGAAGTAATAATTTCCCCTAACACTGTTCTCTGCATTTACCATTCTCCCTGAACCAAACTAAGCACATTCTTCCTTCAGTCTGGGAAGACCATGGGACTTCGTGTCCATAAGGAAATCTGGCCCCATTTGGTTTACTTGAATTTTACAGCAGAACCAAGAAAATATAAGTAGAGGAGCTGTCACAATCCAACAATAACAGTGGGGTTGTAACCATTGCTACAGACCAGGGCAACTTCTCCCTTTTTTCTAGTCAGCCTGTTCTCCTGCCCAAAACCATCAAAGAATTTACCAACACACTAATTAACTCATAATTAACTAGAGTGAATTATGCCACTTTCCTATGGCACCACATTTGCCATAAATTGTCCTATTCCTTTTGCTGGAAAGCTGATGACCATGCCTGATTTGATTTTGATATTTGCAGCTCACTGGTACCCTGCTGATTTTTGGAGAAAGCTCTTCAAATAGCAACAGAAAGGGGCTTGTGGTGGGGCAGGTGAACTGCAGCAGGCTTGTTCATGATTTGGTGGTTTCTCTTCAGGTGCAGCAGCATCACTGAGAGTCCTCTTCAATTCCAGGTTGTGCAATGCATCCTTCACGCATTGTGCCAGCACATTTCACAGCTTCTCATCGCAAGAAATTGGGGGCCGTGTGTCAGTGGCTACTAACCCTTTCTTTTTGTTTCTAAAGCTGCTTTCCTCCACAGCTGACAGAGATGCACCTCAGCAGGAAAGCTTCTGTGCAAACAGAAGTACAAAGCCCTGTGCTGACAGGGAGCAACACAAAGAGATATTAGAAAGGGGCAAAGATGGGGAGGAAGAAAATCCACCTCCCTGGATCTGACAGCTGTTGAAGCAGGACAGCTTGTGAGCTTCCATGGTCCTTCAGTTTCTGTCTGTGAGGAGCTGGGGATTTGGGAGCCATCAAGGCAGGATGTCAAAAAGGAAATGCCACCAGGAAGCAGAAATGACCAGAGATGTACAAACAGCTTTTCTTATGAAATGGAGGTTTGTAGGAGTCAAGGAAGGGATGAGAATTTGCAAACACTTATCACTATAGCTTCAGGAAAACCATTTCACCACGGGTTGCCCTGAGCAGAGATGTTACAGGGCTAGTGCTGACCCACCAACTGGCCACTGCCTTCAGTGGAAGCACCCTAAGGAACAGCACCTGGCTGGGGATCACACAGTCCTGATCTTCGCTCCTCTGGGTGCTCTGCACCACAGTCTGGGAGAGCCCTCGGAGACAGAGCTGCTCTGAAAGTCTCAGGGCCAAACCTGTGGGAACCAGCATAGCGTGAGCGCAGGAGAGACTCCTGGTCTAGAAGCCACATATCCAGTGCTGCAGGAACAGAGCTGTGTGGTAGCCGGGAGGATGCCAGGAGAATCATTAACTGGTGCATCTACTGATGTGCTAAAATGCTTGGGGGAGTGTCACACATACACTGTGGTCCTCAGCTGTCCAAAGTGAGAATCTAGGATATGATGCATGCTCAGGACACCACGAGCAGGAAAGTGGAAAGGCAGTGCCTTGAAAGTGCATTGGTGGTCTGTAGGAAGAGCAGCAGCACCACCTATCACCGGAGAGGGGAGGAGAGAGCACAGACCCAGCGCTGCTCCTCCTGCCTGTTCTCAGTTCTCTGGAGCCCAGATTTTCTGGATCACCACAGAGAAACTTCCTTCTTCTAGCAGAAGAACCTGGCATAAATCCTTCACTGCACTCCTGCTTGATCTTCCTGTGGTGCACAGCTGGCAGAAGGAGATGAAGGGGAGGGAAGGGTGAAGGTTTTGGAGAAGGGCTGAGAGCTGGAATTTACAGTGGTAATGAACCAGAATAAAAATAATAACCTTCAAGTCTACAGTACCCAAAGAATTGCTCATCACTCAGAGCACGCAACTAGGCCCTAGGACCCTGTGCTCCAAGTTGTGCAGGACTTTTGTCTTGTGGGTTCTGTCAGTCAAAAATCCTGGCACCAGAATTATTGGTATGGTCTGAACCATATGTGGCTTGATTATAATTCAGAGTGATGGAACAGAGCAATCAGAAAGTAACCCAAAATCTGCAATTTCTTCTTGCCAAAGGCAAAAAGAATCTTTCCATGTAATTGGATCCCACCCCAAAGGCATAGCCAGGAGTGCTTTTAAATTTCTGTGAAAGAAAAATTGGTTAGCTGGAATGGCTGAGCTGTGTGGATGCTGAGGTTTGTGTTGATTTGTTTGCTGGTTGTTCTGAAACCAGAATAAAAATGAGAGTTTGGATTAAGTCAAGCTGAGCACGTTTTTTTCTTATTCTGTATTCACAGCAAATCGACAAGCAAAAGATACAATTTTTTGGCTGAGTGAATGACGTAGCTTAGCTCAAGATCAAATGTTTCACTGCTTTGAACTCTTCTTTATAAGCTGGATAGGCATACTTACTTGCAACAGAGGAAAAATCTAAACACAATCATTGTCTGCCTAATTAAACCAGAAGTGGCAGCTAGATATCATCTACCAGGAGGATGAAGGCAGTCATTGCATCTGGTGCTAAATTAATTTGGAGGGACCTGTTAGGAAAAGTGGGACAGCACTAACCTTTTATATATTCCAGTCTCTAGAAGGGGTTGTCTGTATCTCCTTTGCCTGAGACAAGTTGCTTGAATTCAGCCAAAGTGGCCCAGTTTCTCATATGTCCAGGAGCTGAGAGACTCAGAGGCTCAGAAAAAAACGTGCACTGCTTTTATTTTGCCATCTGTGCCTTGCCTCACTGCATACAGCTCTCCTGTTTGAACTTTTTGGGATTCTTCCAGGAAGCCTTACAGCAAGTTCTGGCACCAATGCTTTCCTGTCCAAAAGGCGGCTCTTTGACCAGTGTGGGCACCTCCAAGGGAGAGGGAACTGTCATTTTTGTGCTGCCTTGCACTGGCCTTTGGAGGCAGATAGGAAAGGCACAGGTTAGTGCTAATTGAGATGTGGCCATCTGTCAGACAGAAAACATGCCAAGGCCACCTTGTGACTTTTTTATAAAGGAAGGAACCAGCCACTGGTGAAATATTTAGGTGCTACAGACATTGAATGGAGTCAGCCAAATACCTGAGATGATAAAGTTCCTCTTGGATGTGATTAAGGATCTCCTGAGTTATCTAGCATCTCACCTTAAATACCTCTCCATCCATGGTGAAACTGCCCTGTTGAAATCAGACATTTTTTTGGAGCTAAGTGCCCTGAAATTTGACCCATTATGGATTGCTCAGGCACTCAGTATGTAGGGACCTGTGTATAAACATGGTAAGAGACAGTACTTTCCCCAAAAATCTGATACTTTAGGTAGCCAGGACAGTAAAAGCAGGGATTGAGGCCACTTAGTCCTGTCGGGGATCTCAGACCTGAAATTATGTCTGGGCATACTGATGGGTTAAATTAATTGCTGATGGGCAAAGTTAAATTAAATGGATTCCAACCATCACATTGAGTTGATTCACCCCCTTAAAGAAAGATTATTGGGGACGTGAAGGAGCTCTGGATCATCCAGGCAGTGCCAAGGGACTCAACACAAGTCATCTGTGGGAGATGCAACACTCTGGGGCAGCAGCTGGAAGCAGGAGGATGCTGACCCGAGCCTTCTGTGTGTGATTCCCACCTTGGCAATTATGATTTAAGGAGAATGCCAGGCTCTTCTCTTGCTGCCTGCAGCCTACACAGCGTGGGGGAAGCCACACAGCTTAGAAGCCTCAACAGCAGCTGTGCACAAAGGACATGATGGGTTCCAAATTCTCCAACATCCTTCAGATTTAAACTAGACAGTACCTGTCCTGTAACATCAGAAAAATGTGTTGGTGTTGGCAAAACCAAAAGAAAATGCCTTTTTCTTTCTGTATTTCTAACAGGCTGTGAAAATAAAGAGGAGTTCAGATTTCCACTTCCAGTCGCCTGCTGCATCTCCCCCATTAAGGACAGAGTCTCCTTGCTCCTCAGGATGTCTGACAAGAGCCTGCAGACCTGTTAAGGCATGGAGGCACTGACAGGACCTGGCCTCAGCCTTGTCTGCCTGGACAGACCCTGGAAAACCGCTGAGCACAACAAGAGAAAGTCGTGAACCTGAGAGAGAACAAGAGTGAGGAGCCGATGAAAGTGAAAGTCACAGATAGCTCCATGAGAAACAGATTTCACAGGTGGGGAGGAGAAAGATGCTGATGTGAAAACTTGTGGAAGGGCAAAGGTGAGGAGACAGGCCAGAAGAATAGCACATCATAGTTTGTAAGTAGGGTAGCCAAGGAGAAATAGCTTGAATACTCTTCAGTGGCCCCACAACATTTCACTAGATCCACTAAAAGAATTAATCCATCTGGCTGAAAAATCCTAGCTGCCAGGGATGCTCATTGAATTAACTGATTGAATTGCAGAAGGGAACATAAATTTATCTTTCTTATTAATTTCCCTGTGCTTACCTGTCTTTGATAGATGATGAGTGGTTTCGTGTTTTTTTTTCACATGGAGTAACTTCTTAAGAGAGATGACAGGTTTTTCCCAAAGGAAATGTCCTAACAAATACCCTAGAGGTACTCTGGATGTCCTGTGTGATGCAGAAATCCTAGGAGCTTGTGTTCCAAGTGCCTTAGATCCCAAGATGGCATCCTGCTCTGACTATGGAGAGGTTTTGAGGCAGGCATGCTCCTCTTGTCCTACTCTAGCCAGAACTTCCAGGCTCAGAGCACCAGGGCATGGGTTGGGATGTGTACAGGAAAGTTCCTCAGGAAGTCTGGAGCCTCAAAGACCCTTATCATTCTAGGGAAATAAAAATTGAAAAAGAAAAACAAAAACGAAAGCAAAACCATGAGCTTGAAAAAAAGGTAGCTTTTTGTCTCTTGTCCTCCCTGTTCATGGGAAGAGGTCTGGATCCCATACTCCCTTTCCTTTTCACCTTACTCATCAGTGTCCCAGAAATTCAGATCTCTTTTTCCCCACAGCAAAGGGATCACCTACAGCTTGTGGTTCTCTGCTGGTCTCTTTGTATATTACAATACATATTTGTATATACAGCAGAATTTTGAGGTACCTTCTCAGGAAAGAGATCTGTAGTGGAAAAGGAAAATATTTTCAATGTAGAGACAATTTTAAAGGTAGACAGGGACATGTCAGGGCTCTGGTGCTCAAGAAAAATCTCCCAAGTGAAATCAGTCAAGGGTTGTGCTTCCAAATTAATTGTATGCTTCTGTCCTTAGCATCTGGGCATGGAATCAAAACTGATGAGCCAACAAAGCAGCACTGAGCTGCTCCTGAGAGCAGTCACCATCAATAACGAGAAATACTAGGAGAAGTACTCTTTGAAATTCAAATCACAAGGAGCATCATTTAAAAAGGAATGCAGGAGGAACAGAAATACCATGCACCATACATTAATTGTCATGCATGTGACAAAATCTTCAGTGTTGCTGTTACTTAGCATCATAAAATTTATTCCCAGATTATTAATACCGTACCAGGGATGAAGTAATTAAACTGGCAGCCCATTTCCTCCAAACTGGAGGCCAGGCCTTCAAGCTGGTGTAAATCAGAACAGCTACACTGCAGTGACTTAGTTTTACAACCAGTTGGGAAACAGAGCCATTTATTCCATAAAGGGAGAGCTGGAAAAGAGCTGGAACCCTTCATCACTCCATGTTGTCCCTTCTGCCCCAGACTGAGGGCAAGCAAGCCGGGCTGAAGTCACTGTTCACCTGGAACCGCTACCAGAGCACACTGCAAAGAATCTGGAAACGGCTCCCAGCAGATTTGACAGATTAAAATTGGAAGGTTAAATATTTAATAACATGCTAGTAGTTTCTTCCAAATGGGCACACCCTGTATCCTATTCCTTTTATACCCAAACCTACCAGAAATACTCACAGACTGTTATGGCAGAAATACTGTATTATGTGGGCAGGAAAAAAGCTGATTTTGAGTTAATCACCCTGTCCTCCCCTTTCAAACCCTCCAGCTTTCTGCCTGCCTTCCTGGCCACATTTGGAGATATTCCTTCAGTCTGACCTAAATTCATAAGCTCCTGTGGCATCCCAAACTGCCAGAGGTACCAGACATACATCATCTTAATGTACGGTTGCACAAAATGTGTACAAGTTCAATAGCTACCTCTTCCAGATGAACTTTTTTGCCCTTTTTAATTTTTTTTTCTTCCATTTCTTAGGTAAAGTTTTATACTCCTCTTTAGTCAATGCTGTGTTTTGCAGGTACCATTTGGCCCTGCAAAATGAATTTTTCCATTAAAATTGCTTTTCAGCAGAAATTCTTTGAGGTTTTGGAGGGGGTTGTGGTTTTGTTCTCTTTTTCTTTCTTTTCATCAGGTGTTTGTTCTCGTTGAGATCGTTGACAACTTTCAAATTGAAAATTTAACGCTGGTTCACAGTGTTTAGGTGTTACAGCTCCTCACTTCATTTATGAAAAACTGCAGTGTTTAAGAGCATGTTTTGTTCTGGGGCATATTTTGGAAGGAATATCACAACTTCTGATTAAGAACCCCCCCATATTTCACAGCTCTTTCCACATTCCACATGGGGCTATCCAATTAAAGATACTTTGGATGAATAACCCAGTACTTTCTAAGTCTAAATATCTGTATTTTTGCTGCTAAATCATTGCCAATCTTTTTCTTCTTCTTACTTCTTCTACTGACAAAGTATCACTATATTACACCAGTTTTTATGGGTGTCTTGGAAATTTCTCTTCGCTTGATTAGTACAGATTGTCTCTTTTGCAATAACTTATCTCCATTTTAAATGCCTCTTACCTGCAAGCAATTAATCTGCCAGCTTTATCCACCTCTTGTAATCTACCTGTTCTATAAATTACTGGAATCACTGGGACAGGAGCCCTCATCTCTCTTACATTTCTGTGTAACACTTACAAGGGAGGCAGAGAGAATCTAAGTTTTGGGATTTACAGCAGTCACAGCTTCTTAATTAATAAATGATAATAATATAGAAAAAGTGCCTTTCCCCTCTTTTTTCAGCCCAAAAATTTCATTTTCTCTAGGGAAATAGAGAGCAGGGTCCCATAGCTACAACTTGCCTACAGAGAAGGCGAGGAAGAAGATGTTTGGATTTTATGTAGCACATCTTCAGCTGGGGTGAATTGGCATGGGCTGATGGCCCATGACCCTATCCTAACTCTACTTTTTGAAATGTATAAAACATATGAACTGTTGGCTTTACTCTTAACCAAAGCAGAAGTGTGCCTATAATCTCAGTTTTTCATATGCCAGAAGACTTGGATGCAGACTGCAGAGGCTGTGATTTCAGGTGGTTAAGTAAGAGTTTATTTTAGGTCCATCTTTCTTCACCCTCTGAACACATCTTCTCTCAACATTATCATCGCTTCATATTTTTGTGGACAAAGCTAAGGAATTTCAGTGGAATAATTCTCTGGGATGCACTGAAACCCTATTGTCTCAGTTTTAGGGTCAGTTTAACAGGTGGGATGAGAAGGTATTCAAGCATCTTGGAAAAGCCCTGAGGAGATTGTTGTCTTTGATCCCTAAAATCTGAACCTTCAGGAAAATGTTCACTGCAAAGCAAATTTAAGAATGATGAGGTACTTTGATGGAGTGTGTGCCTTGGCCTTTCTCCTCCCACCACTGCTTTGCTGCTAGCCAGTGTTTATGCCTTGGCTTTTTCAAACACAGATTTTCCCAAGTGTCTCAAGTATCACCTGAAAGATTCTCCTAGAATCACTCTCTAACACTCCTGTCCTGGGCAGGACACAACACTTCTTCCATTGAAGGATCATGAATTTCTCTAATTCCCTTGGACTTGGGGCTCTGCAGTTTGCTCCCCAATGACCCTTGAAGATTGTTTTGCTCCAAATGTAGTCATTGGGGGATACTATGGTGTCCATCTCCAGCCTAATCCAGTTGGTCCTCTGGCATTTCAGTGTTAAAGGAAACTTCACCAAGGGAGGTAAGTTAATTTTCAACTGCATGTTTCAGTATTTTCAGCTCTTGGTTAAAGTCAGAATTTCAAAGAATCATAGAATCACAGAATAGCTGGTCTCTGAAGGGACCCATGAAGGCCATCCATTCCAACCCTCTGCAGTAAGCAGAGACATCCTTCCACTAGACCAAGTTGCTTAGAGCTCCATCCAACCTGATCTCGAAAGTTTTCAGGGACAGGGCATTTACTACCTCTCTGAGCAACTTGTTTCAGTGGTTCAACACCCTCATCATAACAAAAATTCTTCCTTATACCTAGTCAGAATCTCTCTTCTTTTAGGGCAGATTTCTTCAGAGCTTTATATTTCCTAAGGGAGAGTAAAAATCACCTCAGTGACAGCACAGGCTTAATGTGTGCGGAGAGGCTTTGGAGGACCCTCAGGTCCAGATGCTGTCGATGGACATCAGAGCTAGAGGCATTACTCCAGGAATTAATTTGGCCCCAGAGCAGACTGTAGGATGTTGGCACTGACCCGTCCAGGCTGCGAGATGGTTTCCACTGGGACACTGAGAACTGTAGCTCCCAGCTGACCCTATATTTGGGCCCAGCAAGAAATGCAGGGCCTCAGAGAAGCAGGAGCCAGAGCACTGTAACCACAGTCACAGCAGTTTGTCAGAGGTACAGCCTTGTCCTCACTGCTGGGTGAAGTTGAGCTGAAAGCTGAGGTTGAGGGTCCAGATGTTCCCTGGAGTCGGGACAGCCCTTGCCAAGGATGGGGAGCTGTGCCAGAGCAGTTGCTTTCTCTTCCTCGCCCTTCCCACAGGTCCTGTGTCTGTCCCAGGATGGATGCTGAGCAGGGACAACTGGAAACACTCAGCCAAGCGCTAAGTATTTGATGCTGTTGCCTGATTGATTTTAAACTGTGCTTACTTGGCAGCACCCCTCAGGACCGGTTATATAAGACTGGACGTGTTTGTTCCTAAGTGGTGCTGGGGCTTGTAAACCCCTCGTGTGCTGGGAACAGCTGAAGATCCTGCATTTAAAACTGGAGCTGCAGCAGTGCTTGGCTCACACTGCCAGCTCTGCCCTGCACCCCCAGGGCCCATGGTGGGACAGCAGTGTCATTGTCCCCAGCAGTGAGACGCTGCGGTGCACAGTGGCCAAGTCTCAACTGCTCAGCTGCCGTCCTTCCCCCGCAAGGCTGGCTCAGACAAGGGACATCTGTGTGTCCATACTTGGGTTTGTGGCCTCTCAGTGTCTTCTTGGGAGTTTCCCCACTTCAGGGAACTGGTGCGCGCTTGCTTTTCAAGCGGCAGGTACTCCACTCCACTAGGACTGGGTGAGAAAAAGCATTGCAGGACTCCTCTTGGGATTGCAGAGACCTGCTGTTGCAGGAATATTTAAAAGCACCTTCGCTTGTGATGAGGAGTGTTTCAAGCCTGTTTGTACTCAAAATAATGTTCAGTTGGGAAAAAAAAAGGCCAAGTGGAGAAAAAAACCTCCAAAGATCCCATGTCAATTCCACGCAACTTCATTGTTTTAAGTTTTGCCTAATTATCTACAATAACAAGGAAGAAGAGAGACAAACTATGCAACCCTGGTGAGATCAGTTATTGTCTTGCCAGATTTTCAGAGAGAACCTCTGCAGAGACTCAGAAAAGAGAAAGGATGGCATAACAAACATGGCCAAGTTGCAAAACAGCAGCTTTGATGTGTGAGATGGGAAAAGCTTATTTCTGGGGGGAAAACAGTGTACATTTTATTGCAATTTTTCACAGCCTATTCAAAAGGTGAAGCACCAACCATTACAGCCAGCAGCATGGGCCAGCATCTCAGCTGCAATGGATGACAGAGTTTGTCAATCAGTCCTCAGGGTACAGCTGCTTGCTTCCAGCAATTCCCAGCATTCTGCCAGGAGAAGTGCCCTGGCCAGACAGAGATGCTGGCAGCCCTCAGCTCTTTGCACAGCTGCAAGGGAGAAACAACAGAGCTTTCCCAGCCCCTGCAGCAGCCTACAGCACCCTCTGGGCATTTCTTTTAGGTTTCTAATCATAGTCCCATCAGAGCTATGGGGAAACCTGGAGCTGCTGTGGACAGTGGAAGTTTTGCTCTTGATCCACCCACATGCCTTTTGTCATTACTTGTCTGCTTCTACCCTGGGAAGAAGAACTCCAAACAGCAACTGCTTCCTGCTGGTGACATGAGGTGTCATTAATTTGTGCCATGCTGGAGTTTGAAGCTCCCTGGCACACCACAAATTGTAACTGGCTGTTATCTCTAAGGGAACCTGACTGGGCAGCTGCAATCTGATGGCACTACCTAAAGGGAGATGAGGAAGGGCCAACTCTTTCTCTTGGTGAGAGAGCCTTGACTGTTTAGAAGGTGATGAGGAGCATGAAGAGGCTTCTTAAACTTTTCTCAATAGCTCATTTCAGTAATTGAGACTAGTGCTAGCTGCATGCTTAAGCAGACCATCAATCTCAGCTCTGTACACCACAAAATTACTGGCAAAAAGGGAGAAGATGGCCTAGGCTGGAATAATAAATCTGCCCTAATCATCACATTAAGGGTTATCTTCATGGGACTGCTGTTATAAATCTGGTTATAAAGGAGAAACTAAATAAGGAGCATTGGGGGCAGTCTTATCCATGTCAGGGAGTATTTTCTGACTTGTCTCAGTATGCAAAGAAAAGCTGGGCTAAATGTATCTGTTGAAACATTTCAGTAGGCAGAAAAGTATTTTTTTGACAGGATAGAAATTTTCCCACCCCATTTGTGTTCCTCTTTTATTTTTACTTCATATGCTGTATTTAGCAATAAAGATTTTCAGTCAATTTATTTCCAAACCAGTTCTTTCTAACATTTGCTCTTTGGGGCTCTCAGTCTTTCAGCTCTCTTGGTCCCCAGCTCATGGTTGAGGGTCAAGGGATAGCAGAGTCTTTACCACTTCTGTGGGAGGTGAATAAAAAATAAAGCGAAAACAAAAGAAGAAAAAAAAAAAGGCAAAAAAAGGCAAGAGGGACCCCAGCACAAAAAACATTAATATTTAAACATCTGAGTTGTACTGATTGGATGATGCCATCTGCTCCCCAGGGGCCACATTAGAGACCTGGCCATGGCCATCTCTGTGTGACAGTCCAGTGAGCACAGCCCAAGATGTCTCTTTGGGCCCTGCAGGCATGGGGATGGCAGCCCAAAACTTGCTCTGAATTATCTTCCAGGTGCACCAAGGTGGGTTTGGCTTGGTCCCTCAGTACCAGCCTAGGAAGGTTCTTCCAGCTCTTTTCCAACTCCTGGTCCTCCTACCCTCTGGAGTGACTTGGAGGAGAAATGAGGGAAAGCTATTAGCTTCATAAAGCTGTTCCCTTCACATTCATTTTTTTTTTAGACATACACTGTGGGACTTTTGTATTAAGGGGGTTTGAAAAGCTATTCACACAAAAGAGATAATCTGGCATAAAAACATCTCCAAAGAATGCGTTTTGCATGCTTTCCACTAAGACAGCAGGGTTTGTGCTTAGCTGCAGGACCTGGCTGGCATTGCCTCCAGCAGCATCTGCCCCAGGTAGACGCCTGGAGCAAGAGCTGCTGACTGACAGGAGCAGCCAGGAGAGCTGGAGAGGCTGCTGGGACTGCAGAGCTGCTGGGGGGGGGGTGATGACAGTCACCTCATGGAGGGGTCAAATAGATAAATATTCAAATTTTGTTAACATTCTATTTGGTAAGTAATTAAACAGATTAGATATTTTCACTGAGTATGAAGAGACAACTTATTTTTTTTTAATTTTTTCATACTTTAGGCAATAGATATGCCAGAAAAAGCAACCTGATTGGATGAACTGGACTCATCCCTGGGGATTAGAAGGGGCAAAAAAGAGGTTTGCTCTGTTGTGGGGTTGAAGTAGTAAACACAAGGGCAAGTGGGATATGTCAGAGAAAAATCAACAGAACACTATAATGTAATGTTCTTGGGAGGATTCTGGGTAACGGGGAGTTTTACTTGGTCTATGTTTTGGGTTTTTTTTAATATAGTAAACAAGGTCCCTCTGCAAAGATACCTCACAAAATCAAAAAATGTTTTGACTCCCTAGCACAAAATTCCACACACTTCCCCCTATCATGGCTTTGACATATTCCCAAGCAGCAGCATGAGGGATGAAAAGAGAATTTAGTGGGGCCAGGGCGCTGCCATTTACCCTGTGGGTATTGCCTCTGCTTATTTATTGTCCTCTTTCCTTTATGAGCGTCTTTGCATCTGCTGAAATTGTTCAGATTTGCCCATTTTTTCTTACAGTCCTGCATGCCCCATGGGACAGGTTCTTCAAAAGGCAAAGGAAAGTCCAGGACTAAGCAGCATCCTGCCTTTTATCGAAACTTTTATGTGGGATTCTTGTCTACACCTCCTGAACAATGCAGAATTAAATATTCCATCTTACAGGTTGGCTTTAATTTTCATTTAATTTACCTGTGATCCTACAGCTTCTCTTTTATTTCCAGTGCAGTGTGTCCTGAATACATCAGTTTTATTAGTATGGCCTGCTCACATAATCCCACAGTCTGCCAATCATCTTTGTCCTAAAGAATTTCATGTTCACAGCCTGTTTCTTGCAGTAACAATAAAAAAACTCTTCATCCTTTCTTTGAGAAAGGATGTTTTGTTTTCCAGCCTCTTCTTAAGAATTAAAGAAAAAAAAAGAGAAAGGGAAAAAAATACAAATTCTCCTTATGACATTCTCTTTTTCCAACAGTTCCATCACTGTGTGCCGCATTTGTTGTGTATCCCTGCAGCAGGATTATGCTTCTTCACCAAAGTTTTGGGCTGTCAATTCCCCACTGTTTATACAGTTATCATTAAAGGTTCCTGTCATATCCAAACCTTGTTTTTTTCTCTTCATCTCTGCCAGCACTCTGTAACCCGCTCTCACCTCGGCACATGGCCATTAACATACAGAGCACGGCCGCTGCTGTTGTTGTTCTCATTATTACCATAATGGCTCAGGCCAGAGGAGTGAAGCAGCTTTAGGCACTGTGCAAATAACAGACAATCCCTGACAAAAAGAGAAAGCTCTGGCGTTGTTCAAAATAATCGCAAAATCATTCCTGTGAGTATCCTGGCTCTCCCTTTAAAATATTCATTTCTAGCCATTGGAAAGCTACTATTAAATGCAATATGTTATCCTTCTGGTTTTTTGGCAGAGTGTCCTGGGTACAGAGACAAGTTTTTAGCCCTGTCTTTACCCTGCACTCTCTTCAGGAAGTGTTTTTATTTGTTTGGTGGTGAGCACCCATCTTTTGAGGGTAGAAGTCTTTCTTTTGTACACTCTTTTATATTGTGGTGGTTATTGTGATTTTTCAGTAAATTTGGGTTCCAACCTATGATTTCTCCCAGTGTTCCTCTATTATCGGAAGACGTGGGGGGGAAAGGGGAGCAGCCTTGAGTGAGTTTCATTTCTCAGCTGGGTTTTAAACCAGCCCACAGAGCTGACTGTTGTGCACTGTTCCTTCCTCAGCACCTCACTTTCCAGCTACTTTTAGCAATGGCATTGGAGCCACAGCAGGGGAATCCCCACAACACTTCCCTTGCACTGTTTCCTTTCTCCTTAATTCACTTGGGGGATTGTCCACATTCAGCCATTTTACCGAAGTTTGGACCACTGTGGCATAGAGGAGCCAGATTTGGGGCCTTGGATGGTAGTGTAACATTGGGCTGGCACCCAGGACAGACGTACAGAATCAGTAATAAATCATGAAATAGGAGGGAGCATAGCAGAGCGTGGAACCAGATGCTCTTTAAAGTCCCTTCCAGCCCAGACCATTTTTTACAATGATTCTATGATTTCCTAATGTGGGAGCTGGAGGACACAAGTGGAGGTGAGACCTCCCTGGCTCTCGAAGGTGCAAACACCAGAGCAGGATCTCCTGGTCTCAGACAGCAGGAATTTTCTCCCTCCATGCCTCCTCACATCCCTCCTTCATCCTCCTTCTGCAACACAGCAGCCACCTACAGAGTAGGCCAAAGAAGTCTTAATAGTTTTTCCTACCCTAAACAATTCTATGATTCTGTGATTGTATGATAATGGACATTCAGGAAGGTCCCCAGTCTCTCCTTTCCCCCAGTAATAATTCTGGGAGGTTATTGCATTAAAGCTGTTTGAGTTTATTGTCTTGCAATATAATGATTCTTTGAATAGGGATGGAAGAAAGGGAGGGACACCATGGTGAGGGAACTTCAGGATATTGGATTTTCAAAAACTGGACTCTGTCCCTGGTTCAGGGGGTATTCTCTGGCCAAGACAGCACTCTTCACATTTTAGGATGAAAATATTTCTGGCTGGTAGAGGAATCCTTAATTGATCAAGATATGGAAGCCACTACATTAATGCAAAGTTATTGTCCCCAGAAAATAAAGAAAAATTAAAAATAGCACAGTACATTTTGACAGAGCTTTTGTTATTTTCTTTTTATGTTCAGTTCCTTTGAGTCTGTCTTTTTTCTCGTTAGGAAAGCTTAATTACCATTTTCACTTTCATTTCATTACCAGGGCCAGGTTTTGGTGCTCTGTAGGCAGCCACTAATTGTTCGGTACCCACATGAGATGAAAGCTTCTTGGTGCAAGGAGCACTGCAGGTATGGATGGAACAGATCCTGCTCTGGATGGAGGAAGGAAATTAGAAAACTTTTCATGGCAAAGCAGAGCTGTAGGATCCCAGCCATAAAGAAACGCAAAGGCTTTCTGAGGTAGCTTTTCCTGCTTTTTAACGCTATCAATTTGGACTGAAGCTCTTAAAACTGCTTTGGTTTTCCATTGAAGTAATCCTGGGGTTGAAGAAGTGTCCTTAGGTCCGTGCCCCCAAGCTGCTGGATGCCCATTTCCGTGGGTTCCCATTAGTGTGCCTAGCAGAGAGGCTGTATGGAGGCAGGGAAGAAGCTGCCTAAGGAAATCCAACCTCCAGGTGCTCCTCAGTGGAGCACGAGAATAACCATCTGTGGAGGGTAAACAGAAAACGTCAAGCTCTCCACTTTTTTTTTTGAGTATATAAATTTTATATAAAATTATATTTAAATCAATTTTGTATAGTTAATATCAAAATTGTTACAAATCAATTTTATTATATTTTTATAATGTTATATGAATTTTACATACAAAATTTCTGAACATCTGTGGAGGTTTCAGGAGGTATTTGGAGAAGAGGACTGGAGGAGGAGACAGCAAAGTAATGAAGGGGAGGAAGAGGAGGAACTGGAACAGGAGCTGGAAGAGCAGAAAAGCTAACCCTTCCTCCTGCCAGCCTGTTTTCCATGTTCCTTCTCACCAGATAGGCTGCAAGTGTGGGGCACACGTGGTACCTTGCTAACACTGCCTCTATCAGTAGCAGACTCAGAAGGTAAAAGGCTTGACATTTATAAGGCTGAATACGTGGCTTGGCTCCCCTCCTCTGGCTGGGGAGAGAAGTCCAGCCTGATGGGCGGAGTTACCTGTTAGATCTAAATAAGTAACTCTGGGAGGGAAGCTCAAGCTCTGTACACTAGATACCAGCATTAATACTTCCCTCTATCATGGCCCGTATTCCCAAGCAGCAGCATGAGGTATGAAAAGAGAATTTAGTGTCATTTACACTTTGGTCATGGCCTCTGCGTATTTACAGTGCTAGGGGCTGCAAGGAGCATAAGGATGGTGAGACTCAGAAGACAGCCTTTATTTCAGCATTTGAGACAATCTCTCCCAAGTTTGTTGCAGCAAGCACCTCTTGACTTGCAAGTACCAAGCTGCTTTGGGAAAGACCTGAGATAAAGGAGGTTTTGGGGATGGGATGCACCTGTCCATTTTCTTCTCAGCATTGCCCCACGGCAGTGTTGGCAGTGGGAGCTGTGAGCAGTGGGATGAACAACTTGTCTTCATCTGACAAACAACACCATGAAAAGTTTTAACCATGAAAAAAACCCATGAAAGTTTTAGCAGTATCATTAACAATTTTGCATGGGCTGGTTGCTCTGTGCTGAAGGAGTTGTGTGGAGCAGGATTGTCTGCATGTGAATTACTCAGGTTTGAATCTCTGTGGCTGAGCACTGTTCTGCACGCAGAAAGGCTGAAAACTTTGCTCCCTCCATGCTCCTGCAACTGGTTTGGTGATAGGGGAGCATATTAATGCTGCCACCTGGTATTCCCGACACATCTGAGGGCTCATAATGCAGTACAAAACTCCCTGGGGAGTGAATGGATGAATTGGCAGATAAAAACGATCAAGGAATCTGTAATTCACATGTTTGAACCAGAGTTCTCATTTTGCTCACTTTGTTCTCTGTAAGGATAATTCTTTCTGAAAATGAAACCTCCTTTGACATTTCTGAAAGCTCCCACACCCAGAGCTTGCTCTGTTCCTCGGCTTTTAGAGGCAACCACAACTATGCTACAAGCAAGTGAAACCCCACAGACATTTAGATCTCTCCAGTGACCAGAGCTTTAAACCTAAAAGCCCCTTGGATTAGATATAAATGCTTTTGCCTTATCCCAAAATTGGCTTCTGCAAGAACAGAGGATGAAGTGTTGGTCCAAGCCCCGGCGCCTCTTGCAGGGATGATATAAATTAGTTTCCAGCACGTGCGTGGCTCTGATACCCACTGAAACTCCAACAGAAGCTGGGTGTAGTCTACCTGAAACAGATGAAGAATTTCTTAGCTCCCAGCTCTTCAGAGACAAGTAACAGTGCTTCTCTCAGTGCCTTTAGCTGTGTGACTCCCAGTACTAGGCTTAACTCTGTTTTTTTCCTCAGCTTGGGGGTGAAACCAGCTAAACTGCTCAGTATTTCCAGAGCATGAATCCAGTAGCGTGGTTGGGAACACCTCTGCAATTGCAGTGTCAGTTTTTGAAAAGAAGAAATTCTTCTGGTGGGTTTTCCCTTTTCTGCCTATATGTTTTTTTTGCTGTTTGTTTGGGGTTTGCTTTGTTTTCTGATTTTATTTCGGTTAAGATAGCTAAGGAACTCTTTGAACTACTACCCTCAATATGGCTTTCCAAAACTAAATCATGGATTAGGTTCTGGAATGTGGTTTTCACCCTTGACCCTCAGAGCTGCTCTTAACCACCTGTGGCAGCATTTGCTTTGGCTTTGATATGTTCTAGATCAAAGCCAGAAGCAGGAGGAAGAAGATTTAGACAATCTTTTGGGAAGTAGAGGCTTCTAGAATACTTCCCTCCCAATAGCTTTAAAATAGAGGTGAACCAAAGTAGGACTGAAGTAGGAATTGGAGAAAGTGAATGTGGATTTTCCAAGCCTCTGGCAGTGGAAGCAGCAGGTTCTGCATATTTATTGATTACCATGTGCTGTACATGCTAGAAGGGGGTATTCAGAGCTTAAGGTGGGCGTGTTTATTGTGTCTGGTTCAGAAGTCAGCATGAATAAATATGAGGCAGTGGAATGCAATTGGACTGCTGACAATTTATTTTGACTTGCTTACATGCAAGAGGAGAGAGGGAAGGAGGGAGGGAGCAAGGCTGGGCTGTGAGCTCTGCACAGCGACAGAGGGGCTGAGGGCTTGGTGAAGAGCACATTGGGAGGGACACAGAAGGATCTTCAAGGCCAGCTCTTGAGTGAGATGCCCATATGGGATTGAACCCATGATCTTGGCATTATTAGCACCCTGCTCTGACCAGCTGAGACAATCTCAGGGTCATTTGTCACTCTAATGAATAAATCAGGCTCTGGATCCATGGGAAACCTTGGTAATCATTTTTACTAGTTTTCATTTGTTCTCTTTTGGCATCTTTTTTGGCATGAAAATAAATTATAAAACACCTGCCAATACGGAAAAGTTGTAAAGGAGTCAATATTTTTTTGTTTTTATTATTTTGTCTAACATGAAGAAAAAGAGTCCTTCCATTTGGATTACATACACAATGCATGGTCTTTCATTCTGCTCTGGAAGGATTTACTTGGGGAATACAAAATATTACGTACCAATTGCTTGTGATAAATTTAATCCTCTCCCCAGCAGCAGTATTAGGGGTCTAATTTGGATTTACAGCAAAGCCTAGATAGCTTTTTTTTTTTTTCAGTGCAGCAGCATAAACAGCCCCTCCTGTGAATGAGAATCAGGACCATTGTGTCCCCAAAAGTATCAGAGAACATTTGTGAAAGCTAAGAATTTAATTCACTTTCATCTTTATTTTCTTAAGGATGTGTGAGGGCGTTCTTGTCAAGTTGGACAAAAGAGCCCCAAAACGCTTCAAATCAGTGACTGGGAAGACAAGTGGGGGTGTCTGGAACCCTAAGGCTCTTTCAGGGAATAGGAGACAATGACTTTTCTCCAGGATCCCTGCCCCGTGCCCAACTGCCTTTAGTGGATCCCCAAGACAAGGTCTGTGGGAATTTGCAGCTTCCAGAAAAAAATGAACTTTTGTGCAATGTAAAGCAAAATCTCCACGGGATTTGCCGCTTCCTTTTCAAATATGTGTGCAAATCTCACAGGCCAGCACCTCCCTGATCCTACCTGTGGCAGGTTCCAGTGGCTGCAGGACCAAGCCCTGAGCTCTGCTCTGCTGTGCTGGGAGTAGCTGAGGACATTCTGGAGGCAAGACTTGTCAGGAAAGGTAATATTTTTTTATGGGAGCAATTCACAAAGGTGAATAAAAGGGACAAGATTTTAGAGCTCCTGGGTCCTTCTTCATGTCTGAAATAGGAGCAGCAAGAAACAAGTCAGGGAACTGCAACTCATAACTCTGGACACTGAACATCAGGGCCTCGATAGAGATATTGTTTTTACAGCACTTTATAATTCTTATCCCCTCCTCTCAGCTTACAGCTTCTTGTTAAACCAGCAATAAATTACCTGCTGCTCTCATTTTCTCTCTCCCTCTCTTTCCCAGAGGACTGAATGACTTCTTTACTTCTCCTCATGCTAAAAATATTCCTCCTCCACTTCCTGGGTACCGAATACCTTTCCTCACCCAAGGTGCCACCAAGTTAATGAATCAAATTAAAGCCTAAAATTAAATTGAGCAGTTATTCTCAGTTTGTACTTAGTGCTGCAGCTTGCATTTATAACCTAGACCCAAAGACAGGGAGGTGTGTGCGCCTGAAAATCAGCTTGTTTCACACTGAATACATCAATTGCTTTAATAAAATGTACTATGCTTAAATTGACTTTGTGCCACCCAAATAAAGCAGGCAGAATTCCCATGGTGATGGAGGACTGGCAGCCACACTTGGAACTTTTTCGGGCATATAGAGCTGCTCTATGATTTTTGGGTTTTGGTGAGGGTGATCAGTCCCTGGGGGACTGGGGGTTAATCCTGCACTGCCAACAACATGTGCAGAGGGTCTCTTTTCCAAACTTGGTCACTTTTTACCACAAATTTTAATACCCACCACCAAAGCCATCCCAATGTCTCTTCAGGGTTTAACCGCTGGGCACAGGTGAAAGAAGTGCAGAGCATTCCTCGGCTCATCCCACAGATGAGCCTGGGAATGGCAGAGAAGGGCTCAACCTGTCTAAAAGGACCTGTTTCTCTTCATTAGGCCAGAACTGTAATTTGGATACTTCCTTCAAGAGATCTGTTTTGATTTTTATATTTTTTTCCTTCAGAACAACCTTTTAGGGTCAAATTTAGCTCTGTGTGTTTAAAATAAATAAAGAGCATTTAACGTGAAGAGTCACCACCTGATTTCAGTTAAATCAAATATCTCTGCTCACTGAAAATACTTGAGGGAGCCTGAAGTTTCATTTCATAAGAAATCTTAAAAATTTTCTACAATTATTATTTTGGTTTAGCTACTGAACTGGAAAAATTATTTATTTGCACAACTCTGATTAAGGCAGAAAGGAACTTATTTAAGTACTTTGATTAATTATGCCTCTATTCCCTGCTAAACAGAAGTGGGAATTCCAAGTCAAAGGAAACTATTGCTTCTCTTTTCTTCACTGCATTGGTAGAAGGCTTTGAATATGCATGTATTCCCTTCCATTAGGGTAAGGCTTCTGCCTGCTGCTGGGAGCTGCTTCGTGACATAAGTCATTTACATTTTGTCTTGTCCATGCCTACTAGCCAGGTTTCAGTAGTGTATTAATGTTAAACAAAAATAGTTGCACTGCTTTTCCACACTCGCCCTGTGGTTTTCCACACCTCTTGCCCTCATTCCTGATGTTTCATTGGTGTCGGAGAGAGGGGAATAAAGGGTGCAGATTTGAATACTGATAACAGTTCAGCTGAAAATTGCAGTGTTTTGGTTAATAGCAGGAGTGATTCTGCTTGGAAATGTGCCCCATGCTTCTCTTTCCCCTGCCATGGTCGCGGGTCCTGTGCTGCACCCTCCTTTCTCTTCTGCCCAAGGGGCAGGAGGGAATCTCTCGGGATGGGGAGATGGGAGAAGGGGTGCCTGGATCAGGAAAGTCTTTTGGAAGCTTTTCGGGGGCGGCAGGAGGAATCAAAATCCGAGAAATGTAGACGGAAGAGCTCTGCCCAGCTGTTGGCACAGCTGGCTGCGCTCCCCTCATTTTGCCTGCAGGCCCTGGGGCTCGTCAGGGAAACAGGAGTCAATCTCTCATGCAGGAATGCTAAAGCTCTGCTTGCCTCCTCCACTTTCTTTAAAACACATCTCAAATTACAAATGGCCAATCGATACAGGTATGGCTTTCTATTTTTTTTGTTGTTGTTGTTCAAACATTGATCAATAGATGTTGCAGCTGTCTGCTTTCAAAGATGTGATTCACTGTGACTCTCACAAAAGCTGAACCATTCTAAACTAATTTCTGTGCTCCCTGTACAGCATTTGAATTTTCCCTGAAGCAGCTGCTCCATGCTTGACCATTTCTCACAATTAGAGATTTTTTCACACAGAAAAGTGTCTTAAAGCCCTACACTCCCTTCTGGCCCCAATCTCAGTGATATTCCTGCATATGTACAATTCTACATTAATAGTGACTGGATCCAGAGGAGATGGCTGCTGTCACAGAGATCCAAGAGAGAGCAGAGAGCTGTCGTGGAAAGAAACATATTATTATGGTTTTGTTTTCAGCATTGACTAGCCAAAACTTTTTGGGTGGCATAAAAGAGCATCACCAGCTGCTTACACCCCTCAGTGCCTGTGGAACCTTGTCAGGAGAGCAAGTTCTCTGCTTACTGTCAAACAGTTCTGCTGCTTTAGCACTTACAGGAGCAGGAATTGCATCATTTTCCTTGAGATGGTTGAAAATAGGCATTGATAAGCACTCGGCAAGAAAAATGCCACTTTATTTTCTGGACATGATTGATGGAGGGTGACTACCATAAGCCTTGGCTCTCCTCAAAGAGAGATGTCCCTCCACAACAGAAATGCAGTGAAACAGACGTAACAAAATGACAGACAGAGGTGGACGTGTGAGCAGCTCACAAATCCTCCCGATCCCTCCTTTTCACCTGCCAGGCAAATTGCAATTGTCAGGCACCAGGAAAATACAACATTCTGTGACATTGAGCGCCTGTAGTCCCCCTCTTACACAGGAGGTGACAAGAAAACCGCGGGCTTACAGTGGTTCATTGCATCTCTTGCAGGGATTTGGCCCCACACTCCTGTCTTCCTTCCCAGAAAAAACAAACGTGAGGTGCTGTGGTTTTATTTGAGAAGCCCAAGAAACAGGCCACTAATATCCCACAGGGACAGAGGATCTCTTATTCACAGGAAAAAACTCACCACAAGAGCCCACACCCTTTCCTCACCCCTCCCTCAGTGCAGAGAGGCACTTGAGGAAACGGTGATGGGATCAGATGGAGTGAGTGGCTGGGTGTAAATGTACAAACACTGCAAACAGTTGAGGAAATGGGCCCATGTGGTACCTTTCTTAATACACAGTGGTCCTGCACATCATTAATCCAGTATATTTAACAATTCCACTGTAAATTTTGAGGGTCCAACAACTGCAATTCTGGCATTTAATGCCTCTCAGGAAAACACTGACCCAGCCTGAGATGTATTTCTGGTTTCTGCTGGTCTGCTTCTATCTCAGAGCTGGGAAAGCAAACAAGCTGAAGAGTGAATAGACAAATAATTCTGAATTTGGTACTGATCCCTCTGGGTCTTTGTGCTGGTGAGGCACAGATGGGCTGACAGACAATTTCAGGCTCAGGACTGATCTCTGCAGACCTCCATAAGCCAGGCAGCTAGATAAATAATTTCAGTTTCTCTGCTGATACCCCTAAGTAAACAGACAGATTCACTTTCTGGCCCAGTCCCTCTAGCAGGCCAGGGGATAAGCAAACAGAGGGACAATTCAGGTCCTGTTGTGAACTCTCACATCCTTCCAAATTTAGATTTTGGATGTGAACAGATCCTGCTCTTCACCCCCTCCCTTTGCTGCAGTGGGGTTACAACTGCAGCTGTCAAGTTTGATTTTAAAAACCAAACTTTGTCCCATTTTGTACTAATGTAAACCAACCATGCTGAGAATTACTATCTTCATGTTAAGAACCACTAGTTTTTGAAAGGTCTGGTTGAAAATGGAACCATATCTCCTCTATTACTTCTGGTTCTCATTTAAGAATGATTTGAAATAATAAAACGATGTACTTGCAGCAATTTCCTCTTTTATTTAACACCCAAATATAGTGATGCTAATAATATGAGACATTGGATTCAATTTCCTATTTTGGGGCTTCTTTCTGTTTTTAGAGGCTTTTTTACTGCTCTTCTCCCTTTGGTGCTGGGGAGGAAGTCCCTGATTCTTGCTCTAGCCCCAGCCCATCTTTACAGTCCTAGGTGTAAAGTCCCAGATCTGGATCTGCCTCCTCACAGCTTGGCTCAGGACAGTTTATAACTGAAGAGTCTCAACAGCCTCCCAGGAGCTGTGATCTGCTCCTACTGCCCCATTCTTTTTTCTTTAATGTTTTATTAAAGAATATATTTTCTCTTCTAAAATAGCTAGTGAAAAACATTTTATTAAGTGAAAAAAATCCAGATTATTTTGGCCTAGGACTGTGGGATCTGTGGTGACCACTGCACACTGCAATTTGACCTCATGTCCTTTTTTTTTTTTTTTTTTTTTCTGTAAAGAGTTCCCTGCATACATTTATCAGTCTCTCTTTTGGGAGAGAGAATAATGAGCAAGACAGAGTTGAAAGTACACAGTATTTTCTGGGATATTTTCTGAGATCTTTACTCAGAAGGTCTTGATTCAAGAGGTTAATTTGACCAGTTATGAATTAAGAGGTTAATTTAACCAGTTATGAATTGAAAAATAAATATCTAGAAAAGGTGAGGTCTTTTCTGTATCTTCTGGATTTTTGGCATCCAAGGAACCTCCTTTTCCTCCCTGATTCCCAAGGCTTAGCTCTGTCCTATCTTGACTCTAGGGACTGGGTCTTTATGGGAGAGACTAACAATCAGATGAGTTTATTACATCCCAGTGATGCAGTGAAACTCAATTAATTTGCTTGCTCTGCTTCCCAGAATGAGAAATAGGCATGGCATAAATGTGAATGATGCCACCACTCTGGTTCCCTGTCAGCAGATAAATGCAATCCGATGATGTTTCCAAGTCACACCACCCTTCCTTGCACACCCCTGGGCTCTGTGGTGCTGCAGAAGACAGGAGGACACTCCACAGACACACCTTCCCTGGCAGAGTGCTGCGGGGTTTGCACAGCTTGGAGGGAGAGGTTACCTTTGTGTCCTGAGGAAACCTGCAGGAGGGACCATGAATGGAAAGTCAGAAAGCTGTTGTGTCCTTGGCTGAGGATTCGGGCAATTCTTTGGCAGGATGAGACCCTATCAGGCAGTACAGCACTGGTGAGAGGGCAGGGCAGTGGAAAACTCAAAAAGAAAATCCCAGGAGGAGTCAGGTGGGAAAGGTCATCACTGAAATGGTTTTACTCCAGCTGTCAAATTCTTCTCAATAGAGAGTATCTAATAGCTTTTTCCCAGAGGAGTGGAAACCTCTGTCCTTATATTCATCCTGCAGAGGACAACTTGATAGCTTTGAGAATTGGAGGGCAGTGACTTGAAGGTATTTTTTACAATTGAAACACTAAGTCCATATGCAGTCCATTAAGTACCACAAATGCTGGAAGTCAGTGCAAGGTAAAAGTTCTTTTTCTCTTTTGTTCAGGTTCTTTTGTAAGAGAGAAAGTGGTGCTGGCACCAGGAATTTCCTCCAGCTCTCTAGCTTTCCATTACATTTGCTGTTTTGTCTGCTGTTTGCTCCTTCTCTTTCTCTGTCCCACACATCGCAGACCTTTTTCTGTTCATCAGTGCTCCCTCACCCTTCTCCCTGGCCCCTAGGCATAACTTTCTCCTCATGACTGGGCAAACCCACTGTGATTCACATCTGACCTCACTTTTTGGACTGCCCACAACACTTGGCATCTCCCATCTGTATCAAACACTAATGAATTACACTAAGGACACACGCCAATGATTTTCCAGTGGCTCATCCATTGAAGGCGTGTTCATCTGTGCATCAGGGGCTCGCTCCTCCACTTTTTCACCTGAAATAGCAATAACACTACAGGCTCTGGAGATTTTGGAGCAGAGTGTGAGATTTGGTGGTTGGGAAAGAGGGCAGAGAGAGTGAGACGTCTGGTAGGTCATGGAAACATAGTTAAGG
Organism: Bombycilla garrulus; assembly: GCA_013400315.1. Taxonomy (NCBI): domain Eukaryota; kingdom Metazoa; phylum Chordata; class Aves; order Passeriformes; family Bombycillidae; genus Bombycilla; species Bombycilla garrulus. Next base: position 385,161 of record VXBU01011268.1, on the reverse strand, counting down.
ATTGCCTGAATATCCCTTCATTTTCAAATTGCAAAAGAAGCAACACATGAAGCCAAAAGGAGGTAGATGCAAAAACTTTCAGGACATAAATCTCATCCAACACTGGTGGTGAAGCTCCAGGTGCAGAATGTTGTGAATTGCCATGTGCTTGCATGGTTTTCAAGGGAAGATGGGAATAGATGGAGGTGAAATCCTTTCAGGGATATGCAGAAACCATTTATGGGCCAGGAGCCAGGCTTAAGGGAGCCTGAGACAGAGCCTCAGTAAAACCACAGCAGTTTGGAATATAATGAAATCTCTGGGTGGTGGCTTCTGGTACAGGGCTCACCTCCCAGGAGAGGGAAAAATGTTTGCAGGAAAATGGGTGGTTCCTGGAAGATATTCCAACACTGGCTCCAGGCAAGCCTTTTGTGGCTGTTAGGCCATAGCAAAAATTTAGCAGTGTAATAGAGTAGCGGGGAAGAGGAGTGAACTCCTGTGATTTCAGCTGTCCAAGAAATTAACTTAGCGTAGACACTACTGTTCCAGGAAAGCTGTCAGCAAGCAGTGAAAGCAAATAGGGATTTTGTTTAAAAAAAAAAGTTCTCTGTTATCTGAGAGATGAAATGCAATCAGTTTAGAAGAGAATGACAGAAGATCTCTTTTATATCTGACCTCTAAAAGCCCTGGAGTACATTGGCTAAGGAAGATTTAATTGTGTTCCAGCAGCACTGCTGGTAGAAAGTTAAGAAATTTCACCTGGAGCTGAGAGAACTTCTATAGTAGACTAAAGATAAAGGGATATAAAAAAAAAAAAAAAAAAGAAAGCAAGGAAGCAAAAAATCCATCAGCTAAATCACCAGGAAAAAAAAAAAAAAAACAACAAACCACTTTTCTGACACTGTGTTTCTGGAACAGATTTTAACAGTACCATAACAGAAAATAAAGCACCCCCACAAACCTCCTGTGCTTTAATGAAATGACAAGAAATGGTAATCATGGTATAGAGTAAATAGACAGGAGTGGGGACTGCCTAAACTACTGGAGCTAGAAAGCTGTATTTTATTGCTCATGAACAGAGTATAAAATATCAGTAGTGACAATCCGAAGAGCAGCATGAAAAATGAAATTTGCTTGAATTAATCTCAAGGAATCTTGATAGAAATTAAACCCCGAAGTGCTGTGAGCGAGCTATTGTGCTAGCCTGGGAAGCAAAATAATTTTGTGAGTGTTTTAAAAGTGATGAGAGAGTGTGACAGGATGCTTCAAACCAAAGGCCTTCTGCAAGTTGTAATCCAGCAGTGCATTTTGGACTGAATCTTGGGCATTCTTTAAAGAAGGAAAACTGATATGGATTTGTTGATGGGAAGATACATATTGAGGTCTTTGTTTCACAAGACACACAGCCAAATGCTGGCATCCATTCTCCAGAAGATTGCAGGCACCAGCTTCCTGCCCAAACTCCTTGATTTGGGCCAGAAAGTAGTATTTACTGGAAAAAAAAAAACCCAAAAAAACTACCAAACAAACAAACAAACAAAAAATCAACAGACTAAACAAACAAAAACCCGAATCTGCCCACAATATAGACAGATTTTGCTAAAAAAAAAAGAAAAAAAATTACCTGTTATTGATGAGATGAAGGAACAATCTCTGTATGGAGAGGAAACGCTGGCTGGATGCTGATGCTGAACTTTCTTGCAAAGCAATCATCCTTAAAGGACATCCAAGGAAAGAGATGGCATAGGAACAAAAGGCAATCCAACTCTGGTGCAATTAAAGGTGCAAAATCATGAGTTGGCACATCAAAAGCATGCTGAGATCACACAGGTATCCAAGGCAGTGATAACGATGTGAGGCACCCGGAATGAGGCAGCCACACAGAAGAGAGTGTGAAACGTGCATGAGGTCTGGTGATGGTGGCATTTGTGAATGTGGCTTGGGTATGAGCAGGGAAGGTCACAGCAGTCCCTGCAGCATGGAGAAGGAAAACGGAAAGCTGGGAGCTCTGCAAATGCTGTGCTGGTTTTTGTCATTTGAACAGGAAATGAGAGTAGGTAACTTAGTTGCGAAAAGAAGTTTGGCATTCCTTTTTCTCAGTAAAATAAAAGCTTATGGCTTTCCATCCAGAAAGCACTGTAACAAGGGATTCGGGGCCTTTAATCATGGTATTCACTGGCCAACAGGGGCAGTAAGAGGAAATAAAGGATGTGCTTGATCTTAGAGCTGTCACTGAAATGCAAACCCCTTGGCAAAGGATGGAGCAGAGTCCAGGTTCCAGTAAATAAAAATGGTGACGTCTTGGATGCTCCCATATCACTGCAGCCTTATAAAGAACTGGATCATTAGCTATGATATTACTGAGGAAAGCTGAACACCACTGTAGGGTTGTCTTATCAGGATATTTCATATTTCAGCTCATTTAACAGTGGGATGTGTACTTTTCATTACACTGTTGTGGCAAAAGTGGAAGTGCTCATTAACTTTCCTGGGAATCAGATGCTTCTTCTGGATAAATATGCCTGTCAGAGCTTTACCAGATCATTATGTTATAAGGGGATGAGCTGTCCTGAAAAATTTGCCGCAGAATAAATTTGAAATTAGACTGGGTAATCAAGAGATAAAACCTTAACAAGTGAAAGAATCATGGAAAGCAAGGCACAATGGCTGCAGGTTCACAGACAGAGCAGGATCTGTGAGCAAAGGGATGTTCTGCGTGTCTTGGAGCACGATGAACCATTTGTCCAACAAAGGAGGTCACCTGGCAGGCACACAGAAGATGGAAATGCAGAACACATCCCTCATCTGTGGATCGTTTTTTAGCAAAACAGATCAAAATGGATTTTAGCAGTCAATCCAGACCAAAATGTTGGCATCTTAATATTAAACCTTCATGGAGAGAGGAACAGAAATTACCTGCAGTTTACAAACACAGCACAAGCGGTTGACAGAACTGAGATCTCTACATAGCAGATTTTCTAGGGAAGGGCAGCAGTCTGCATCCAGACACAGAACTGGGGGAAAATGAAAAAAAAATTCTGAGCAGCGGCTGTGCCTGGATTTGGAGTAATCCAGAGGATTTGGGTTTCTACCCTTGGAGGAGAGGGAGCTGCTGCTGTCATGGAGCCATGGCTGAAAGCAGTTGCAGCATTCTCTCAGTGTGTCACGAGGTTTTTACAGCTGGGTTACTTTGTTAGGTATGGGAAGATGCTGTGGAGAAACCTGGAGGTAGCTGGAGGCAGCAGCAGAGAGAGAGTAGGAAATGCAGCTCTGAGAGAGAACTATTCATCCTTCTGCAAAGAAACCACAGAGCTCCAGTGGGTAACCTGGCTCTGTGTACTGGAATTTCTTATGTCTGGGGCTTCCCTGAAATAACAGGGTCATTCTCTGAGGGAATGACTCTCAATAGCAAATGGATATATTGGATTTCAGAAAATAAAATCAAAAGCTGGGGTCAGGACTCTGGGCAGACTGCATTTTAAGAGTTGTTTTTTTGGGTTTTCTGTGATGCTATTAGTTGTCTTTGGCAAGCTCATGACCTCCAGGTAGAGTCACAACTCAGAATTAATTTGTTTCCTCCTTCTCTTTCCATTTATCATGTATGTAAATCTCTGTTAAGAGACAAGGATTATTTCTGCACCTAGTGAAAAATATTAGAATTGTAGCAGTTGATGAATCATAAAGAGTCCAATCCTTGTAAGCATTCCTGGCATTGCCCAGAAATTTGGAGATTTTAGCTTTGAAGGAACTATAATTGTCAGAATGTCATGATTAATTTTGTTGAGTGGAATCCTTTGTGCTTCGTAGGTATTGCAGTGTATGAACTGGTGCCTTCGAGTCTGCAGAGGTTGATGTCATAGTGCACTGCTATTAACAGATGTATTTTAAAGAAAGAAACTTCCGTTTAAAGATAGTGGAAGTGGAGGTGGGAGAAGTGAAAGTGTGAGTTACTCAGAATATTTATTATAAAGCAGCAGAATTAACAGAACTTGACCAAGACTCCTTTTAAAAATTACTGTACAGGTCCTGTTGGCTTTGAAAAGTGGCAGCAAAGATTTTGTGGGAGTAGCTATTCACCTCAAATCTTTGGCCATATGGACATTAAATATAAAGCTTGTTTCTTGACAAGAGTCGCCCATATATAAAAAAGACCTTATTAAATTTTTTTTGAGTGCTACACAAAAACTTAAAACAATGCAGGTTTGTTCCTCAGTTAAGATGCCAGCTCAAATGCAATTATTGTAATTTAATAAAAATACAAGTTGAGGCTTTGTCTCAAAATACCCAGAAATGTTCCAGTTAGGAGCTGTATGAAGAGATGGGAGGTGAAATCTTGAAGGCACTGCAATGCCCATTGTGTCCCTGAGCGGATTTGTAGGGAAACAGGACTGCTTCCTCTCCAGCTCTGATGAGTTTTTACAGAACAACCCTGCCTGTGTTTGTCTTGTCCAAGCTGGCTCCTGGCTCCTGCAGGAATGTCTGTGCTCAGCGCCAGGCCACTACAGTTTCACACTGGTCTGTGCACCCTGGCTCGTGTGGAGAGGTGGGTGAGGGTCAGTGACTGTGCACCCACACTCCTTGTTTTTACAGGAGAAAGCACCTCTTGAGCTGGGGCAGGAATCACAAACTACTGCATGAGCAGGGTGGCAGCTTGCTCGCGTTTTTCTCAGGTGAAGCTGACAGTTTGACTGATTTTGACAAAGGTGTTCTTTTTGTTTACAACAATGGCTCTACGCAGAGAATCTCTGCTGCTGCCTGAATCCCACTGGAGGATGCAGAGGAACCCGTTCATCCTGTTTCTATGGAAACTCATGAAGGGGGCGGGGGCTGCGGGACGACAAGGGAGGAACGGGGAGAAGCAAAATAAAAACTAGAACAAGTCGCTAACAAAGTACTCTAATTCTGTGCTGCTTGTTGACATTTGTCATTGAAAATTTTTGTAGCACCGAGATGACTGCCAGGCAGTGTCCCTAAATCCAGAGGCAAAGAAGACTTTAATAATGCAATACTGGACTCGCAGAGACAGCTTAGTGCTAATTGTCCTCTCTCCAGTGACTTCAGGAGCACCAGATTGGAGCCTATAATTTCTGACATGCCCATAAGAATAAATGTTATTAAATTTCTGGGATGGAGTCTGCTACCAAGTGCAACTTCACTTTTCCTTGGCTCTGCTGGGGAGACCTGTGTAGCTGAGCACTTCTGAGAAATGATGCAAAGATCTGGAACTGTAAATATGCAGTTTTGAACCTCTGCATCTTGCGTAGAAATCCTGGTTTGCAGAGCAGCTTTATCATTGGGTCTGAAGATGGCCAAACCTCTGTTTCAGGAATTAGCTAAGGCTCTGGTCAGCTGGAGTTTGGGTCATTAAGAATGCTGTAAGATGCAGGAAAGCTTTTGAGATATCCAAAAGGCACCCTTAAATTAGATACCCATTGGTTCATCTGATCCTTCTGGGCGCCCCAAAAGCCTAAGGATGCAGATTTACCTGCACCTTTGGACATTTACAAAATCTTTTCAGCTTTGTTCGTAGATCAGTTCAAAAATGAGAGTTGGACACTAACACCCCTTTCAAAAATCTTGCGGGCTCTCGTAGAGAAACCAAGCAGGAGAAGAGCAAAAAAAACCCCACACATTTTTTTCCATCTCTCGGTTAAATGCACACTGCAGCACATCGTGCTTTGCCTGTGGGTCCGTGTGATGAAATAAAGCAATCAAAAGCAATGTATAATAATGATAGCTGTTTCCAGAACTGTCAGAGCTCTGCGGTGTCCAGGCCAAACATCCCCAAAAACCTTTATTCAGCTATTTTTTTCCCATACGCTGCACAGATTTATTACCTTTGTTGACTTTCCAAATGTTTATACTTGGAACATTCATTTGTCAAGGCTGCTTGCTGCATCTGCAATCAATCTCAGAGGTTTCAGTGCCACGGACAGCAGTACGAAAGCCTTATTTTAAAGATCACCTAAACCTTGCATTAGTCATTGTTGCAGAGTAAGGGAAGCTGGAATAATCTACCCCAAGTGCTTGTTCAGAATTGTGTCAGAGAACTTGATTTGTGTAAGTTGTTGTCACAGCAGCTCAGGCTTTCTGGACAGACAAGTTTTATTCAGAAAGGGTAAATTGCTGACGTAAAGGACAGATACAACTTTGCTTCCCACAGTGTCTCCAACGAGGCTGGAAACTCTTCAGAGTAGGGAAACTGAGGCTCGGTTTGCTGAATATTTCCCCAGATCATCTACCAATCCCATCAGCACTTATCCTACGGGATCGTTCCCAGTGTCTTGGCAAATTTCCCCAAGTCTTAAGACACAAACTGCAAGGCAATTGACTCTCAGCTGAGAGAAGGCAGGGCCTCTTTTCCCTGTGAATGCCTGTGGAAATAAGCCAGTTTACGTGTGCATTCAGCTGTATTGAGGGGCTCTGGATGGATGGGCCAGCAGAGGTTGTCCTTCCAACGAGTTCATAAACTGCAAACCCATCTGCAGAAAAATCCGTCCTGCTTTCCTGGTGAGCTCGAGTGAAGTCTGCTTGTTTTTGTTTTGGAAAGCCTCTGGGCTATTTTTGGCAATCTCATGCATTTATACATCTTCCCCGAGTGCCAGAGAAGCTCCCAAATTCCTACAAATCTCCTTTCAGAAATCCTTTCAAGGAGTAGCGTAAGCAACTTTGACTTATGGATGGCCCAGACTTAGGCTATCAAATGTCCATCAGTATGACAGGCATTTTGTTTCCTCCTGGATGTTTCCAGGACACCTGAAAGTAATGAGAAACGCAAGGGTTTGGGTGGATTTCAGGTTTTGTGGTCCCTTCATCCCTTAATTGTGGCTCATCTCATCCCCAGGGTTTATACCCTTCATGTCCAGGCTGCCAGGTGACCTCTCAGCCTGCTTTGCACAAGCAGCAGGGCAAGGAATTGGACTGATGTCCCCACAGAAGATGGCCAGCTGCCATCCATTTCAACAGCAAGATGAAGTCCAGGGGCTGACAGACCCTCTGCATCCTCAGCCTCGCACTCCTCTTCCTACCACAGCAGGAAATTTTGACGTCCTGCTTTGCCCAGCCAGAGGTACAGCACACTCTGGGTTTGCTGCTGTTTGGGGTTGTAGATTAAAGCTGCTTCTTCTCCACTAAAGCCACTCAGTTGTGATGAAGACCTGTCTCCAGTCTGTCCATGTCCCTGGTTCATATCTGTTTATGCACTTTGCATCAACACTCCCACCCAGTACTTTTGGGGCACTCTGAGGACAAGTTCCCATGGATAAAACACCTGCACTGGCCTGAGACCAGCATGGCTTTGCCCATCCCCCTATCCATCCACCTGCTCACTTATTCCCCCTTTCTGTTATAATATATTTGTCACATATTTGAGGATCTTCGGCCCCAGCCATCCCAGCAGGTGACTGGAAAATAGACAGAATTGTTTAAAAAGAACTGGCATTACCAAACAATTTTCCTCCCCATTACCTCACTTTCCAAGGAATTTGTCACTCTGGCTGCTGTTCAGCTGGCCCTTCTTGGGTATTTTTGGCGTGAGGTGCTGTGCCAAGCCCTTTGTGAATGTCCAGCATGCTCATGGTGCTTCCTTCTCTAAGGAAGAAGAGCAGAGAACCACACGCACAGCAAGAAAAGGTGTGTGCCAAAAGGGTAAAAATAGCCTTGGAAGAACTCTTCCTGCCCACTCCACACCATCCAAGCTTCAATTCATTTTTCACCTTCAGCTTTGCTTCCTTCTATACCTGGGTCAAAGAAAACTTGATTTATCTTTCTCTTTTGGGAGAAGAAAGTTCTTCCTTTCTTTGGAAAAATGAAGTTTCTATGTTGGTTCTGTAACCCACAGAGCCATGGAGAGAACTGACTTCTCCAACCAACCACCTAATCCTGAGAGCTGTAGAAAAAAATGTCCAGAATTGTTCACTCGAGCCCCAGGTTGAGCCCTGTCTTTGATGTCACTGGACTTTGCAACAGAGATTTTTGCTTTTCTCTCAGAGGAAACACCTGCAGCCTGGATTTCCTCTTCCCTGCATGCTCCCCCTACAGCTGAATCGTGACCCAGGTGTTCCTGGTGCATGGTCCAGAGATGATGCTTCTCCTGCCTGTGGGACTGATTTCTGCAGACACCTCTCCAATGCCAGGAGAGTTCAGAGCTTTTCTGAACTTTCTGCAGCTCTAGGAGAGCTTTTTATAGCTCAAGCCAGACGTTGAGGTTTTTTTGGTCACTGGACAATCTGAGACAAAGCAGAACAGTGCCAAATTTACAAAAACTAGAAATGTCATCCTTACCCCTCTCCCTTCCCCATCAAAAAAGCCTTTGAAACTGGCCATTAGGAGATACTGTTAATGCCAAGAATGTAATAGGAGACAAGCTCACATTAGCTGCTTTTATGGCTAAGGGGAAAGTGCTGACTTTTAGCAAAGAAAAATCTAGATAACAACTCTTTGGAAAGGTTAGAAATCCTCAGCTCCCAGCCTCACAGCATCTACTAGTTGGTGAAAGTCAGGAAATAATTTTGGTTTGGACAGATTGCTGTTTCCTAGGGGAGTTTTATGCCTTTCCATTAACAAAACAGTTATGAGCAGTTATTCAATCCTGTCTAGCAAATCTGCTTTCATTAGCATTTCATGCTCTGCACTGTTTTCCAGCTGCAATCACCTGTGTCCTGGGGACTCATGCTGCTTAATCACCTGGCGTTATGCTAAAGGCCCTGTTTGATCCAACAGGTACCTTATACAAAACCAAAAATCATTTCTGTTTCCAGGATCTTTCCTAATATTTTCAGTGGTGCTGATGACTTGAGCAGTCATCTGTCTCTCTGTTCCTCTTTGGTGACAAACTCTGAGAGGAGCAGTGGCTCCTCATGGCCAGGATAAATTCAGTTTTCTTCAGCTGTCATTCACAGAGTGCTTTCCCTGGCAGGCAGCTCGGAAAAGATTTTTTTGTCTTGAACTAATGAATCTTTGCTTTAGATCCCATGGGATATGCTTTCATGGATGCTTTGTTTTGCAGTGTAATTAATGTTATCAGTGTTAATGGATTCTTCAAATCCCAGTGTATCCTGCTGCCGCTGTACCCCTAACGTGTCTTACATGGAATATGTACACAAGGGAAGCAATCATCAGAGAGAGACAAAGCAGAGGCCAGAAGGTGTGGGATCACAGGCATTGCACCTGAGGGACAAACCTGCACAGGGAAATCCCTGCTCAGAGGGGCCCCTCACTGGGGGAAACCGTACTGGAAGACCCAAGTGTACATTCCCAAATGTGGTTGCATCAGGAAAAGCTTTCTTCTGGAAGAAGACAAGGCCATGGACAGATTGGCAGATCTCTGTATCCTGCATCCCTCTGCATCATTTTCACTGTGAATCTGTCCTCACCTCGATGCCCATGAAATAAGACCTGGAACTGTGGCAGCCCTTTCTTCACCGCCTGGGTCCAGCACTAAGCTCTCCCTGCATTCCCAGAACCTTCTGAGAGGTGCCATCCTGCGTCCCCTGGATCACCCCTCACCAGTCTTCCCATTCTCACTGAGTTCACCAAAGCTACCCAAGCTGGAGCAGCAGCAGCAGCCGGAATCACAATGCACAGGGCAGGCTTGGCACACTGTACGGCCTCTTCCTGCTGCTTTCCCCCTGCCTGAGTCCCTCAGGCATTTCTGGGACGTGACTCCAGAGGTGGAGCTCTGATGGAGTCACCTCACTAAATGTGCATCCAACACATCCCTGCATGACAGCCCTCCCTGTTCCGGCATTGCCAGCCCCGTGTGGGGTGGCACACATAGGATGTGTTTGGGGAGGATTTGGGACATGAGGCTGAGTGCTCCACAAGCAGCTCCACCAGGCCTGCAGAGATAGAGCAGGGCAGCATCAGCAGATGGCCTGAAGCCCCTCTGTACTCAGCTGGACACAATGCAGAGCTCATCCTGCCTGAGGGCAACAGGAGACATTTGTTTCCTTGTCCAGAGCTGATTTTTAGGATTCCTGTACCTCCGTGTCTCACTCTTGCTGTCCAACTCCAACACACACCTACAGGGAACATCAGATGAAAGGCAAACAAAAATTCCCTAACTTGTGTACAGACCTATTTCTTATGATTAATTGAAGAAAGAAGCTGTCCTGCATGAATAAGAGACATTCAGCTTAGTGGCTGAAACAAAATATGCACAAAATAGCAATAAGATGCACAAAGGATCCACAAATAAATGGAAGGGCTTACTTAACAGCTTTTTGTCCCAGCTCACCTCAAAGACAATTCTAAACTACAAATGCAATTCAGAAATGATCAGCATTTGATTCAGCTGAAATGATACTGTGAAATGAAAGTGTTTTCGTGACTTAAAATACTGTCCCACATTTTCTGCTGAAGTAAATTCATAACCAGATTTTTTGTCCCCTCACAGCTCCATTTTTTTGCTCAAACTTTTTTTTTTTTTTTAATTTTTTTTTTTTGAAAACAAAACAAAAGCTCCTCTGCCAGCTCACTTAGTTCTGGTTCAGTGGGTGTGCTGTTTGTTGTGAGCCTAAGGAATGTCACAACAAATTCGTTCATTTGAGATTTCTTAAAACAAACATGCAGAGGGAGCTGAAAACTCTAAGTGGGTATCTGCATTAAAAAGCCGACCCAGTTAAATATTGAGGAAAATGAGCTAGCTTAGCAAAAGGACAAGTCCCATAAAGCCAGTACTGGCTTTTCCCAAGGGGAAACGCATGATTACATGAATAGGAACCCATGTGGGGAAAACATATTTATTTATGTGAAAGCAGGAGAAAACTGTTTCTCAACTAAAACCTCACAGTTTACATATTCAAATATTCACTAACCTAACCTTCTACCTCCAGGAAAGCCTTAGCAAAGCATCAGATAAGCAGCAGTATTACCAAGTCAGCCCCACTCTGCATTACCCTCTGTGGGAAAGGTTTGTGTAAGACAAACCCTGACTTGCTCCAGAGAGAAACCCAGCAGCTCTCTCCAGGGAGGAGCATGCAATAGCTGGAAGCCCTGGAGCTTGCATAGCAATTTTCATCATAGCCTGGAGCAAATCAGGGATTGACTCACCTCCAAGGCTGTCCTCACCAAGCTGCAAGTCGCAGGGATAAGTTTTGATATTAACTAAATCCCTACTTTGCCTTGTTTTTTAAGGGGTCAGGAGGAAATTTACTGCTCCTGGAAGGATGTGATTCACGTGGCTCCCCTCCTCAGCCCACACCTTGCACCTGGGTGACGGCGAAAATGTTTCCAGATCTATCTATTACTGTCCCAGCTGCTAAGAAGCAAAAGAAATGGTTCCTGCTGTGGCCAGAAGGGAGGCAAATCCAGTCGAATGAGCTGACCAAGAGTACAGACAATTCAAGGTTGCAATTTCAGCACATGCCTCTGAGTTTTGGGTTAGCAAAAGACAGTTTTGCCTTCTGAGAACCTCAAGTTCAGAGATACACTTTTTTTTTTTTTTTTTGGTGCACAGAAAGGTGCAAAGATAACTTAATTGTTTGGAACTCTGCACCCATCCCTTAGAAGGAGCAGAGCATGTGCTTTCATGGGAAATAAGTGTCTCGCTGCCATCAGCACAGCATTTTACAAGAGGGGCTTACATAAAGAAGTTAATTTGCTGGTCTTAAAATGCAGGCAACTTATCACAGCCAGCTGTGCAGTAAGCACTGAGCAAGGAAGATAAATTTCTTCATTTTTACAGAGTTAAATCTTGCTAATTAAGACCACACGGCTGCTTGCTAGAAAGAATTTGCATTGATATCTAATATTTCCCACATGTACTTACCAGAAATGGATGTCTCAGCCTGTCTGAAGCACAGGCACTAACTTCCTCTGCTTCCCCAGAGCACAGGTTTTGGGGAAAGGGACCTTTATTAGCGTGAAGCTAAGAGCTGTGCCTCTGTAGACCTCCTTTTTTCAGGAATACCCCTCCAGTGGAGTTATTTGTAGCCATTCAGACTTGTTCCTCCACTCCCCATCTGAGAGTGGAGATTTCATGGGAATGCAGGAAAGGGAAGAGAGGGGTCTTTTTCCAAGACATTTAACTAATGCCTGCATGGGAGGAAATCCTCTCAGCCAGCGAGTCCACAAGGACAAATGATGCTTGCCAAGGGTGGGATTGCAAATTTCCCTCTGTACCCTCTGTGTGACACCACCCTAGCTGGTGTTTCAGAAGGGCTTTGCATCTGATGCTTTGGTTGTGAGGACCTTTCCCACAGAGCTGGGCTGGTGACTCAGCGCAGGGCCTGGCAAAGGGAAGAAAAGAAGAAAGGGAAAATGCTCTCCCCTAAACAACTGACTGAGCTGGATACCCTGGTACTGCCTGCCACCCAGGACATGGAGCAGGATGAGCCCTGTATCTCCCACGTGCCACTTTCCAGCTGGGCAGGAGACAGATGGAGATAAAGGCAGGGTCCAGGGAGCCGTGAGGAAGGGAGGTGACTCCACCAGACTGAGGAAGGAACTGAGAAACGAAACATGGCTCTGGGAGCAGTACTCACCTTAGCAGTAAGCTCAGGATGGAGCCAGGCTTGGAGGCAAAGGGTTGGACAGCAGAACTGGGACAGGCTAAAAATCTTTGCTAAATTAGCACCATTATTCTAATTTGTTGAAGACTTTTGAATGCCAAACCACGTGTCAGTGTTTGCAGCTGAAGGGACATGAAAGTAGGACCTTCCATCACACTGCAAGTTCTATTGTTTCCAAGCTCTTTTTAATTCATAAATTGAACAAACAGTAAAAAAGATTGAGATTTTTTTTTTGCAGAATCCCTCTTTTACAAACTCTCAATACAACCCAGTGCTGGACAAACACTTTCACAAACTTGGTGATAATACTGATGGTAGTTTGCACCCAATAATGCCAAAGAAACCCACAGCAAAGTAGGCAGCACACATTTGGCTTTAACAATGTTGAAGCCAAAACACTAATGCTGCAAATTGCAAGGTCCATTTAAATGAAAATGAATGTTAATATGTTTGTGTAAAGCCAAAATGGAATTTAACAGAGAAAGCTGTGAAGCAGGATATTTTGTCACTGGAACAAATCATCAGGAGGAGTGAAACGCACTGGCTTGACATTATCAGAACGACCTGGGCAAGGTGAAAAGATTTGTCTTGACATTTATTCGTGGATGGATAATTTTGCTGAACGGATTTTCTAAGGGGAAACCATTTTTGACTGTTTTGTGAGAGTTCTACCTAATGAGCCAGAAGGAAAGACCAGTGAAGGGCACTAGAGCGAGCCCTGAGCTGCTGAACCTTCCCTACTCTGCTGTCACTGGCAGCAACACCGGTGTTATTGCTAATTCTTTCCATTCAATTATGAGCCTTGTTGATTTTCAACTTGGGTTTGGGTTTTTTTTCCCCTTACATTATCTGGTTTGGGAGTTTTCACTGGCTAGGAGAGATCCAAAATGCTGCTGCAGACAAAGAAATCCATGATTAAAAACTGATAAGTGGCTCCTTCCTCAGAACATTTCACCTTTTTCCACAGAAGGTGAATTTCCCAGCAACAGTGTGTGTGGTTTTCCATCCTCTGGGATATCTGTAACTATTAATAACTTTGATAATTACAGTGTTGGGCTGGACTCCCTCAGACACAGGTGGTTAGCGGCCCTGTAGCCACAAGTCAAGGAAAGCAGTCCCTTCATGTGTAGTTCTGCACAAATTGGTCCCGAGAGCTGCTGCACCCAGAGCAGGGACTGGTGGGTCCAAACCTGGTGTCTGCAAGCAGGCCAGTGATGGAAAACTGTGTCTTTCCCTCTCCTGGGAGAGCAGTGCTCACTGGTGACCTGTCAGGTCACATCCTAAGCTGCAGGCATGTGTCAGGTGCCACACGTCACTGCCCTCAGAGGCGGCTGGCAAAGAGGAAAAAAGGGCAAGCAGAGAGCAAGGAGAGATGTGGAAATGAACAGGAGTAAAGGATTCTAGAGAAAGGCAGAGAGAAAAAAAACCTGGAGGAGAGCCTGGACAAATGATGAAATATATAACCTCCAAGAAGGCAATTAGCAACAAATCTTCAGGTTGATGAGTTTTTCAGCCTTGCTCAGTGCAGCTGTGGTGAGGAGTGAACCGGGGTGTTGTAATTGTTCTGGGATGTGCAGGTGATGAACCGACCCTCTTCTGGAGGAAGGTGCTCCATAACTCCTGTGTCTCAGGGCCTTGCACCTACTTGTAGCTGTGGATAAATCACCCTGGAGAAGGTCAGGAACACATCATCACTGCAGTGGTGAAGAACAGAAAAGGAATTTTGTGTCTGTCACCCCCAGAATCCAATGCTTTGAGGCAATCCCGAACTTTGAGGCAAGAGCAGTAAGTAAAGGCAGAAGGTAAATGTAGACCTTGTGTTGTTTAGAGACGAGGTAATTAATAAAGTGAGATTTTAGCTGCATCTTTCAGCAGAGCTGAGGGTAGACAAATCTGTGCTGGATTCCTCCTCCAAAACAAGCCTGCAGAGTATCTCTCCGGGACCACTGCAACTTGGCAGCAGGAAAACAGGTAGGATCCCTGAAAGGGGGTCTTAGAAAAATCTCCTCTCAGCCCCTCCAGAGACCTCTGCTTCCTGCTGCCTCTGCTCCACGTTTACCAGCAGATTTTCCCGGGTGGTGGCCCACCTGCTCAGCTCTTTTGTAAGTCTGGCCCCTGCAGGGGAACTCAGCTCTTGCAGAAAAATCTGCTTTGAAAAGAGTGGAAAGAAAACATGTTGACTCCCATGGGAAGGTCCTTGCTGTTTCCAGCAAGCTTTGGCTCGTGCTGATTCATTTCTCTTCCCTATTCTCAGAAAATAAGAGAGGTTAAAAAGATCAGGGTGAAACAGGGTTATGCACTTCACCACTGATGTAGCACAAAGAAAATACATGCTGTCCAAAGAATAAATGAAGTCACACTCTCAGTTCTTAACTTACTTCAATTGAGTATATAAAAGAAGACTAAATTTCATTATCAGACTCAGCAGGAGAAGCTAAGCTTGAGGGAGGCAGTTCTTTATTAATTCACAGGGCTGTACATCACACATTATGTCTGGCAGAAAATAAAGTGTTTTAACTTGGAGGGAAATATTAATTTTAGCTGGAAATAAACAGAAGAAACAGTGTCTAGCGTGAGCATACCAACCTTTCTTCAGAAATATGGATTACAATCTTAAGGTAAATTGTCAACTTTCTCTCTGTAATGCCTTGATGTTTTCGGTAGCCACAACTGACAGTGGCACAGAGCTCCATAGTGCAGCCACATGCTCTGTGAGAAGGCAGCAGAAGCAGGGTTTCTTGGTGTCTCTTTCTTTTTTGTCTCCCCATCCAAAAAGCACCTTTTGAGTGGAAAAAGCTTTCAGGTGTTGAACTCCAGCTGAAAGCCACAAACTCTCTTCCACTGTTCTGGTGCACCAGTGGTGCTGCTGCAATTCAAAGTAAGCTCCCAACACCTCTGAATATTCTTTTTCTTCCCACTTTGGGTTTTTTTTTCCCTCACTTTCTCATTTCTCTGTTTCCTCTTGCAGGAGAAGGACTGGCAGGCTCTACCTGGACTGCCACCATGTGTTAGTTAAGTGGTTAGAGGCATCAGAGCCATAATGCAATTTGTATTCATTATGCCTCTCCAAAAAAGCAGGTAATTTGAGGGAAGATTGAAGCTGTGGACAATTCATTAGATGCTCATCTCAGAGGGAAGTGTGTCAGACAAGAGAATCTGATATGCTTCTGAATACCTGGAATTGATGCAATGTTCCGTGTTAAAAATACCTCTCACAGTTATGTATTTTGGAAAATTTGCCTTAGACTGTGGGGAATTGTCAGCTTGTCTGAATCATGGTGGAGCTGAGCTCCACACAGATGAGTTAGCATGGATGCATTAGGAAATGACAATCAAAGCCCTGCTCCCACCAAAGCGTGACATGAAAGCTGGAGTAAGTCTTCTAATTGAAAACTAATTGGTGTTATACGGAGAAATGCCAAACAAGACGGTGCCAGTTCAGATCATTCCCTTTCTCAAGCACCAAGGACAAATTAAGGTTCCCAACAGTGTTACACACTGAGATCTATTTCCATCTGGCATTGAGAAAAGAGTGCCCACTCTGGAAGCTGTGTAGGCAGCTTCTCTTCAAGGCTGTTCTACCACTTGTTGCAATAGCAAACACAGAGTTCCACGAAGACTGAGACCTCGGAGGTGTCCTTATTACCACCCTCACACATTCCAGCACCTCTCTGGTTCAGCAGAAGGCTGGTGCACATCTTTACAGAGACTCCGGGCAGAGCAGGCCAAGCTTGTCACCTCCAGGTAATCTGGCACTCTGAAACACACTCAGCTCTGACACCGTCCCGACAGGAATGTTGGAACTGGAAAGAAACCAGAACTGCAGATGAATAAAGGTAACAGACTCTGGTGGGATCAGCACCCCTCTTTGAGATCAGCTGGTTGGGATGAGAGAAATTGCAAGAAGCTCTTGTGAAAATGAGCAGTTTTTTTTTTCATTTTAACTCTCCTAGGCCCAACAAAGAGAGCAATTAGCCTCTTAGCTCTTCACTACTACCTTTTACCTATGAAATATAATTGAAAGTCTCTGCTCAGTTTCTTATTTTCTCAGATAGTGGGTTCTTTCCTCTCATACTGTGTTTTACAGATAGCCCCTCTGTCTTGCTCTTGCTCCTTTCTCTGCACTGGCATTTTGGCAGTGCCCCTGCATTGTTCTTGGATCACAGCTTCACCATCAGGCACAACACTTGATTCAAGACCCTTCCATCCCTGAGGTGACCAGAGCAAAAGCACTGTCTTTCAAGCTGCACTCCTGTTCTCCCTGTTCCAAATCAGCTCTGCCTTTTTGCTAGAGCATCCTGCATCCCCAAGAGTGTCTGTCCTTTGCATCTCCCTTCTTCTCAGTGTCATAATCCATGCCCTCATCTCAGACTGCTGAATTCTCCTGCCCTGTGTGTCACACCAAGCGTGTCTTTAGCCAATGCCACCTGAGAGGCTGCAGACCATTGTTCCACTTCACCCAGGCCAGCCTGACCAAATGTTGTCCCTCAGAGTCAGCCCAAATCTCTTAGACTTTGTCTGGGACATGTCAGTTAAACATTTTGGTACTTAAGAAATCCATTGATTAGAATCAGGCATGGTTTGCACCTCCTGGTGGCTTCACCCACACCATCTATTAGCTTGCTTTGCTGGGGCAGCATCAAAAGACCTCACTCATGTTAGCTGATACACTCACTGATATTCATCACATTCCCCTTCCCCTTCAGGCAGGTCACCCAGGAAAACAAATGCCATCACTGGCACTGCCGTTGTTCTGGCATGATTTGATAAATGTGAGTTGACTGCTTTTAACCCACCAACTAGTCTTCGCTAAGGACTTGTGGAAGAAATGATTGGATGTCAGTGTCATTCTGGGCGTCACAACTAGACTGATGAGTTTATGAGTGTCTACCTCCTTCCTTCCAAAGAAAACCCCACCATCTCCATGCTATGGGCTTGCAGCCATGCCCCAGGAGATCTCAGAGACA
The DNA here is from genome assembly GCA_013400315.1 of Bombycilla garrulus. Taxonomy (NCBI): domain Eukaryota; kingdom Metazoa; phylum Chordata; class Aves; order Passeriformes; family Bombycillidae; genus Bombycilla; species Bombycilla garrulus. Next base: position 367,703 of record VXBU01011268.1, on the reverse strand, counting down.
ACACGTTTAGAAAGGAACATTAGAATTTTTTTCTTCTAGCCTCGTTTCAAGAAACAAATTTTCTTTTACATTACTGCATTCAGAATTAGCCTATTTTGATGAAACACCATCTTCAAGGAGAAATATGTTCTGTCACACACTTTTTAATCAGCTCTCTCCCTAACTCGTTTGAGGAATAATGCGATATTTTTCATTTTGTTTTGTTTGGTAAAGCTGAGGTGAAGAAGATTGCTTGCATTTCCCCTAATCATGCTGTCTGGTTTGTTGATGAAGTTCTGTTCTCTGTCTGTGAAGGAGTTTGTTCTCAATAGATCTTAAAATACTAAACACAGGGACTTTAACTGATCTTGGGTAGAACTAAACACAAGGGTGATTTCATCATTGTCTTTGCTAAGAGCAGTTAGACTAGAAAAAGTTTGAACTTGTCACAAATCCAGTGAATCAAGAGCCTTTCAGTACTTGGTGATAAAATCTGAATACATGATCAGCACAGAAAGCCTCAGCTGTGCCATCTCCTTCCGAGGGCTGAGCCCAAGATGTTCAATGTAAAAAGTTCTTGTTAAGTGGCAGCCTTTAGGGTAATGTTCAGGTCAATCAACATATCTGGCTGGTGTTTGCCATCTCAGCTCTTGTGCTGGTGATTTCTGGGTGAAATCTCCAGGGAGGTGTTTGCATGCCCACGCTCCACGGCTGTATCAATTTTACAACAACAGTTTTTCCTTATCCTGTCAGTTTTTACACGGCCAAAGCACTGGGGCTGCCCCTGCCAAGCCATAAAGAGCAGACCCAGTGTCAGTGCACACATCCGTGATCAGCTAAGGTGGGGACAGTCCACCCTTCTGCCTGACTTCCCAGCAGAGGAAGCCTTAGCAAAGCTTTTCGATGCATGGGAGTGTGTCTGCCTCTCTCTCCCAACTCCTTGTGCTGTGACCCAGAGTTTCCCGTCCTTTTGACCCGTTGCAAACACCATCTTCATCAATGCCATGTCACAGAGACACAGGGCTTCCAGCTGGAGGATGGCATTGCTGTCTGGCTGCTGCTGCTGGTGTGGGAGGGATCCTTTACTGCATTGAAGCTCCTCTGCGGAGCTTTCTAGGACAAGGTCCCTGGTCACATCTCCTCAGACAGTTTTCAGGAAAAGAGACAATTAGATCTGGGTTAGGTGAGCTGCTGTATGAAGTTGTGTGAACTGTTTCCTGTAGAGAAGGTACCTCACTCTGTAGAATTACCCCGTGTGGAGGGGTTTTTGCAAGGACTTCTCACAGAATCACAGAAGGTACCCCAAGGAACATCGACCCTAAATTCCTGGCCCTGCACAGAACACTCAAGGGTCACACCATGTGCCTGAGTTTGTTGTGCAAATGCTTCTTGAACTATGTGAGGCCTGGTGATGTGACCACAGCCCTGGGGAACCTGTTCCAGTGCCCAACCACTCTCTGGGTGAAAAAACCTTTAACTGATATCCAATCTAAACCTCCCCTGACACCCATCACAGGATGTATTTATTCGTCTGGGGGATGGACATTTTGCCCAGAAGGATCCTATGAGAGACAGTATAGGAAGAGTTACTGAAATCCAAAAACATCCTATCCGTTGGCTTTCTTTGTCTCAGTGTCTGTCTACCCAGCAGATTGGTCTACTAAAAAAAAAACATAAAAATTTTCTCAGCACATTCATCCTAACAGGCCCCCAGGACCTAAACATCCTGATAATCACCTGGTCAGGCACTCTGCTTTCATGGGAAAAGCCCAGGGTTATAGGATCTGTCATTTTGACATGCTACAACTCTCTACATTCCTACTACATGGAGTTCTGAAAGCTAGAAAGTATTCCAGATATCGAAATAAAATATTTGCGTTCCCCTTCCTTACTGGAGACTGTTTGTTGGATCAGCCTGTTGTCAGACTCTTTTATCTGCTTCAGTTCACTTTACTGCTAACTGTGACTTACATAGGATTTATGATTCAAGTCAAGAGCTTGATTGCATTTAGTTTGCTGGTGACAGAATCAATTCATTCCGGGTAGGAAGAGTGATGCATTGCTTGTCAGCCCCTCACTGGCCCACTGATTATTGAGAAGCCTAGTGAGTGTCTTTCTATGTTTTCATGTTTTTATGTCATGGGGTTTTTTTTAAAATAACTTCATAATTACTGAAATTCAATATTATTCTCCTCAATGGAGGTTATGGAACAAGGAAATCTCTGGAAAAAGCTCTTGGTAAGTTCTTTTTGATACCAAATGGTCTCATCCTGGAAAATTCCTATTTCAATTCACTCATTTCCATTAATTTCACTTGAACTTTTAGAATAATATCAGACATCAATTTTAATATTATATTTCAGTTGTGTTATTAATATTTGGTGGTATAATGCTTTGTTATTATAGAACAACAATGTGTGTACCTTATGGAAATGGAGCATTTAGATATTGTTGAAACAAAATTATTTGATGTCTTCAAGACCATTCAATTTGATTATTCTCATTAGTCATTTCTGGAGGAGGGAGAGGGAAGAGTATTTTATGTTGAAATCTGATTTAAAACAAAAATTACTTCTGAAATGCTGGGATTTTATCACTGCCTAAAAATGCTGGTATCTGGCAGGTATTTCTGCCAAGAAACAAAGAAGCCGACAAAATTAGGCACAAAATGAACAAGGAAAGGGGGGTTGCTGTTGGTCCTGTCTGGGGGCTGAAAAAATTAAATGTCACAGCCTCTCTCTCAACATCTTATTGCCATTTTTTTGCACCAATGGCATTGCTTGAGTTCTTCTTGCTGCCCCAAGAGAGACACTGGGAGAATGTCCTCTCTTTCCTGCTTGCTATAAGGCTCTCCAACATTTTGCACACAGGTCGAGGTGAAGGACAGGCTTGTTCAGCCCATCCTTGTGTCCCCATAAACAGCCACATTCACTGGGCACACAGGACTGAGACATCAGGCTGGAGCTGAGCAGGCCTGAGGTGCTCCACGGAGTCCTGTGAATATCTAACCCAAGGCTGTCTGACCTAAGGCTGTGCTTGACGAGTTACCTCCCAGAGAAAATTAATTCCTGTGTTCTCTGTCTTTCTGGCACAACTCACTTTTTCATGCCCATTGCAGACACAACCCAAAAGAAATGCAACTTAAAAGTGCCTTAAACATGAGAGCTGGACACAATTAACATGTGGATGAGGGGAGCCGGATGACCTTCACTCCCTGATGGATTCACTCCTGAGCTAAACACATCTAAGGCTCTGGCTGTATCTGTTCATCAAACTAATGGTGTGATAGTAGTTGTGCTTATTGGATTAAACCATGGATTTATGCTAACATGCAGCAAGCTCCTCAAAGTCCTTGGTGTGTGTGATGTGTGCTGGCTGCTCCTCCAAAAGCAATGGACACTGTGTCAGAAGGTGCACCATAGAGTATAATAAAGAATGGTTAACCTATCGTAAAGGAGCCAGATCAAAAGTTTACTAATGCTGGCCATGCCCGAGTAAATGCATGCCAAAGTCTGAGATGTGATGGCTCCTTGCTCCTCAGGAGACCCCATAAGCTGTTGATGTGGCAGCATTTTACACTGGCCTGCTCAAGTCCACTCCTCTTCTTCCAGTGGTGGGAAACAGAGCAGGAAGGTTTCCATGCACTGGAAAGAATGGGTAAGTGATAAGTGTGGCATTTTGCAAATCCTACAGCGGCAATTGCTCAAACCATCTTGGTGCTTGAGTGTCACCCTTTTGCTAACAGAAGTTTGGGCTGAGGCACTCCAAGGCACTATTGACCATTAAATTTTGTCTCCCCAAAAAGTTCCCCCGAGGTTCTTCTTTCTTATTCTTTATTAGTGACATCTAGTGACCAGCCAGAGTCATGCAGCAAATGAAGAAAATCATAATTAATAAGTTAGACTGAACTTACATGACAAGAAACTACTTGGATTTAACAAGTATTTCTCACTGCTGCCAGTAGAGAAATCCATCAGGCTCTTGTGTTTGAAGTTATCCTTTTGCTCCTCAGCCTTTTGCAGAATGCCAGGGGCTGCCCTAGCTCCTGCAGGAGGTCCTATGAAGAAGGTCCTCAGCTGAGGATTCCCAGAATGTTTTATGATCCACATAAAAGTCTTGGAGTTTTGAATTTTGATGTGCTTTAAAGGTTCTGATTTTCAGGCATCGAATTTTCAGCTTTTCTTATAAATCAGGTTTCCTCAGGATATCTCAGTTGGGTGTCTAAAAGGCTTGGCAATTTGTAACACCTCCTTTCAACCTGCTTTCCTGATAAAAGAAGAACATTTTATTGCATTACCACTATTTAACTGAGTCATTACTCCCTATCACCTTGCAGCCCAAGACACAGTAGCAGATGTCTCTGAGGTCATTATGCTTCTCCTGTTCTTTGTGCAAATAAGGAACCATGCAGAGCAAAGTGCCTGAGATGTCTGTACAAGTACTGAAATACTAAGTAAATTTTTAAAAAATCATTTGAGAAAGAAGGCAAGTAGGAGACACACTTTATAGTGCAGCTACAGCAAAAAACACTTTAAGTTCTTGTCTTCTAGCACACAAATCTGATATGAGATGCTAATCTCGGGGGAAATGGGCTTGGCTTGGCTTGGCCTGGTGTTTGCTACTGCAAGATTAATCTGTAAAAATAACCTGAGGCCTCTTTTTCCCAAGTAATGCTGCACTGGGTGAACAGCAGTGCCCATGTGCAGCGCAGCCCAGGTGTGAGGCTGCTAGGATCCATGGAAGATACCTCTGCTCAAATTCAGGTGTAAATCAGACCATAGGCCAAACTCAATTGCATAGATTTTATTTAGCACTAAATGTGAGTTAAGAGAGATAGAAAAGAGGAGAGGGTGAGTGAGAGAGAGAAAGGAAAGAAAGAACAATGAGAAGATAATCACCACCCCTGGATCCAGTGGCCTCTCACTGGTCCTTCTTCACCTTGGGCTTCTGGGCAATGGGGATCCTGGAGCCTTTCTGGAAGTGCCACCTTTTTACAGCCTTAGTTCAGGGTATCCACGAGGTGGTCAAAAATGTTCCCAAAACCTTGAGGTGGCATGTGCATGAGCAGTTTCCTTCCTTTCCCACAGTTTGACACAGTGGTAGTTTTTGTCTGGATGCATTAGCCAGGATGTGCTCACCAGACCTCAGCTCAGCTAGGCCAGGAATTAGCACCTTCCTGCTGTGAATTTCTGCCATCTGTACTTAGCTCAAGGTGCCTCGGTGGTGCCTTATCTTATGGCAAGTTCCTTCTGTGGTTTTGACAGTGTTTTCAGATGGATAGCTCTAATTTTAAGTCCTTTTAAGAGGAACAACAGAGAGACAGAGATGTGAATGCCCCACAGTTTATATTTTTTCTTGCCTCTTGGGGAGATGGGGAAATACCAGTCTGGTCTTTGCCAAGTGGTCCAGCTGAGGAATCCAGCTGCCCAGCAAGATTTCAGAAAGGTTTCTTGGCAACCAAGCCTCCACACTGAATGGAGATGGTGCCTCAGAGAAAAGGCATTTAAAGGGAACTGAATGAACACTGGGTTTTGGCTTGTACACTCACCAGGGCGCCGTGCAGGACACAAACTGTGCCATGCCTGGTCTGCTCTGATGCTGCCACAGTAGATGATTGGGATGGGATGAGATGGGATG
>VXBU01011268.1:293789-362076 GCA_013400315.1 Bombycilla garrulus | reverse complement strand
GATGGGATGGGATGGGATGGGATGGGATGGGATGGGATGGGATGGGATGGGATGGGATGGGATGGGATGGGATGGGATGGGATGGCAGAACTGGAGGCACACCCAGCTCTGCATCCAGGGCACGCTGCTGGTGCACCTGTGCTGCTGAGGGAGTCTGAGTGTGAAATGCCAGCCCAGCATGTGGGAATCCGCAGAGCTGACCTGAGCTGCAAGCGAAGCACAGTGAGGGAGGGGGAGCAGGGCAGCCACGGGCCAGCAGCAGGACTCAGAGCTCTCCCTGTGTCCCTGCTGTAATTGCCAGTCCAGTCCTGGGTCCACACAGGTCCCCAGGGGTGCTTAAGGGCTATGGGCTCTGCAGGCTGAGCATGCTCCAGCCCACAGGCTGGGGAGGGGAATGTCTCAGCATCGTTTCCTCTGAGAGATACTGCAAATGATAGGACTGGTGACAGACTGAATACAGAAAGTGTTGCAGCCTCGAGCAAACCCACAGCCAAAAGGGCCACAGCATTATGCCCTTAGTCAGAGCAGATGCTTGTGATAGTGGCAGTGACCTGAAACTGCTCATCTGGTTACTCAGGGAGGGTTCAGCCATGGGGCTGGCAAGGGTGGAATAAACAAACCAGGCTCTTCTTTCCTTCCTGAGCTGCCTGCCACATTCAGATCTCACTTAAGGCAAGGAGGACAGTGAAGCAATGGTGACAGCTGACACAATGTCCTTTACAGCCAAACCGCTGCTGGAAACAGCTGCTGAAACAAATTTTGGACAAAGATGGCTTAGTCAAGGGCTTGTTGCTTTTATCTCCTTTACTCTGACTCTACTTCACTGCCTTTTTCTGAGGTTTCATTCTACCTTTACACTAGCAAGCACCTCAGGGCAGTGATCCCAGGTTGTCACTGGCATGCCCACCCTCACATGCACTTGAACAAGAAGTTAGCACCTTTCCTTCTGGATCCCCAGCACACTGACTCATGGGACAAGCATCCCACAGGAGTCAGGTGCTCATGTTCTTTCCTTTAGGGCCCCTCTGCTTCAGGACTCACACATCTACTGGAGTAGGTGCAAACATCTGGAACAGCTGCTGTGAAAATAGGCTCAGCCTGCACACTGAGAGAAAGAACAGCTGGAGAAATTTTGCTTTCTCTCCTTGAAGAGGAGGTGGAGAAAGGGGTGTGATCCACAGCTTGGGCAGTAAAGAAAGGTCCACTGTGGAAATTCTCCAACCCCACTCCCCAGGCCATCCATCCTTTCTTGCACAGGGCACACCAGAATCTCCTGTTTAAATTCAAGTTATGCTCATCCCCTAGGAGGTGACTCACCCTCTCACAGTCCCACCCTTCACAGTGAGTGTCATTCAGGGTAGAATTTGCAAGGCCTACTACAGCCTTGTTGAAAAACAAGACATCTGCCACAGTGTTTTGCTGGGTACAAAAATGTTTGATGAGTTATGGAATTTAAGGATGTGGAAGGCCTCAGACAGCATCAGGCTTTGCTTTCTGCCCTCAGGATGACTGAGAACTGTACTGTGAGTAGCAGAGTACCGTGTCTCTTTAGTGGGACACCAGGCTAAATGCCATGGTCAACATACCAAAGCTGGGCAAGAAGAGACATGGGGATTTAATTTTTATACAATCTGTCTTTAAATCACTTTTGATTTGGAACATTTCCTTGTGTTCAGAAGCAAAGTAACAAGTGAATTGTGTGGAACCTTTCAACACAAGAGGAAAATTTCATTTCAAAGGCAATGACAACACCTGCAACCACACTGTGCCCCTGCCTTTGGAAAGTGTATAGGCAACAGTGGGCACTAAGAAAAATCATCTTGGATGAAAATTAAATTTTTTTTTTTTTTTACCATTGCCTCCCTGCCTCTCTGGCAATGCTGCAGGCAGTAACTTACTGGAAGCTCTAAGTAAAGCCATGAAACTTGGCTGCAGTAGTCACAATCAGAATGCCTTTGCAATTTTCATTTAATCAGCTGGCAGCTGTAATGAGAGAGATATGTCTGCAAAGGCATCTCTGTCTGAGGAGCTCTGACACGCAGCTCCTGGCATGCACAGGCACCCTGCGAAAATTAAATCTGCAACAGGAAGCAAGGCTGGGAAGGGCTTTAAAGCCTTTGGCAGCACCTGGAGCACAAACCTGAGGCAGGAGAAGTAGCTGGTAGGTGTTGAAGAAGAGAAGGTAGCCTTGGAGCACCCCCTGAAATGCTCCACAGACCTGTCACCTTGTTGTGGAAGTCTGCACCCACAACCACCTCCCTCCTAATGCCTGCCAGGTCATGTTGATGATGGTCCCTCGTTGCCTTCCTGTCTGTAACTTGGGTCCACTTCAAAACCCTGATGTAAACAGGCAAACCTTTAAAAGCTACTACTGCAACCATGTCAACCTGCACAGTGTTTATCACTAGCTTAATTGTTCTTAATTGCTTTACTTACTACTGGCAGGATCTCATTAACATGGCTAAAAAACCAATCAGACCAAAGAGCTCCCTGTATTTTACTGTGTATATCAAGAACATGATACAGAACGCATGAGGGCAGGCTTTTGCCCAGTTTTCCCAAGGAAACACTCTTGTGTCTGTCAGCAGCCCCTGTTGCGCCATTTTCCCTCCTTTAACATTTTGCAGTGTTGTGTCCCAAGCTGGTTTGATATGAAAGATACAAAAATGCTGATTTCTGTAAAACACCCTGAATACAGGTAGGTGCATAGAGAGGAAAAAAGACAACAGCACGGCAAGCATTATTAGCCATTATTTCATATTTACTTTAAAAACTTCAGTGACAATATAAAAGTGTTTTGAGCATCAGACTCATCCTCTAAGCTTCTATTTTTTTACTTCCAACACCACATTCCTCTAAGATGTTCCAATTCAGCTTAGAGTGTACTTTTTTGTCCATGTGGTTCCTTTGTTCTGCTTTACTCAGAAGCCCATATGAGTAAAAAAACCAGCATTTCTATGACAAGACCTATTTTCCATAAAGTGTCTGTCCTTTTATTTGCCTTCTCTCATTATTTTCCCCCTCAATGCTGCATTCCCTTTCTTATTCATTGCTTTATTCTGGCAGTTCAGTATTACTTGGATCACCAACAGCATCACTGGGAATTGTTCTGGGTACTCTGAGATGAGTGAAGCTCCATTCCTGCCATTTTATCGATCCTGGGACTCCTCAACCTGGTAAGTCTCAGCAAGACCAGATAGTGGCAGGAAAGACTCAGGAGAGGTTCATAACCAGCCCTCTTCTTTTCTGCAAGAAAGGAGGTAGTCCTTCCCACCTTACAGCTTTTGTAGCAAACAAAATGTGTGTTCTCCCTTTGCCTTTTCTCAGCAAGTGCTGATCCCTCTCCACTGGAGATCCCACAACCCTTCACCCACTCTGTCTTATTCTTCTCCTCAAATGACTGGCAATGCCCAGGATACAAAACTGCCCACTTTTAAAGAAAGGTATGAAAAAGACCAAAAAAAATTTGCCTTCCTTTACAAATCACAGGTTGAAAACTCTGTCCTCCTCCCAGAAATGAAGATATTTCCTGTGGAGAGCAGCTGGATGGTCAGCAGGGAAAACCCTCCAATATGTACTCATCCAGGTGCCAACATCAATTGCACCACGTACATGAATTTCCAGTTTGACATTTTCTACAAACTGGATCTATCTTCAGGAGCTACTAAAAAACCTTTTTCTTCCTCAGCATGAGAATCCAGCGGGAGCATCTGGGGAGCTCCAAAAAAGTTTTTAGAAACACCAGGCAAGAGGAGGCAAATTCTCAGTCTGTTAAGCATTATGTCCCCATTGGCATCAACAGGCTCTGGCCATTCACAGCAGCTGATGCTGGATCTGGCACCAGAAATTCTCCAGCTTTGCTTTTATGAGATCTTGAGATGTACTTATGGCTCACAGCAGAGCTCTGTGCCAATGTTGCCGTGCAAAAAACCCCCGATGTGTTAGTTTAACATTATTAGTAAATATTTAGCTCTGCTGCAGCAGCACTTTGAGGTTATTTAATACCTCCAGGGAGAACTTTCTTGAAATAATAGGTGAAGTGCTGGGACTTGAGGGAGCTGAGTGTAATTCTCTGCTGTTGCAGACTCAGATCTTTGGCAGATCAAAGAGCAATGCTGTGCTGTGATAGGATACCTATGTACATCCCAAACCCTTGGGAGAGAGGGTGCAGACTAATGGAATTATGGCTATACACTTATTTTGTGTGAAAGCATAGAAAACAGTTCAAATGTGAAGTGGGTGATAAAACCTAAGAGTTTCCAGGAAAGCCCAGTCACGCAAAAAAGGGCATTAAGTCGCCTTATCTCAAATGTGAACACAAGAATATTTTTCAAATTAGAAAAAACAATTATCCCAGCACTCAAATGAGGCCTGTAAAAAGGAGTCAAGGTTTGGGTTCTAAGGAGAAACATATTCAGGTCCTGTTCTGCAGATTTTAGAGGTCTACGGTAATTCCCACATGTGTGGAATTATCTGGCTTGTAAATGTGTGTACCATATAAAATGTTTGGTTTTTTGATTTCTTCTGCTATCAAAAATCCCTTAGGGAATATTTATCCTGCCTTTGCATGGAGACAGTGAGAAGAACAAAGTTTTAGTTCTAGAATATCACCGTGGGCTGGGCTTCATGCAGACAAAGACGTCAGGTCTAGAGGCAAAACATGGTGTCCTGATGCAGTATTTGAGCCCATCTCCAGCCTTGTGGAGAGGTATCCAAGAAAATTCCTGTCCTCTCTAAGAACCCTTTCATCAGAATTGAGAGGAGGTGGTGACATGATTTGGGTGGCCAGTAACTCTTAACCAGGAATGTCACTTTTCAGCCTGACTTCTCCAGTACTCCCAGTTTTCATGTTCAGCCTGCAAAACAAAGCAAATAAAACATCACAAACAATCAAACAGCTACCCTAATATATGATAAGAGAGGAAACTAGGTTGGTGGTGAGTGGTGCATGGGAGTAAGAACATACTCAACCCCCCTGCAGTGCCATGGTTCCTTCAGCTGTGCACACAGAGCCTCTCTCCTTGGCAGGAAAAGGGATTAATTATTTAGTTAATTAGTTAATGTGTAGCAGTGTGAGGGTGGGGAAAGGCTGCAAGATAATCGTTACCATTATTATCAAAACCCCACAGCAGCTTCTCATAAATGCCTTGTTTATTTCTCATGTGAAGGATGTTGTCAGTACTAGAAGAATTTTTCATCTCAAAAATTTCTACTAAACAACTTGGTACTGGGCTCCAATTTGAAACATACTCTAACTACCAGACAATATGAAACAATGCCTAAATTATTTACCACAGAGATTTAAAGCACAAAAACTGTGACAAATTCATCTGAATGTAATGGATGGATGCAGAACACGCTGCATCTGATTTAATAAATACCTCTGTATCCCAGCCTTTCTTTGCCCTTCCTATAAAATGTTTTTATGGTGACAACTTTATTGGTGCTGAAATTGCTCCTTTCCTGATGTTCAGATCACAAGAACTTTGTTTGTTTTTTGTGTATTACCCATTATTATTTTGTCCCTTTCTCATGATGCTATCCATTATTTCCCTTTTTCTGTATAGATTATTTTCCCACAGTCATTTCTCTCCTGTCCAGTGGAGGGGCATGGCTGGGCTGGCTGTGCAGTAGCAAATACAAGACCAACACACCTCAGCCTCATCCCTGGGGGAGAGGTGATGAGCTGCAGGGACCATCCCTTCCAGGACCTTTGTCTCATGAGTTGATATAAAAGGTTCCATTTGTGTTGGGGCAGCTCCATAGGTGCCACCAGCAATACATCAATGAAGGTGCTTTTCTGTCCAATGTGTTTCTTTTTTCTTCCTGACCTTTCCTTTGGAACCATTATATTGGAAATCAATGGCAAGTTTTATGTTCTGGTTTTTTAGCTTTGCTGTCACAGCCCAAAATTGGCAAGAGAGAGAAAACAGACAAAAGCCTTAGGAGGCATTTGGCAGGCAAAAACAATATTAACCCACACGCTGTTTTTTAAAAGAACCTCACAAGCGATTCTGTGGCAAAAGTCTGGGCTCCTATTACAGCTCTGGGAGTTCACTAAACTGCCCCTGTAAGCCGTGTGCATCCCTCGGTATTTAGTGTGACATGGTTGGAATTACAGAACAGAAATCAGACAGAGGTGATGCTCCAGACCTTTGTAAGGAAATGTGGATGTGTTGCTAATACAACTTCTAAGATATTGGACATGGCTCATGTTTGGCAAGTAAGCAGAAAAGCACTTCCTGAGCCATTATCTGCCAAGCTGCTGGGCTCACATAAACCAATTTTCTGTAGCAACATCTGTGAGTAGTTCTGGCATCTCCTTCCTGTCTCAAACATATCTCCTTGATCACGTCTTTAAGGGACCCAAGGAATACTTAAAAAGGGAATGTGACTTTGCCTCATCTCAGATTTTGGGCATCTTTGTGTTCAAATCATTAGCAGATAAGGAAGCTGTTTGCATTCCCTTTGGCAGTGAGGGATCAGTCTTTTCCAGCAGCTCCTTTTTGAGTGTACTAGTTGAAAGGCTGGAGGAGAATTATTCCTATTTAGGGCAATACAGGTGCTTAGTGCACATTTTCCAAAGAAATAGCACTGCAAACCAAAACAGCAAAAGACCTGGTTAAAGAATATTTAGAGAAGTTATGACATCCTGAGGAACAGCTGAAGTTTTTCCTCCTGCACTTTGTAGTCAGGTGAAAAGATTCCTACACCTTTAGAGGTTATCTCTGTAAATTCTCTGTGCCTGAGGAATCAAGAAAGGCAAACAGAGGAGTTCATCTTTTATGAAAGCATGAAGAACCAAAGAAATTGCAGCAATCTAATACTCAGAAAGGCAGAAGATAAAATTATTAAACAATATCTTAGTAGTCATCTAGGGAATAAACTGATAAAAACAGCCAGCATAGATTATTCAAAAACCTACTTTCTCAAACCATTTCTAATTTCATTCCTTGTCAGAGCAACCAGCCAAGTGGATAAAGAGGAGGCAGCAGATGAGATATGTCTTGAATTTATTATGAGTATGACATTGTCTTGCATGACATTCTCTTAAGCAAAGAGAGAAATATGGCCCAGTGGGTGCACTCATAAAACTTGTGGATGGCTCTGTGTTGAGAACAGCACCGAGAGATTTGGAGGACAGGATTAGCAAAGGCTGGATTAGCTGGAAAAATAGCAGAAATCAGTGTAGATGACTTCACTAAAGATAAGAGCAAAGGAATTCAGGCACCTGTGAATGATTTCTTCTTGGGTATCTGCCACTGCAACATGACAGGCTTTTTCTGCAGGAGTTCTTTAGAAAATGTTTGCCCTTCACCAAAATGAGTCATGTACTTTCTTTCCATGAAGGGTCACTGAAAAAGCACAAAGCTATCAGACTTCATTTCTCCAATAAAAGCTGAAATTCTCTATGCAGGTTTGCTCCTCAGTTATTTCAGGCCCAAACTGACCACTGACCCATTCTTAGTTTAGATGGTGTATTCAAACTTCTAGGGCTGTTATTTTTCAGCTAGACAGACTCCATAGAAAAGAGCATCACTAAAAACACCCACATTTCCTGTGGCAGAGGAAAAGATGTTCCCTTGAGATGAATCTTACAGAGTAATTAATTAATTAACCATGGCTTTCTCCAGTGCTGCCTCCCCAGCTCTGATTGAAAAGCAGAGGACAGGGCGTTGCTGTGGAGCTAAATGCTTTGGCTTTATATTGAAGTGGATATTACCTTTACCCTTTTCATTTTTGAAAGATGCAGCTCAACTCTACTGTTGAAATAAAGGATGTTGTGAAAATAAATGCAGCAGACAATAACAAATTGCTTGGATTGTGTAGTATGTGCCAAAGCATATGCCTAAGACTTTTCATGCCAAGAACACTAAGCTGCTACCAAAGCTGTGTAAACTCTTATTAAAATATGCTACAGGAGTTTAGGATACCTAAAAAAACCCAAACCCAATCTGCTAGATTTTTTTTATCAGTAATATCAGGACCTGCTTGTCCTGTTTCAACAGCAGGAGTCACCACAGCACCAAGTGAGCTCAGGAACAGGGGACAACAGTCACAGACATATCTTTTCTTCACTTTATATATATATATATGTGAAATAGTTCACACAGAAATACACCACTGGTGTTTACAGGGGTAGAAGACTAAAAAGAGAATTGATTGGAGGTTTATGCTTCCTGAAGAAATTTTTAGGTAGAAAACCTTTTTTCCACTACACATTGAGCACAGCAGGAAGGAGGGAGGAGAAGGAGTATTGGGAAAAAACCTAGATGAAAATACTTCATTTGGTGTTCAGTACACATTCATTCATTGACATTAAAAAAAATTTAAAAACCCACAAGTAACAAAGCCTAATTAAATTAAAAAACATTTTCCACTTAAAAATACCAAGTAATTCTTCAAGTAAGTACCAATGCCTTAACTGAAGGGTTTTCCTTTGAGCTCTGCAAGTTTCATTTCAATGCTATCCAATGCAGACATACATTTTGGTCACTGCACTACCACCTGCTCTTAGCTTTTCTTTTGCAGGGAAGGTAAAAGCCCTGAAAATTTACAGTACAGCATTATAGACACCCCTCGCAGTCCAACGCAGAGACGTTCTGCACAAACCACTTACAAACAGTCTGAGAAGCATGAAAATCAAGTTGTGTTTCAAGCCAATATGTTTAGACATAAAACCTGGGAGCATATTTATGGATTTCCAAGAAATGTATATCCTGGAGCTCAGGTTAAACACACACAGACTTTTCCTGTTATTTCTAGTATAAATTATAAACTTGCTTTCGTCTTTTTCCCTTGAGGGCCTTTGCAAAGTTAATTGCCCCTGACTCCTTGCCAGTATTACCTCAGTAAATACAATATATGTGCACTGGCAAATGCCTTGCTCTGTGCACATGTCAATTTTAATAGACCAATAAATTATTTTCCTGTAATCCCCAATCTAAGATATACTCTACAGTTTGCAGAGAGCATATCACTCTGTGGAGGTGCTGGCATACCACCGCATCTATAAGTAAATTTAAATACTCAGAAAAAGGTAAAAATATTTTTAGCTGGATAGACTTCTGTATCGTGTGTCTCTGGCAAAGCTGGATGACTTCTTTCCTCAGGAACTCTGCCCAAGGCATGGCTAGTTGTGCCTAGAGGTGGGCTTTCCAAATGGAGGAAGAAAAGCACAGCATCATCAGCTTAGTGCAGTTGTTTCCTCTGGATCTTGAGATGCCCTGACTCTCCCAGGCAGAAATTCTGCCACACAGCCCAAGATACACAGCCACTTGTTTCTGGACCTCCAGCTGGGTGCCCATATCATCACACTCCACACCCTGACAGGAGTGTTCCAGGCTCTCCAGTTGCTTTCCCACAGCGTGTTATAGCAGTAGCCTCCTTCAAGAATTTAATCTTAGTGTCTGCACCATCACAGGCTCACTCCAAGTCAGAGGATAACTTGATCCATTGCAAAATTATGGCTGAGTTAGATCATCATTTCCCCCTTTCATGGCTGCATTCATTGCTCCTTCCCATTTGTCAGCCTTGCAATTTCTATGTCAAAACGCTCCTCTACCCATTTCGAGGTCAAAAGTTTCCCAGTACTGTGGCAGGTTTTTTGGGTCCAATTAGAGATGAATTGTTCATCAGAAAGATGTCAGAATTATTGAAGCACAATTAACCCTTCTTGTTTCCCATGGCAGGACAAGTCTAAGCAGCCCCAGGTGAAATCCCTTCGCTCTATAAATCCCAGTACTGCTCACATTTGCTGTTGTCAATATGTGCAGCCTGACAGATGCATTTTTCTCAGCCTGTGTGCAATCTCCATTTGCATGGTAATGAGGTCTTCCAAAGGCATTCAGCAGGTGAGAGGGGAGATGAGCTCCTTTCATCAGCACCCGTGTCTCGGCATCAGCAGCGGTTTTCAGCAACAGGAAAAGCTCCAAGGGAGCCGTGCCTGAGCTTAAAGCTAAGAGTTGACACCCCCAGAGATGGGACAAGCTGCTGCCAAATCTGCTCGTGACATAACCAGCCATATTTTAAGATGCACTAATTTATATACCCTTACCATAATATTGGATGAAAAGAGTAGACAGGAGATGAGGAATTATAATTTGACCAAGTTCTGGTGGGCTCTAGCCCCAGTTTCCTAATGAGGGTTATTCCTAAGACTGCACAGCGGCATTCATCTTCCTCTCTACCTTTTGATGACTAACACTCTAGCTGCTGTCCAATTTAAACCTCATCAGACTCAACTTGAGCTCTGGAAGATAATTAAATTCCCTAGGTACTGCCCCATCTCCAGCTGTTTTTTCCTGGTGTATCCTTGCCATAGCTCACCTCATACATTCATGTAAGCCTTTCTTCTCTAGCCCTCCCTTAAATCATAAATTTTCTCCATCACTGTATTTCCAGGCTGATCAGTCCTAATCTGCTCATTCATGCCCAAAAGCTGTGACAGATTCCCACTGTCCCCACTGGAATTTGTTAAAGTATCTCCTAAAGACCCCCTGAGGTGAGCAGACAGATTTGTTCCACCCTGCCAAGGTGTGGGCTGACAGTACCCTCCTCCCACAGCCACAGCAATGATATCCTCCAACATCTTCTCCAGCCTTTCTCTAATGACTCCAAACAACAGATTTGTTTTTCCAGCACAGGTGGTATTTATCCAGGCACCCACCATCTGTTTTCACAACTTTCCTAGCACAGGTGCTGTTCACTGGGTAAGCTGTTTCCTCCTGCTGGGATGGTGCAGAAAACCAGGTCCCAGCTGTTTTCTTCCTGGTGCCTGGCAGTTTGTCTGGGCTCACTATTCCCATGCATTCCCACTATTCCATTGCATTATCTTGTGTGTTACATAAGGGTAATGTACAGAAACCCCTTTCCCCAGACAGTGATTGAATTTTGCTTATGACATTAAAGGATTCGTTCCTTTGTTGTTTTCTGTAACAGCGAGTAATTCCCATTAAACATTAAGTAATTGATTTGCCATATTTGTCTGGGGGCTTCTTTTCTTTTTTAAGTAATTGATTGATTTATTCATTGCAATTACAGTAAATCAGCTAACTAAAATAATGCCAAATAATTAATTTGATTAGTATTTAAATATTACAAATTGCCATAAATTACTGCAAATTACTTGCACACAGGGTAAATTTTCTTATCACTTGAAGGAAATGGAATGATAAATTTGCAAATATTATTTATGTGTGCTGGTTTTTGGTGCTTTACCATTCCAGCTAGTGAGCGATGCACAGGAAAATCCAGTTACTGAGGCTGATCCCAAAGCACCGAGATCCCTGACATTCATCTTCTCAGCTAAATGAGGCAGTGTAAAGAGAGTTAAAAAGCCCTAAGGACATTTAAGTGGGAGTCTGAGCAACTTGCCAACAGATTTAATCTCTCATCTGAGGGTTTTTCTGTTGTCTAATAAGGCTTAAGTTCACATTTCTGTTGTTTCACTCACATGAAGTGTGAACATTCTGGCAATGCCTCCCCTATGTGGTGGCCACCTCTTCGAGGAGGGGGAAACCCCGGTATGAACATATAATACCTGCAATCTCAGCTACTGGTAAATCTGGTGGAAACTACCAAAAACAGCAAAGAGAGATGGAGGGAAGAGTAAGTGAGACAGATACTGAAAAAAAGAAAAAAAAATCACAGTACTCTTGTTTCTATAGGAAACCATGTGAATAAATAGGTTTCATGCCTTTCATCCACTGAGATTCCAAAGTATCTGTGCTGCTGAAGATGGGATTAAGCCAGACCCCCTCCAGCCTCTGCTGCAACAGAGCTTTTTTCCTCTGAAAACTCAGTGCTGAGGGTAGTAAAACTTCAGTCTAATTAGATTCAAAAGGGAAAAAACAGTGGGCTGTCTTGGGAGTCCCACTTCTTTCCTCTCAGTCCTTTATGTGTTTATTTTGAAGCATTAGTGGAATGTCCTTGTCTTCTTGCCACAGCCCCTGTGGGAGCAAAGCAAGTACAGAGAGGAAGGGGCTTGGAAGAGCCCCAGATCACATTTTAGGAGCACACCCCTAAAAAGCACCCAGGAATCGCTCAATTATAAAGCATGTGATCAAAGAATCCTGGAACTGTTTGGGTTGGAAAGGACTTTAGAGATCCGTGGGCAGGGATGGCACTCACAAGGTGAGGTGGCTGAGGGCCCCATCCATCCTGCCTTGAACACTTCCTGAGGGGAAATGGTACAGGGCTGATTTTGAACATGCACACAGGGAATATAATCCAAGGTAGGACTCCACATCTGATAAAATCCCCCTGCTATCCCTCTCACCGAGCTTTGGGTCACATTTGGAGCCTGCAAGAGAGGTACTTTTGGTACAAACCCGGACACAAGGTGTGCTCCCCGAATGTAACTCATGGTGACTAAGGGGGCATCATTCTGTCAAGGACTTGAAGTCCTCAATGCCAACTGCTTCACACCATGGGACCAAAATCATGTTTTTATCTCATTTTCTTCTTCTGTTAGGCTGAGTTTTTTTCATTCAGTCAATGGTTAAACTTGAAAACGGAAGTTTAGAGACATGAGATAATTTCATCCTTGGAAATATTAAAAACTTGAATAGATTCAGCCATGAGTAACCCGGCCTTGCTCTGAGCAGAGGAAACAGAGCAGAGTTCTCCAGAGGTCCTCTCCAGTCTGAATTATTCAGTGCTTCCCTTGCTTGAGTCACATACTAAACACATTCTGTCTGAAAAGGCCTGTAGTCAGTGTCTTAATGATGTCTCTCAAAACTTCCTATCACACACAAGATAGACCTGCAGGATTTCTTCCTCTTCATTTCACCCTTGGTGTGTTTATGTGGGCGTTGAAAATTGCTTCAAAATGTTTAACTAATTCTAATTGAACCATTCTCATTTTCTCATCAGTCTCACTCACTCCGTAAATTCGCCATCCCTGAAGTTTTCCTTCCAGGCGCAGTCTCAGGTTTGAGAAGGATTTTCAGTAGTAGTACTTACTCTTGCATGGTGGCACTTTAAATTTAGAAGTGTATTCAGACCCCTCCTTATTCAGAATAGTCTTAATATTTCCAACAAATACCAAAATGTTTCTCTAAGTTCAGTGAAACACTGAAGAAATGGGGAATAGATGATTTATTTTGCACAACCATTTTTTTCACATTTTTTATAAAAAAAAGGAACGATGTTTGCCATGAATCTTTCCTTTCCAAGTACCAAGAGGCAAATTCTATTCTTATCTTGCTTGTTTTACTTCTGATATGGTTAACTTGGCCGAAGCAAAAGGAGTTCCTCAAGTATGGCAGCACTGAGGAATTCATTTTTCACCCTGGAGGAAAAAAGTTCTAGCTGCAAAGCTGTGACAGAGCTTTACTCCAAAAAGCCCCCAGTGGCTTCTGTGGCCTTTGCTTTGTTCCTACTTCCCCTGCATCCCTCTACTTCATTTATAACCCACAGAACACTCCTCCAAAAGCTTCCCAGACCATCTTCCATCTGTCTTCTCACCAGGTGGTCATAAATCAGCTGCTTCTTTACCTTCTCCTTGCCATTCCCTGCTCCAGTGGGTCTCTCCATCACCATGCTTGCCATATTTCTCTGCTCCTCCTTGGCTTGCCTTCAAGTAAATTTCCCTTCATCATAGTCCAATTTTCAGTCCTGTAGGAGACAAGGAAAAAAAAAACGCTAAGTGAAAAGAATTCAATGGACTGTACAATTGTAAGCATATTTGCCAGACTAGACCAGGAATGAGTTGTTAATGAAAATGAAGGATAAAATTGTAATAAATGCAGGGTATGCTTTTTTTTTTTTCAGTTGAAAGTCTTTCTAGCTTGGAGGTAAGAACAATCATTTCATTATTTCTGAAAAGACCTGGCAGGAGTCCAGGCCCAGAATTTGATAGTGTTGAGAACTGAGGTAGGCATAAAAGAGTTATTTCTATCTCAATGAGATTTGATGTTCCGCTTAAAATCAGCAGATCCCCTGCTGGTGTTAATTGGTGTCAGAGAACTGTCTCTTCTGGAGCAGCTCAAAGAGACACCAGCAGAGAAACTGCCTTGCTCTGTTTCCATGTTATCCTTCCTTCCCTTTGTCTCTCAAAGGAAAAAAAGCCCATCTGAAGAATGAATACAGATGAGAAGCCCGGAAATTACTGCTCCTCAACTCTTGTAGGGACCTAAATGAGAAGAAATTGTTCCAAAGGCCCCAGTTTGCAGAGCATTTAGGCACCTGTGCTTGTTCAAGCATTCCATTTCCTGAATTGAGCCTGGAGTGTTCCACTCCCTTCAGCCCAGGGAGGGCTCAGCAACAGGGATTTTAAATGCTGCAGTTTAATGCCCCCCTCACTCAGAGATTTCTGGTGAAATGTTTTTCACAAGGCAGACAAAAGAGGTGGGTTTTTTTGCAGGGTGGCTCATTACTATGGCAACCAGCAGAGTGACCTCCCCTTGCCCTGCAGCACTGATTTCGGAGATCAGGGAGACATTTCTGCTGAGTGTGCACATCACTTCCCACTCAGCTGTAGCGGCTGTGCAGACAATTCCTAAGAAGAGTAGTTAAGAGGAAATTCGATTAATCAATGTGCTGCACAAAGCCAAGCATCTGGATGTAGCAGCTACCACGCTGTCCAGTAACTAGGAGGTGACAAGGGTCTAGAAGAGGTTTTTCATCTGTATGGTGATGGCAAAAACCTGGCCTTTGACACAAGCCAGAGTCCAGTTATGTACAGTGTACAAAACCAGGGGAAGTTTGCAGCAGCACCTTTTCATTCTGGGAGGGCAGAGAAAATGAGAGGCTGAGCTTGGAGAAGGTCGTGTTTCCCAGGCTGCGCAGGAGTTTAACTTTCCATTCAGGGCAAGATAAGCTTCTAAGGAAAATTACTTTCTTCCATATCTGTAAGAATGCAATTTGATCTGTTTTTAAGAGAGAAAAGGGTTTTCTTCCTCATTTCCAGTAATTGCCTAACAGTTGCCTGGCAAAACAAACAAGAAGGCAGAGAAATTGCTCAATCCAGGCAATCACAGCCACAGCAGCATTTAGCTTTTGCAAAGTGTGCTGTGGTCTTAACCTGCTCATTTTCCTACAAGAGCGGCCACAAAGGAACCATTTGCTCACTCTTTCATCCTGTTCTTAGAGGGCTGATGTTGGTCCACCAGCACCAGCAGCTTCTGTACTTAGAGAAACATCCCAGACACCTGCTCATTTTCCTGTGTGTGCAGGCAGTCCCTTCCCACACAACTTGCTAGGTGATTACCTCCCACAGAGCTCCTTGTGTCTATCTTGACATTCCTTGTTCCTTGCACCACTTTTCCCAGAGACCTCTCTGAGAGGTTTTCCCTGGACACCAAGAGAGGACAACGTTACGGCAGGGATGGTGCAGTCAGGGAGAATGGTGGGACAGTCACAAGGCCAGGAAATACGAGCACTGAAACTCAGAAATCCTAACTGATATAAAGGATTATTCAATCCAGTCAGAATGTTCTATCACAGGCTGGCTGCACCTTGTCACTCTCTAAGCTCTTGCCACAAGCCACCACAGGCATTAGCCTTCAGAAAGTACAAGGCAAAAAAGTTGCACCAAGCCATTAAGTCAGTTCCTAATTTCAAACCCACTGCAGCCAGAGGACAAATTCTGTGCACTTGCCCTGCTTCAACCAATCTTGCCAAAAATTGGTAAGGGGGGACTTTGGCAAGCTTTTCACTGTCCCTTTCTGTCTCCTCCTGTGGCACACATGTGCCTCATCCTCTTGCTGCATGCTCTGATGGCTCCAGCAGATGTGCAATCCTCCGTGCAGAACCCATCTGCATTGCCTTGGCACTGCCAGGGGACTGGGCATGGCCTTGCAGTTAAAATCCAGCAGTAACAGGTGGGAAAACACTGCACAATCCCTGGAAATTCTGCTTTTCCATTGCCAATTTTTCCATTGACTGCCACTGACTCCCCTCAGACATCCCAGATTAGGACTGTGCTTTTGCAACAGAGAGAGCTGCATTCAGATTGGATGTGAAAAGATGTGATTTTTGTTGTGCTGGACCCCATTCCCGTCTGGCAGTTATCAGCACACCAGAATTGCTGGGACCATCCTAGCATCTATCCATCTGTCCATATGGGTCATCATGCTTGAAATACTGCAGATGAATAAAGCAAAAATCAAAATTCTTCTGCTCAACAGCTGCATGCTCTGCTGACTTCCTAAAAGGAAGGGAGGGGTGGAGAAGTCTGCCTTCACGTGGCCACTCAACCTGTTAGTGTGGCTGTCTGCAACTCCACCATCTCCCTCCAGCTTTTGAACCCATCAGCTCAAGGCCTCAGGACACAAAGGATAAGAGGTCAAGTTGGGCATCACTCATTTTCCCTGCTCCTGGTGTGTCAGATCTGCTGCCAGCACAATGTACACACGTCCAGGCATCGGCAGATTTGCAACCCCTTTCCCTCTATACCATTAGGATCAAAGAGGCCCTGACCCTGAGCATCCAACACCCCATTGAGAACAGAGAGGCTGGACTCAGGTCAGTTCAGGGGAGCAGTGAAACCTGCCTGCAGTCTGCATCAATCCAACCGGGGCCAAAGAGGGACTGGGTGACAGCTGGGAATATAAGGTGTAAAACTCCAGGTAAATGGGCAAGAAAAGGCAGGGAGGAAAGAGGAAGGTCTCAGCACTGAAAAACTAATGACCAGCATTTCATTTCAGCCCAGCTCTCTGTACTCATAATACAGACTATCTCACAGAAAACAGTGTTTGGTTAACAAACATAAACTGCAGCCCAGAAAATTAATCTCCTGAAAGGCTCCACACCTGGCAGGTGCTAAATGCACCAATATTTTGTGAAGGGTGACTGCCACTCATTAGCCAGAGTCTGGCTAGCTCAAGTCCCACTGATGGCTACTACGATGAACATGCTATGGGCAGCAGTGAGACGCTTCCAGGTAATACAGCAGCTACTGTGGTACTTTGGATCTCTCACACTCTGGTTGGTCAGAGCAAGACTGACCCCTGACCATCACTACCTTGTGTGCAAAATTCAAGTTCCCAACATGTTTCAACACTTACAATCACCAGGCGTTTAGGAGTACTGTAAAAAAATGTGAAGGATCACATCTGTACATGCAGTTTCCTTGGATGTTCTTATGAGATTTTACAAAGCACAAACACATCCTGGTTACACCCACAACAATATCAGCCCGGCGCAGCTGGTGTCCAAACCCAGTCACAGCCAGAGCTTTCTGAGTCAGAGAAAGATTCTGTCAAAATCCATTTCTCTATTGCCTGTTCCAGTCTCTGCTGCCCCTGTTTGATTCAGTGCCTCAGACCTTTCTCCACTTCTGTCCTTTCATGACATCTACAGACAGGTGAGAGAAGGAACACGTTACAAGGACTAGCCTTTGGAAAAGCCTTCCTTCCCTCACCCCATGCTGGACTGGACATTGCAATGGGGTGTGTTGAGAGTTCTACCAGGGTTCCTGTGGAAGAATTTCATTGTTAGAGGGTGTTTGCTCTCTAACTCACAGTACTCAGAGACCACAGTAAGCATAAATCACATCTGCATATGCCCAAAATCCTTCCTAAGCATCAATTCATTCTGCAGCAGTGATCCCTTTTTTGTTCATGCCAGCTGTTCTGTGCTGGGGCAGAGCTGGTAATCCTGCATTTTCAGCCTCAGAACCCAGAGGGCAAATAAGAGGAATGCCCATTTATCACCTTCTACAAGACAACAAGCTTTGTGCCCATCTTACAAGTTTGGGGAATCATCTCCTTCTCTTGAACTCACAAGCTTGACAGTGGTACGGTAAAAGCAAGTAGATTTAAAAAATTCAGTGATCCAGGCTCTTTCCAGAATATGTCACTCATTCTTTCCCCAGAGAGACAAGAAACCGAGATGAATGTCTCTGCTGGAGTGGTGCCACATGGATTAGTGAAGTGGGACTTTTCCCCTGTGTGCAGATTGACTTCAATTCACGCCGGCTCTGTTTCAATGAGCCTTGTCCAAAGGCAGCCGCCTGGGAAGGAAAAAGGGTAATTAACTGATGCTTCTGGGAACAGTCCTGCCATGAAGGTACAAAAAACGAGCCAGAGGCAAGGAGACATGGTGCTTTCATATATGCATATTTGTGTGTGTCTGTTTTGGCAAGCAAACTTCAAACAGTGGCTGCCATCAGGGCTTTGCAGAAGAAGAAAGCCAGCAGCAGTAAATCTAGGAAGCAGCTGTTTGACAATATGCCTTCAGATAAAGTTTCTTCCAGACCTGAGTCCAGCCCTGGGCTTCTCAATACCCAGGCTCCTCATCTGCCTAGCTTTGACTCTTTAATATGTCAAAAACATGGTAGGAGCTAGAAAAATACATGGTTTCATTCAGATGCTAAAGGAATGAATTGGCTGTGATTTTTAAGGAGAAAAAAACCAAACCAGGATTCCTAAATTTGCTATCTGGCATCTCCTGCTTTTGCTATCTGACCATTGTTCCCATGCTGTTCTGTGGGACAGGATAGGAACCAGAGCAACTCCCTCACCTCCACCCTGCTCAGAACTTTCAAACCTCAAATCTGGCCAGTTTTGAAACCATAGCTTCCCATATTTAGTTTTTTCTTTTTCTTCATGGATGTCTCACTTACAGGCAGAGGCAGGTGTTTGTCTCTGCACAGCAGGTACCAGGATATGCCCCTTCAAGCCATGCATGCAGCCAGATTTGGAAAGGGAAAAAATGAGTCTGATACACCCTGTGGGCCAAAGGGTGCAGCAAAAAAAACCTGAGGGGCTGCTGAAGGCCTGGCAGGAGTTCTGGTGGGCAGCACTTCTTCCTCCAGAAAGCCAATTTGCAGCCCTAGGTCTCCCAAGTAATTTTTTTTTTCTGACAACCACATTTTGTCTCCTCTCCCCATACTGGCTACTTTTCTTCATAAAAATCAGCACTAAAAATGAAATGGGGGAATTATTTTAATAGCTTTTAAACAGCTAAAAATCACTGCACCCCAGAGGAACCCCTGGTAGA
This sequence comes from Bombycilla garrulus, assembly GCA_013400315.1. Lineage (NCBI taxonomy): Eukaryota > Metazoa > Chordata > Aves > Passeriformes > Bombycillidae > Bombycilla > Bombycilla garrulus. The sequence goes on along the minus strand of VXBU01011268.1, from coordinate 343,128 downwards.
GTTTAGCTCCCTTCATCTGTTCTGACCTCCACTGAACACTTAATTCATGAGTTTCCATGGCATGGGGTGATCAGAAGCCAATGTTATTATTATGCATTGCATTTGCACTTTGTCTGAAGCACTTGCAGGTGAGATGAAAACACTTATTCAAATGCAGGCTCTAAAACGCTGTTCACAAATCCATCTGGGCACCAATTAAATTACAACATGAATCCAAGATGTAGCAACTTCTTTTGTCTGGAGACAACCAGAACAATGCCTGTGTGAGGAATTCGGAAAGCACACAGCTTCTGGTTACAACTTGAGGCTTTCATTAGGGAAAGATTTCACTTGGCCCTTCTTTAGTGTTTTTTTTCATCTTTTTGCTGGAAGTCCTTGAATCATTCTTTCTCCTGACTGATACTGACAGCTCTTTTTAAAACATGATTGATGGCCCATTGTCAATAGCCATCGTGCTTCTGTCAGAGAAATAATTTGGTTTTCAATAATTCAAGTGATGTTGCTAAATTTGGGAAACAGACACTGGGAGGAATGAGGGCATGACAGAACCTTTTTGGGGGAAAATAATTAAGGACTTGTCTCTGACTTTTAATTTGATCAAAAGTGTAGTGACATCAATATACCAATAGATTTGTATTCCAAACATTGCTCTACTACCAGTTTGAGTAATAATCACCCAGAGAAAATAGTCACACAGAGAACACATAACACATAATCTGATATGTTTTCCCTAAGAGTTTTAGGTATATTCAGTCTTCTAGTTCGCTTCTGTTGTTCCTGAATCCTGAGTCCACCTTAGACTGTTGGGAATAGAGCAGACAGCAGCTCATGAGCACATCCACAAGGTTCACCCTAGGACTGATTCCCTCCCCGCACAGAGATGTGCTCCTGTACCCAGGGGGCAATGGAAACAGACTTCATGCTGCAATTCCCTTTCCTGTCCATCAATAACATTTTACTTTCCAGCTGGTACCTGCCGAGTCCTGCGCTGCAGGGCCAAGTCCAGCATTTGAGCAGACTGCTGATAGATTTAAAAACAGTGAAGGTAGGAAGCAAACTTTAACAGATGGAAAAAGACCCCAAAAAAAGTCCATTAGCATGTCTTTCTCAGTTGAATTTAATAGTCTCTTAGCAGCTGATATTGTCCCTCCTGGAGGTAATTACACAATGTAATCAAGCCACCAAAAACCTCCCTGTACAAATAAGCTCCTTTTATGTGTCACCACTCAGTAGCGCTACTGCTTGGCTCTTCCCTGCTCTTGCTCTCCAATGTTCTGCTCCAAGGGTGGGCAGGACACCACAGCGGCAGCAAGCTACAGCTGAGCAACAAAGACTAGAAAGGCAATCCAGCTTGGTCTCAAAACCTCTCCTGATTGTGAACACCTAGAAAATCTCTTTCTGCATCTGAGAGATGAGTAATTTTTTATCACTGGTGGATCATAGAATCGCCAGAATGGCCTGGACTGGAAGGGACCTCAAAGATCATCACCATGGACAGGGTCACCTTGCACTAGATCACGTTGCTCAGAGCTCCATCCACCTTGAACACTTCCAGGGATGGGGCATCCATAAGTTCTCTGGGCAACCTGTTGCAGTGGCTCACCACTCTCACAGTAAAGAATTATTTATTTTTTTTTTGCTCTTCTTTATCCTAACGCCTTGGAGCTCCTTCCTGTTCTGCCAAACTCTGCTGAAGTGAGGCTCAGAGTTACAGGTCTGAGACACGCAGCTCTGCCTGTGCCAGCACACAAACACATCCTCATGAGCTAGCTCTCATTCCACAGCAAACCAAGCTAATCTTCTCACTAAAACCCTGGAGCTGGGTTCTGGCCTTGGAAGACAGGGTCCTGCAAGCTTGGTAAGAGTTTCACTAAGGTCACACCCATCTAGATGTGGTTCAGGTCTCCAAATGGAAACCTTAGGGAAGGAACAGGCCTTCTCCTGCTGTCCTGACTTCTGCAGGGCCGTTTTAGCATGCAATCCAAACAGCATCCATGTAATTGGAAGAAAGCTGATCTCATCTGCCACGGGGAGTCAAAGCAGGTACCTGACAGCTTCTCTGTTACAGGTCATGCCTATATATGGGATTAGAAAAAAATAAAAAAAGAAAAAAAAGAGAAAGATCAATATAATAAATTTACTCTTCATGGTTCTCTGCTCTCATTCCACTTTGGTGATGGACGGAAGAGTCAGCAACGACGTGACTGGAATTTCAAGTGGCAACACATAAAAAAATTTAGCCTGTTGTCTCCTCTTCAGATCCCACTTTTCTCCCACCATTTTGTCTCCTTCTACCCCGGTTTTAGAAGTTCCTTTCCTAAGAGGATACCACCCAGGGGCTTGAGACACCCTGGAAGGTTCCCTAGTCCCTTCCCCTGTGCAGGAACCCCCTTGCAAGCCAGACTCCCTGTTCCCAAGTCACTCTCCTGACAGCTCCAGGGAGTTTTGCTCCTGAAGAAGAGCATCTCTATGTTTAATAGCCCACAATCAACTTTTCTTCTTCCACATTGCTTGAGCACTTTTTGAACCCAAGCACACCCATGTTGGCCGCCACACCAAGCAGCGAGAATAAAAAAAAAGGTGATTTTTCAGAAAATTGTGACCACCCTGTGGTGCCCGGGAGTGACTGTCAAGACTGTCAAGAACACCATCAGCACTTCGAGCCTCCAGCAGATATGAAAACGAGTAGACTATGACACTTGCAGAGCACAACCATCCTCAACCTGCCCCAAAGAAAGATGCGAGTTAGAAGCTGGGAGCACCCTGCTGGGAAGAAAGCCCAAATCTGTAGAAATCCTTTTTATCATTCAACTTGTTTGGAATGAAATTCTGACAATCACACAGAGAGTTCTAAATAAATTTCTTGTTTAAGCTAATTGTTGAGTTCTCCAGAGACGTAAAAATGAAACAGCTCTTTAACGTGTGGAAGATCAGGCAGGATTAAAATACACCACCATGAAAATGAAGTTTCTCCTTCCCAGACCAAAACAAAGGACATTTAAGGCCAGAAAGTACAGTATGCACACACTGAATTGTTAAAAAAAAATGGCAAATCCAAAATAATTCACTGCAATTTTTTTCCCCCATTAAAAATATAATTCAAAGCCACCATACTCTCACAAAAGAATTTGCTTTCAAAAAAACATGGCAAATTCTGATGGCAAAATCTGCTGTCTGGAAAGCTTCCTGTTTAGCTATGGATGGAATGCACTGTGAGATGCTGCATTCTGGAAGTGCTGATAAAAAATAACCTGGTTTCTGCCGCCTTCCTCCCGTACATACAACCTGCTGATCTGTGCTTGACCTCCTTCAGCAACTGCGGGATCATTTAGGAGAGAATTGCACAGATTCCCATGATTATTCTTTTTATTGATTTTGCCAGCTAAGGAACTCCGCTATTCCTTCAGGAGCAGTAGAAGGGGTAGGTGATAACACAGTCAACACCACTGAGCAGTTTTAGCAGGCACAACGACATCTAGGTTGCAGAGTCAGTATTTTGCAGGAGAGGTTGATGGAGTACATACTGCTTTCCTTTTCCTAGAATGTTCTCTGCTCAGGACTAAGCGGCAGAAGTGCTCCACTCTTCAGAGAACATGTAATCTCCCCTTCTGCTTGAACCCAAACTTTGTATTCCCTACCTCCCGGTTTAATTTTCCTCCAGGTGCAAACACTGCAGGTGAGTAACACAGGTGTGTGCTGGCCCTTGAGGGACAGTAACTAAGGGGCATTAAGGGATGCAATCTGAAGTGCGAAACTTGCAGTCTCTACTGACAAACATTGCCTCTAACTCGTATTTTTACAAAACATCACTAAACCAGTGGGATTTGCTGTAAAAATTGCCTTTTTGTGGTCAGGCATCCAAATTTTGTCCTTCCTTGATAGATATTCACCAAATAGGTCTTTTATTTTTTGACAGAAGGAAAAATGGAAACATTCAGGACAGTTATCGCTGCATAGTGGAGCTGTAGAGATTTAATCAGCTCCCATCATCTGAGCAGCACAGCTTCCACCAAGGACCCAAACGGTGCAGGCTGCATCATTGTGCTTATTAAAGAGCCTGACTTGGCCTTCATTAGGATTAGTGGGGAGACTATCAGAGACACCTAAATAATTTAGCAGAACCGGTCATTAAGGATAAGAAATTTCCTTCTGGCAAACCTGAGGCACTTCTGAAAAATCCCACTGAAGATTATTAAGTCCACTGCCCCAGACAGGGCAGCTCTGCTGTGTCCCACGAAGAAAATCTCTTTTAAAACTGTGCATTCCCAAAGGCTATTCAGTCATGCTGTTGAGTCACTTCTCCGTGGCTGCCTGAATAAAGCATTCCTGTTTTTTTTAACAAACCATCTGCTTTCACAACTGTGCGTTGCTCCATAAACACGGTGATGTGCACATAAATGCCAGGAATGGCCACAAGTGCTGCAATTGGTCAGGAGGTGTTTTCTGACTTAGGAACATGCAGTGGTGTTGAGATGAGCACCAGCCGATCACCAGCCACTGAGAGTCAGGGGATGATGGACACACTTTGCTCTGACCGTCCAGAGTACTGAGGGAAGAACAAAGAAGGAGAGATGCCAAATCTCCTCTCTCAGGGCTCCTGATTTAGAGGAAACGAGGCACCATCCTGTTGCTGTCAGAGTGATGGGGTTTCAGGCAGAGTAGCTGGGAAATTTCCCATCTGTAGGGAGCTGGGTGTCTCACACAGCTGATTTTTCTGTGTTATTGGGTGCTGCTCTGACCCCCGTCCATTCAGGGAGAGCTCCAGCAAGGATCAATCAGCTGCTTAGCTGAGCATAAAAGGGAACATTAGTGTAGCCTCGGGGAGGTGTAGGAAAATTACCCAAGAAAATAAATGTTGCAAAGGAAGCAATTTCTACCTGCTGCTAGAGTAACCCTGGCAGTAGAAAGGAGCCTTGCTTCATTCAGAGACACCTGAATTTCTTCCAGGGTGCCTTGCAGCAGTGATAGTAAATGGAAGGAGCGATCTGTGCCTAGCAGGATTATTTCCTTCCTGCCTGCTTTGGCAAGGCATAAATCTCTTCCCTATTACCTGAGGTATGTCTCCTCATTGAATCAGGGAGCCCTTCAATTCAGCAGCAGCATTCATTTACTCTCCCTTTCCATGTGCCCGGTGCACAGGAAGCAGAGCAGCCAGGAGCTGCAGCGGCAGTCTCAGGTCAGGGTGAGCTCTCCCTGTCGGCATTCCCACCTCTGGAGATGCCTGTTCTCTGCACCGCCTTCCTGGATGCAGCTGAAGGGCTCCTTATCCATCAGGGCACAGCACCAAATGGAATCTAGTCTGGTACTTCCACAAAGCACTACTAGAAGAGGGAAAACTGTAACCACACCCTCCCCATCCCACACCTCCCCTTCTCTCTGTCCTGTTCTCCAGCACTTCCACCTTCCTCAACAAATCCTGCCCAGCATCTCCAATGGAAATCATTCCCCTAAGGGAAGATGGGACACACTCCCTGAGGATGTCCAGTGTCTCTGGCAGCATCAGTTTCTCTCCTCAGCCCATCCTGGAGAGCCTGGAGAGGTCCCTTGGCTTAGGGCCTCTTCATTGTCAGAGGTAGTCTCTCCCCATAGCCATGAGTCCGGGAGGTGATTCATCGATTCATTCTCTGGAGATTTGGTTCAGTCCAGCCCAAACAAAGACACAAAAAAAATCCAGCGCTGGAGTACTGCTAGGCAAGAAATTTTTTGGGATGAAAAAGTTACCTGTGCAAATTTTGCTGACGCTGCTCAGAGGAAAGGTAGCAGCATGTGATCTTGTGAATTCCTGCCAGCCCTGCTCTCTGTCATCTACCTGCTGCTCGTACCCAGGACCAGCATTAATGGCCACCATGGCACTGATCTGCCTGGTGAAAGGCACAGGCAGGGGGAAAAGGAGAGGAATGAAAAGCTGCACTTAAATTGCCAGAGGGTCTTTCTTTGTCCTCCTCTGCAAGTGTGGGCACTGAAGATTTTGCCAGGAGGAGTCCTGTTAGGTACGTTCTTAGCAGGTGAGAGTGTGAACCTGGGAAGGGTTAATATTCCTTTCAGTGCCTGGATCTACTGGTTTTCCAATGAATGCTAAATTATGTTGCTGCCTAGAAAGTTTTTTTAACTTACCTGAAAGATTTCAATGGAATACAAGAGAAGCAAATCCTCCTCTCCCTCCAACCTTATATTTTCTTTAGCATTTCAAAGTTTCTGTGCACTTCTCCTCATACAAGTGTATTAGGTGCTTCAGTTACCCCCAGGGTGAAAGATGTTCCTCTTTTTATAAACCTTTTAAATCGTTTAAGCAATTTGTTCCAAAGGCTTAATGCAGTGAGTGAGGTTTTGTTTCTTGTCCTCTTCCCTGGTGGTGCTTTGATCATCCTTTTCATAAACTTATTTCTTGGTTCAAATGAAGTGAAATGACATGGGAAATAAGCTTGGATCTCTACATTGTTCATAATTGATTTGATACAAATATTTGATAGTTCTGAAGCTCAGTCATTTGAGCAGTATTTCTCAATACTCACACACAAACTGATTTTTTTTCCTTCAAAACTGCCCCTCTTGAGAGCCTTCACTCCTAAAGTTTCAGCAAATTGACACAAAACTTTCAGAATATAACTTAGCAGAGTGGGTTTTTTCATCTATTTTTTCATCTAGACTGTCTTTCAAGACTTGAATATCTCATTAAATGATTTAGGACTTCTGTCAAGATCCACTTTTCTGAAGAAATGTTATTTGTTTATTCTGTACTGTTGAAGGGGTTTGTTGTTAGTTGGTGAGGAGAGAACTGCACTAATTAGGACTTCAAAATAAATATTTTTTGCCAATAGTTTCCCAATAGAAATGATATGAAAAGGGAGTCTGACTCATGAGGGAAATTAGATGTATTCTCCAAAGGGTAGCTCCCATGTGACTCACTGGCAGCTTCACCAAATAATTGTATTTCCATATACTCCTACAAAAATCAAATAGAGATTTTAATTTCACCAATATTCTTCATTTTTGGGCAATTTTCATTACTACGGTTTCCAACAGGAAAACAAACAAGCAAACAACACTTTCTGTGGGCAAGGCCAGCATGAAATTTTTGAGCAGCTTTGGGGCAATACAGCTGACATGCAAGAAATTTATGTGAAACCTTCTTGTGACAGGCAGGAGTTACTGTCACCTGCCTGGTCCTCCAGGTAGATGGTCACCACCTTCCTGCTGTTTAGGTCAAAAGGAGATATTACACCTCTGGGAGAAAGTGGCCCCTGTGGCCACATAAATTTTTCAACTTACAATCATCTATGAAGTAGGGTAATATTTTACAATACATATATCTTACAGGGCATGTTGTAAAAGAACAACATGTGGATATACATATAACAATCTTGAAATGATCTCTCTGGGTGGGGATTTACTTCAAATGAAGGAAAGCTAAAAATTTAGAGGCACAGTTAGCTGCTGTGGATACTGGTCCAGAGTTCTGGAGTGGATAGTGGTTGTTGTGAACCTACAAGAGACATTTCCTGCTCTGAAAACTTTTCAGGCAAATTGTGCATCGAACAATATTATGTTATATGAAGTGTTATCATTGTGACATCATTAGAGATGAGAAATGTCAGCACAGGGAGGTGATGTGACCAGGAGTACACCAAAATTCAGTGGCAAAATAGTGACTCTGGCCCAAAGACAAGCAGCACACCCCCAGTATCCACCAGAAGGCTGCTGAAGAGGCAGAGCCCCACGTCATCATGGTCCATAGAAACAACAGAAGTTAGCTGAAATTATAGATTCTAGCTGGATTAAAGGAAAAATACTATTATCATAAGGATATTCAAGCACAGGAATGGGTTGTCCAGAGAGCTGGTAAAATTTCTGTTCATGGAGAACTTCAAGTCCCAACAGGACAAAGTCCAAAGCACCCTGGTTTGAATTCACAGTTGACCCAGTCTGCTCCAGAGGTTTCCACCAAACTGAATGAGCCTCTGGTCTTGTGCAGCATGTTAACTTCACTGCTGTCCTGGTTTTTCCCTCAGTTCTGGTTTGTTTTTTTGGTTTTTTGGGGGGTTTTTTTGTGTCTGTGCTCTTCTCTCTGCCTATGCTTGAGTTCCTAGACAGTGATCAATACAAGTCAAGAGTTGGGCCAACAGCTCTGTGCAGAAAGAAGAAGAAATATTTGCTTATTTCTGCTGCAACTGAAACCAAATCATAACACTTTCTCCTTTCATTGATAATTAAGAAGAGGCTGCACCAGGTACACAAACGTGGTGAGTTGGTGAACAAGCTGCTGTCAAATGGATTTGTACTATTGGTAATCGTGGTTTTGATTGATGAGTTGAATGAATTCTGCTCATAAAATTTGGATAGCTTCTGTCAAGCACATCACAGGCACGTCATCATCCTCTGCACTGTATGGAGTGTTACAACCAGAGCAAAGGTAAGCTGTACACCAGTGCTCAGATAAAGAGCTTGACTTGCATGAAGCCAGGAAACCAGAGAAGAAGGAAGATAATGCTCATTCTACTGGAAGAAAACCAGAGGGAAGGGGAGCTGGAGAAGTTGCCCACACTGTGCACCTCTGCACCACAGCATAGAAGAGCTGCCACCACTCACAGAGGCAAAACACAGCATCAGAGCCGTGCTCCTGGTGCTCACCACCCCTCACAGGCAGGGAGGGCACAGAAGAAGCCTCCTGAGGCTGGTAAGGTCACAGGGCACATAATGGCTTTAAACTGAAGCAGAGTCAACTTGGATTAGAAAGAATTAAGTTTTTTATTATGAGGATGGTGAAACACTAGAGGTAGAAGTTGTAGCTGCTCTGTTTTCTCTGGGAAACATTCATGGTCAAGCTGGACAGGGCTCTGAGCCATCTGGTCTCAGTGAAGTTGTTCCTGCTCATTGCAGGGGTGTTTACATAGGTGGTCCTTAGAGGTCCCTTCCAACCCAGACTGTTCTATAATTCTATAATGAAGCCACTTTCCAGAAACTCTTCCCTTGATAAAAATCCTCTCTCTCAAGAGGATTTATCCCTTGCAAGAGGGAAATAGCACTGAGAAGGCGTAACCATCCCAAACTATCTTCAAACACCTTCAGTGTGTTTCAAAAGGATGCATCTTTCTGTTGCCAGCTCCTTCAGCACAGTCTGCTGTAAACACCCTCCTCACATGCGGCTAAGAGCCCGCCTTGTGCTCCCTGATCCGTGCCACTTCCCTGGCCAGCACGCACTGTGAATCCTGAAATTAAACAGATCCCTCACAACTGCCTTTCTGTGGAGTAGCCGTGCTCAAATTGGCTTTCCCTGAGCGTTCAGCCCAGCGTGCTGCTGGCTTTTGCAGGAAATGAGCCGAAAACAATTCCTGGTATGTTGAAATGAAATCCAGCTTTTGAACGTTTGCAGGAAGAAATCGGGGACGGCTGAGCTGCTCAGGAGCACTCTGGCACGCTTGAATCCAGCCCCCTGCCGTCCAGAGCTGGAGGCACCCACAGCTCCCTGGAGAGCACCAGAGATGGGGCAAAGTAGATCTGCACAACTTCAGCCTTGGCAACAATCATAACGGCAGAGATCAGGGACTCTGATCCCCATCCGTGGGGAATATCAGCCACACCCCAACCCTTGGCACATGGAGCTGCTAAGATTTCAACCCTCACAGGTGGGAGCTGTACCATTGTGTTACAGCTGCTGTTTTGGTGCCATGCACACGTTAGACAGTGTAAGGACGGGTAATGCCATGTGCACGAAGGCAGGAACAAGTCAGGAGCACGTTGCACAGCCAGCTGTAGGAGGTGAGTTTATGACTCAAAACCGTGGATAGCTTAGGCTTCAAAATATCCAGGATTCGGGGATTTTTTTTTTAAACTGAAGATCCATATCTAATATAAAATGGAGAAAAGCCTTTTTTACCTTTGCAGAAAGGCTGCAAAGCAAAGGGGCTCCTGCAAGGATGAGTTTGATGCTGAGAAACAGAGAGATGACCAGCTCTTTTATCTGCCCCCACCTCTCCCTTTCTTCTCCAGCCTTGGGCCTTTCCTGATTAGCTCTGCAGGAGGAAAAGCTCACTTTTGAGCATTATTGTTACTGCCCTCTTTTCAGCAGAGGGGGAGATCAAAATGCACATCCATGGCTTGGCTCTTGGACTTTTCCTTATGGCAAGCTCAAGAGAAGTCACGTTGTTCTCTGCTTATCAGGCAGGATGCACCATAGGGGCAGCTTTGAAAATGAGTGGGGCAAAAAGCTGGAACAGCACCCAGCTGGAAATACTGCACAGGGACAGAAACGACAGGGCTGGAGGGGATTCCACGAGGGGTGAGACATCAGCAAGAGGGGCAAGGGATGGTGCAAGAGCGTGGAGCACTCACTCAGCTGTGGGAGGAAAGCTAGAGGGAGCTCAGGGCTACATGGAGAGCTGCAGGAACAGAACAACCCATGCCTTTCTTTAGCTGTGGAAGGTCCCCACCCACACAAACATCCCTGACCTTCCAGTGGAAGGCTGGATGATCCAATTTGCAGTGAGAATGTAATTCATTAGAAGCAGGAAGGAAAAAGGACGCATCATCAATTCGATGGAAATAACATGGTTTAGAGGGTGCTGACATGAATCACAAGTTGCATGAAATTTGTTTGGTAGAACTGGGTAGGTCAGAGTGATTCAGATGTTTCATTTCACCTTCTCTTTATGCAAGTGCATCCATTCTTCTCTTTGAAAGGAGACTTTTATGCCATATTTTTAAGGAATAATAGAAAGAGCTAAATAACCTGAAAGGTGTATGAACTATTTTATCAAGGGAAATCCAAGGGGTCCAAGGTATAATGAGCACTTGAATAACAGCATAAAGCACTTATTTTACCTCAGCAGTGACCCCAACACACCAGATTCCCCAGGGCAACATGGGCCAGAGCCCTGAAGGACTCTGTCCTGCAGAAAATGTTCTGGTTTGTGCCGATAAAATGAGAGCATTAGTGCATAAAGCTTGCAGAGATGGAGGAGCAAAAATCCCTCAGAAGGATGAATGTTGCATGACAGCCAGAGGCAGAACAAAATCTCATTCCCTATTCATCACTATGGGTCTATTTTCTATGAGCTAATGCTAGTTCAGGTAATAATTAAAGGAGGTGGGAGGGACAGAAAAGCTTCCTCTTCTTCCCCTTCACAAAGTAAAGACGTTTATGAATTATGGGATGTCTATTTGTAAGAAAAGTGGCACCTTAGGCTTGTGATCATCTCTACACAGTTTTCATTTTGAAATCTAATTAAGCAGGAAACTTTTATAATTGCTAGTCATTTATTTGCAATTAATACATGGAAGATGTTTTTCATTTCAGTGTCTCACTTCAAAACAAAAAGCAACTGCAAACCATCTGCCTTTGCTTGAACCTCTTGGAAAAAAACTCTCCTAGGCCTGAGAGGAGCAATGCTTTCAAACCCATCTCAGCTGACACCTTGACATATTCTGCATTGAGCAGAATTAAGAACACCATTGTCCAAATGCCAAATGTTTTCACCAAAATGAAAATGAAATAATGTGAAATCAATACCACACTGTCAAAATTCTGCCTCCAAGAAGATTTCTGCCAGGTCCAACCTACAGCTGGGTTCACTCCTCAAACACACCTGCACTTAACACCTGCATATGGCATTACTCAGCTTCCTTCCTGATCAACAGGAGAGGAGCATCTACATTTTCCCCAAGGCAGTGATTCATGATCCCAGCTCTCCTGCTGCAGCTGCTCAGGAGTGACATGCAGCCAAAAAGGAACAGAGACGGAAAAGCAGGAGGTAGAAATATTGTTTAGCTCAGTTGGTTAGAGCATGGTGCTAATATCTATGAATTCCTGTTGGGTTGTATTTTCCAGCAGTCCTGACTGAAAAGTGATTTCTCTCCATAAACTGGGAGCACAGTTGTGCTGAGAAGGATGTGTTCAGAAAGAAAAGCCAATGTCAGAGAGCTTGAACGACACTCCCATTTTTCAAAAACTTCTTCATCTGATGGTCTCCAGAATCAATCAGAGAAAAAAACGTTTCAGCTCCAGCTTTTCTCTGCACAAACATCTCCAAGATTTCTGCCAACTGTCAGCGTGTCTGGCTCATCAAGGAGAAGCAGAAAAACTTCTAAGCAAAGAGATCAAGTGATCCAATTCCCTGAATGTTTAACTCCTCTGATTAAACACTCAAGGCTGAGGCTCTGAGGGTTTATTTATCCTAGGGTGGAGCAGCCAATTAAGCATCTGATGCTCCTGCAGCCTGTCAGGGAGGTGTCACTCCCAGATGGCCTCAGTTACCAGCATTTGTAGCCAACAAAAGGAATGAAAAATGCAGTCTTTGAAAAGCAAGGCAGAAGACGATAGATGGGGAGGATGCAGGCAGGAAAGCAACAGATGAGATGCAGGCAGCAGAAACCTGTCCTCTCTACCTATCTGTTCAGCGCTGAAAAAAAGGGGGATGGAGTGACACTGGCTCTGCTGGAAGGGGACTGCTGGCCCCATGAGCAGCAGAGAGTGTGGCAGGAGATGACAGCTCTTGGCCTGCCCTGATTTTCACTCCTGTTTTCATCCCCAGTGTAGCCAGGCCCTTTACTTGGGCTGCAGCCTGAAACCCTGAGCCCCCAGCTGCCAGCCCCTGGGGGAGACTCAGCTGTGCAGCACAAAACAGATCTGTATCCCTGGCCAAGGCCTTGCACCACCTGAGAGACAGCCATCCTGCTGTCACCCTCACGTGGCTCTTCCCTGGAAGATTTGCATGGATCCATTTTGCATACATCTTCTATGGATGCCAGGAGGATGGAGCCAGGCTCTGCTTGGGGATGCTGAGCAACAGGCTGAGAGGCAAAAGGCAGTAATTGGAATGCAGGAAGCTCCACCTGAACATGAGGAAGAACAGGTTGCCCAGAGAGGTCGTGGAGTCTCCCTCACTGAAATGTTCAAAAAGTATTCAAGAACTGTCTGGAGGCAATCCTGAGCAATGTGTGAGAGGATGAACCAGGTGACCCACTGCGGTTCCTTCCAACCTGTCCCATCCTGTGATTCTATTTGTCTGCCCCTCCAAGACACATCTGGCTGTTGCTTTGTTGTCCCCTCCAACAGCATCTCCTGACTGGAGGTATCTTCTGAAAACAGTACTAGCATCCAAACCAGATCAAGAGGAATGTGAATCCTCATTGGTTTTTACTGCTTCCTCACTATTCGAACATCCTCAGAGCAAGTTTGCAAAGGAACAGAAGACATAATTAATTGTACATTCTTGTGTGCACAGCAGATGCTAGTAATTTGTTCAGTGTAAAACTTTTAAATAAAACAAAACTGCAGCACCAAAAAAAAAATAGAAAAAAACCCTGCATCTGTTTATGGAAAATAAGGGTCCTACCCTGCCTGAAGTTATTATTTTTCTGTAAGGGGAATTAATAAAGCCTATCTTAAATCATTTTTTAACTCACTGGGAAAGCATTTCAGCAATTTATAGTCAGATATTCATTGGAAATTGCTGAGGCATCAGCAGCACTACCTAACAAAAACAATCCTAACATTTCATGAAAGTGTGTAGGTGGAAAGATGCAGATACTATACAGCACAACTAATTTCTCCAAGTAGTAAAATGACCCATGTTTCATAAGTATCAGATTGAGGGAGTTAGGAAATGTTCCTCTGCAAACCCTGAAAATTATATTATGATGAGGCAGTTTATTCTGTGGCTGCCAGAACAAATTAAAAGTTACATATCTACAAAATTGCCCTGACAAATAAGAGCTCAGCTCCTGTGTAACCACGGCAGTGAATATTTACATCTACTAGCAAGCCCAAAATTAGTCTGGGATTATTATCTTGGGTAAGAGAGGAGCACCACTTTATCACAGAATGGGGTTTTTGGGTTGGAACGGACTTTGAAGGCCATCTAGCCCAACTATGTGCAATAAGCAGGGACATTTCTCACTAGATCAGGTTGCTCAGAGCCCCTTCCAGCCTGACTCTGAATCATTATCACTTCTTCATCTGATAGTCTCCAGAATCAACCAGAAAAAAAACCATTTCAGCTCCAGCTTTTCTCTGCACAAACATCTCTAAGATTTCTGCCAACTGTCAGCATGTCTGGCTTGTCAAGAAGAGGCAGAAAAGGAAGGCTAAGGAAACTGAGGCAGAGAAAGATGAAGGAACTTGCCCAAAAGGCCAGTAGCAGAGCCAGAAAACAAGTCTCTTAGGATCCAGTCCTGGTTTCTGGGACACTCTGTCCCCTCTGGGAAGCACTTTGGCTCCCTGTTGCCTCCAGCAAGGCTCTCTGCCAAGCTGAGAACACCCACAGGCCAACCTTGCCACGGTGTAAACTCCAGCACCAACAAAGGACCTTCCAAAACCTGCAGTGGACCACCTGCAACAGACAGGGATTTGTGGACCTGTGTGCTTGCCTTCTGGGTGAATGTAGAGAAGCTGGACATGCAGAGAAGTTGGAAATCCTGGAATTTCATCCTGAAGGTCACAAACCCTGAGCACCCACTAGGACTCAGGGGAGCAGTGGCAGTCACACAACAGCCTGAAGCCTGCAACAGGAGAACCCTAGCACCCATTATCACATCCTTGGAAGAGTCACAGATTGCTGCAGACCTCCCTGCGCTACTGGGAATCTGCTCTTAGGTCCTCTTGTGCCACCCATTCTCCAGGCTGAGCCTCTCAGGGGAATGCCTCAGCCCAATCACCTCTCCCATGTGCGAGGCCTGGGGCATTTCAGAAACATGGAGAAGACAATTCTTCCCCAGCACAAAAGAGGTAGGCCATGATTTGTCCTGGCCCATGAACTCCTCTGTGCATGCAGTCCATTTTGTCCTGATCCATCCACCACCCCGCCATCCCAGTTACTATGCAGCAGCCAGATTAGTGTGGAGCACGTTTCCCTCCAGGATCAGCAATTCATCTCTCCTTGGCAGCCTCTCAGCTCCTGCAAAAACACTTTGTTCAGGCCTGCAGGGCTGGGAGTTTGAAGAACTGTTACTTCAGCTCTAGCACAGCCCAGTAAATGTGATTTGTACCATTGCTGGTAAAAGGCCACGAGCCTGCTACTGCCCTGACAGCACAAGAGCTCAGGGCATGCTAATACAGGAGGAAATGCACTAATAATAACACCATTTTGTGACATTTGGGTAATTGGTTTTATGAAGGGCTATAAATAAACACAATTCAGGCAGCAGTTTGTGCACCCTCGCAGGAGCAGTGGCAGTCAATCAGGGAGAAAAAGTGGCGCTGCCACCCTTGCTCTGAACACCACCAAATTTGTGTAAACATCCCCAGAACCTCCTTTTCCATCCCTCACAGCCTCAGGTGTTCCTTCAAACAAGGTGTTATTTTGATACACAGATGGATTCTGCCTAAGGAGCCTTGAGCTTAGGTTCCTGTGCTCAGCTCTGCCTTGCAGGGGAAAGAGGAGCTTAGGAGATCCAAGGAACCAGGCACCATCCTTAGGCACCTTTCATTTTCAAAACTATTAGGTTTTGGTGCTGTCTGAAGGCCTTATCCACCTTTTATGGCACTCCATAATTTGCTGGTATTGAGCATACCAGCAAAACTGACATATAAAAATAACCCTAAACTCATTAAAAGTAAAACATGATGATAAGAGTCAAGTTACTCCTGAGATGAACTAAAATTAGTGAAGTGTTCTCTCAGTTCTCAAAATCCTCAAAAAATGGTAGCTGGTAAACAAATCCAGATAAAAAGGACAAAAACCTCACATCTGAGTGTGAAAAAAATGACTTTTCCTCTGCTCTGGCCTCAAGAGTTAGCTCTGACCAAGGGTTGAACCATTCTGTATTAAGCACAGAAACCAAAAGGCTTCCTTCAATCTCACTGTTATTTTCTCCCCAAACTGAAGGGCAGGAAATAATAATAATGAGTTTGTCTGTTCTCTTATGGAAGATTTCTTTCCAAACCCAGTAACTGAGGACTGAGATGCAGCTGATGACAAGACAAGCATCACTACAAACTCTCTGCTGTTCTGTAGCTGCTCAGCAGCTCTTTGTAGCTGTTTTGCCTCCAGAGAAGTAAGAGATTTAGCCTTCCACCATCCCAAGCAAGCACTGAAGAGAGGAGATCTTGTGCAGAGCTCTCTGGGGATTCCAATAAAAAGGAAAAAGGTTTTCTGTACAGCCCACAGGAGGGTTTGGAGGAGACATCCTGGCTCCCCCAGATGCCACCCTCATAACACCACAACTGGCACTGGGTCATGCTATCAAGAGCCCCCATCCTTTACCCAACACTTTGTCTTCACTCACATGCACCTCATTAAACTCTGGCTGTTAGCAGAAAACAAGAAATTTAGCCATGCCTGACCTGGGCACAAGCAGGACCATCCCCAGCCAAGAACTCCCAATTAATATTTGCACCTTCCCAACCTTTACCATTTAATATGAAAAAATTTGCAGTTTTCCAAGACTTGCATCAATGTGAGGACTTTCAGCTTCACCAGGAATGAGCTCTTAATTGATGGCACAACATCCCAGGAGTGAGCAAGCAAAAAAAAAAAAAAAAAAAAAAAAAACCAAAATTAACCATCCTGATTTTCATTTCTTCTGCACAAGGATCCCAATTATGCCATATATCACATGATTTGTATTGCCACAACACAGCCTTTTATATCTGCTTGAGTTGCCAGCTATTTAATCTCAGTGCACCTTTAAAAAAAGACTTGTAGAAAATGAGATGCTTGCTTTATGCTGATGCAGTTAAGGGAACTAATTTTAATTCCAAAGCAAACAAGATTCATGCAAGTCAATAGACTAAGGGGTCCAGGAGCCAACGAGAATAAGGCTCTTGTTCTGTTTTAATAATCCATGGGACAGTCCCAGGAATTTATATAAACTGAATTTTCCAGATCTCATCTAATTTTGGGCAGTAATTTCCTAGGGTTTGGAGGATATTTACCACTCATTTCAGAAGAGCACATTCAAATTTTGCTGGCTTTGCAAGTGGCCCTGAAACATATATCGGGGCAGCATAAAGACAGTTTCCCATCTTGGTGCCTGTTTGCTGGGATTAAATACCACTGGGATCAAAAAAAAAGGCAGTTTCAGTGTCTGCAGAGTCACTGGTTTACCTGCACATTGTAGGGTGTGCCTATGTTCAGGAGCTCCAATATTTACAAGCATGTGTCAGCAGCTGGCTGCTGGCTTTGGGAAAGCCATGCCAAGTTCTACAAAACCACAATAGGTTGCATGTCAATTAGACCAGAGATCTGAAGAGTCACTAAATTAACCTGTACTTAATCTATTCTAAAGCCCAGTTTCTGCGTCATTTCTTATGACATCATGTTAAAAAACAGCTGATTATTTCACCAAAATAAGTCAATATTTTTTAATCTGATCCTGAAGAGCTAAATGTAAGGACATATATTCAGTATAACATTTTCAGCAGAGCTCAGGAAAAGTTCACAGCCCTTCCCTGCACACATTTACGTTGGTACCTGTATAAAATTTGTAGCAGTCACAAATAAAATTTGTCAGTCTCTGGGTTAGACTGCTTCTCCAGGCACCTGCCAGGTACAAAGGTAGTGGAGGATTAGTGGTCAAGGATGCTCATGTTTCAATATCCCAATTCCCACACTTGCTGACACAGCCTCAGGATTTCTGTTTGCAGAGACATGACTGACAGAAGCTTTCCAACTGTTTCTGAGCTATTGAGAAAACACATTTTCTATTACAGAGTGAACAGAAATCCCATAGCAACAAAAGCAATCTTTATCGTGATCTCAGAGAACACTGTAAACACTTCTCCACCTAGGGGCAGATACGTTTGGGTTTGCTCATCACTCTTTCACAAACAATTCTCTCAAGAAGAAGGACAAGAAGATGGGGTTAAACTAGAGTAACTTCCTTCAGTTTGCATAACACCTGGGCACGACTGAGAGGTGTCTGTGGGCAGTGGAAATACCCAGAAAAAGAGCTACAAAAATGGGTCCTGATCCTGCAAGAGAGCATCTGTTGGGGACATCCTGGGCTGGCTGACTAGGGGACACTGACCAGTCCCCTCTAGTGTCCTTCTGCCCAGGTGATCAAAGCAGGCTCCAGGCAGGCTAGATCAGGCCTTCCTCCAGCAGGCATTCGGAAGCAGATGGACAATAACCTGCTGGGATGAGGAACAGGGCTGTGACAGATGCTTGACGCTGCTTTCCTTTTGCTGAGGGTAAGAAACCGGCCTGTCTTCCATTCCTGCGCATCTCCTGTAAGATGCTGACCCCCTGTGGAAAGATTTTATGTTACATGTACGAGGCTACAGGAGTTGAGAAAGGAAGGCTTGACTTAGTCGCAGGTATACCCAGGGAGCACTTTTCCATGCTGGAAATTCATCCAGTACTGTCCTGCTAACCATACCACGTGCAGCAGCAGTGCCTTCTTCTCTCTTCCAGTCCTGGGAGGCACAAGTGGGATGGTCAGACATCTATGTTTCAGGAAGACTTGTGAAACTGTCTTCCACAAGATAATACAAATGCCTCAGTAAAATGCAGCTACTAATGATTAAGCCCAGGGAAGAGGAGCCCAGAGGGACATCTGGTCACATCTGCAGCTTGAGTGCTGGTTTCAGATGCCATCACATAGCATCTTCCCCAATGGTAGGGGTTCCCTCAACATTCCCTACAAAAATTTGAAAAGTAAAACTAAACATATAAACCTTGCTTGCCTATGTCAGTATTTCAGACCAAGGTCCAGTGAAATGTGACCAAAACATGTCAGTCTGGGGCCAATGTTTAATTTCACACTCACTGCTCACTCTCACTATTTCCCGATCGAACTGGCTCTGTTGATAGATGGAGGATGCTCAGTGGAGCACCTGAAAACCTGTCAAGCATTTTTCCTCCCACCTCTCCCCCCATTATCAGCTGAGCTCTGCAGTTAGCACTGAGCTGACACTCTTTGTGACCAGGTGAAAATTTTGGTTTACAGCAGGTGTCTCCCCTGGTGAATCTGACCTTTGCAGACCGCTCGTCCTCTAATATCTGAATTCCTTGCTTTCCTAGCACAAGCATCTGCAAGAAGCATTTCCTACATTTGCAAAGTAGTTTACAAGAGCACAGAGCAAATAAGTTTCTTGTCAGTTCTCCAATTTCCTATCAGACTGAGATCCCAGACAGTTTTGTTCATGCAAGCAGCTGGGCAAAAAGCGTGTCAGAGCTGTAGAAACATCATGTTTCATTATTCTCTCAACATCTCACAGAAGAAATCATTTCCACTGAACCATCTGGGTTATGCAGCAGACACTGAAAATGTCAGATTAAATAGGAAAAACATTTCCATCTATGTTATCTGGCTAACATAGAAAGCAGTGAAAAGACCTGCTGTTCAGTGAGGAAAAGCAGGTAATTAACAATCTGTAGTCATCTTAACCAGTCCCATGGGTTTTATCAAGGGGAGGCCAGTGTAATTAGCCAACCTGCCCAGCCAAGCCAAGCTCAAAGGCCCAAAACTAATTTCATTTTATAGGCTATGGCTCATTTTGAGAGAAGCCTGATCCTAAAAAGCTACCACATATCCCTTCTGGAACCAGCTCTGTGACCCCCAAGCTCACCATACTGTGATTTTGCACAGATGGAGCTGGGTACAATCAATGTCATCCAGGTGAGCTGCAGCGTGGTATCTGCAGAGTGGTATCTGTCCCACTGGCTCTGGATGTGCTCAGAACTGCACACTTGCATTTGCAAACCAAAGTCACCCTTAATGCCCAGCCAATCATTTCTCCAGCCTCCTCCTGCTTTTAGCCCGTTCTGGCACTTGGAGATGGTAATTTTTCTCCAGGGATTCACTCCTTGTCCCCACAAGAAGGGAAAAAACCCACTACTTACCTGTACAGATGGAGACCACCTAGGACATGGTAGAGGGACATGCTTAGTGTAAGCATCACTGAAACAACTCTTCCTTTGCTAGCTTTTATACTCAAGATATAAAATCCATTCCCTGACCCGGCCTGAGTCCCAATTTCTTCTGCAGCTGGATGCTGAAAAGTGGTGGAGTTGGCAGGACACAAGAGAGGAAGTTTCTCAGCTTGTGGGGAAGAGGACAGTGCCTCCCAGCAAGGCATGGTACAGAGAGGGCATCGTGAGCCACTAGGGGATCTTCTCCAGCTAGGAGCAGGGAAAGGTTTTCCCCATCATCAGCCCTGTGCTCACACACACCCACACCTGCCTCCAGAAAGCTTAAAAATAGCATCCAGCACACACCCCAACACTCATCCACCAGCTTATCACAGGGACGAGCAGCTGTGCTTCTCCTTTTCTTCCCTGCTGCAAAATCCTACCAGCAGGAACCCTCCAGCTCATGGAGGTTGGGCAAGGCCCTGTGAGTGAGCAATGACATAGAAGGGAGGCTTTAGCATGTGTCACCTCAAGCCCTGGGTCCTGCCCCAGGGTCTGCTGTCCCAGGGAACCACGACCCATGCCACAGGCTCAGCAGGGAGACACTCAGAAGGGATTTGCACTGTGGAGCCTGCAGGTTTGCTGCTCTTCTCACTTAAGAAGAGTTCCCCTCACCCTTCCTTGTACAGCTGGGACAATGCTAGAGAGGAGACACAGGCACCTGCCCTCCCAACTTCTCACCTGCAGGCCACCACCAAACCTGAGTGACAAGAGTCATGGAAAGGCTCAACATTGTGATACAATTTAGAACACTTTCCTACTCAACCCTGCAGAAATAATCTCCAGGTGACCACTGCATCCCACAAGGAAAGGGACATGAAGGCTTCCCTTTCCCGTGTCAAGAGATAAAGCACCGAGATTCAAAACTGGATGTGGGTTTGATTGGTAAATTTCCTTCCAAGGGACCCACAGTAGGGATTCTAAGGCATTGCATGTTAACAATGAATACAAATGACCAAGCATCTTTAAACACCCACTGAGAGGTCTCCATACCTTAGGCTAAGGATTACACCCTGAGTACATTCACATCAGCAACAGCACTGGGTGGCTCACACTGAGGGCTGCAGGGTGACCCAAATCCTTCCATGGTCATTTCCTTCCATAATTGCAGGAAATTGCCATTTCAGCTGTGTGCACAGGGAAATGTCCATACCTGGCAGGAGTGCTGATACAACTTCAAGAATCTCAGAAAAACCCTGTAGGGCAATGACCCAGGGAGCAGCATGAGCAGGAACAATGACCCAGGAGCTGGGAGCCACAACTCCATGTGAGTACAGGCCTGCAAGTGCAGGCACTGCTAAATGGTTGGCCCTAAATCTATCCCTGAGAACCAGAGCCAGGAAAATGCCTTGGGATCATGAGCTGCAGCAGCAGCAAAGCTCTGACCCTGCTCAGTTTCAGGAAGAATGTCCACAGAACTAATGTATCAGATGCAAGCAAAGCAAGAGATTACATGAAACAAGCACTTCCTCGGTCACCTGTTCACATCCGACACCAACATTTGAAAAAGTCAGGCAGAGAATGCAGCTAAAAACGAGGGCTCAGTGTTCAGCTGGCCCAGTCACTGCCAGCCAGCCAAGCAAAAAAAAAAAATGAGAAGCAAAATGCTCTTGGCAGGGGAACTTCCACTAATGCTCTTAGCCTGTTGCAAATGCAAAGTAACACAGCCCACAGCGGAAGGTGTTTAAATTAGGTCAGGCTCTTTTTGGCACTTCTCCAGGTGCAGAGCACACAGGGATAATCACCAAGGCTGACAGTCAGCAGCTTGTGAGCATGGGGTAATCTGTGCCATTCATTCGTGCCCTTAGTCACTGGCATTTCAACAGGAAAACCTCTGTATTCAGGAGCCCCTAACACTCAAACTGTCACCCACTCAGGCACAGCCACTCTTCTTCCCCCTGCTGTTCTGAGCTGCTGATTAATAAATACAACAAAGTTCTGCAAATGCCTCATTATATCTATCTGCACCTTCATTTCTAGCCCAGACTCTTTTTGAAGGAGACCAGTGCAATTACCCATCCTCAAGCCAAGAGGATAAAAGATTAACAGAGGCAAACTCACGGAAAGCTTGAGGGAATCCCTTCACATTGCCTTGTGCTTCTGCATGAACTGAGGAGTTAGGGAAGGACAACTGAGGGCACCTGAGCAGCCTGACCCAGGATTTCCAGGGTCAGCAGATGGAAACATGCAGAGTCACTGACCTGGCTGGCAAGAAAAAACAGGCCACCAAGAACAGGGTGACAAGGAGGGGGAATGGAGATTTATTCCTGTGGGATCTGAGCACAACCCAGATACAGGTCTTTGGTGTCAGGCAACCAGCATTTCCCTTGGGAGGAAGAACAGCCCACAGGAGATGCACTCTCAAGGCGCTGGACTCACTGTATCCATGGGGGATATTTACACCAAAAGGAAAAGGTTTACTTCGAAATACAGAAAAGAAAACGAAGATAGAGCATATCCTACTTTATCAGGACTATGAAAAAACAAGAAGCACCCCCATTGTTCATCCAGCACCTTCACCCACTCCCAAAACTCTCTCTTGATGTGGCACCTTCTCCTACTACCTGAAAATGTAATGTTTTCAAGAGAAGCTTCCTCCTTCCTTACAGCCTTATAACAGAGCAGTACCGCAGCCAGGATCCAAAACCATTAGAGTCTCGGGACCAGCTTCAGCTAATCTTCCCAAGATCAAGAATTTTCCAAAGCAGAGTTCCTTCAGTGAAAACAGCTAAGGCTTCCATCTTTTACTCAGAACCAGAGGCCAGGCTAAGGGACAAGCAGACACAGTTTGTCTCCTCTGTGATCAGACCAATATTCCTTCTCATCCCATACTTTGGGCAGGATAGCATAGGTGACAACTAAAAGCAAACCCTCCCTCCAAGACAGCAGAAGATCAAAGAAAATCAGACATCATGGCAATTATTAAGTTTTTATGTTTACAGTAGTCACTTAACACGGACACCAAGGGGTTTTAATAAGAATTCTGATACTGGAGTGGACTCATTGGGAAAACTGTAGAAGACCAAAACAGCTGCAGTAAAATAATAATTCCAAAGAAGAAAAAGTTGAGATCATACTGTGCTTTAAAAGTGAAGTTACATGGTTTAATTTGCATAGCACAAGCATATGTCAGTAGCCAAGTTACAGGCGTTGATAAAGCCCATCTCAATTGTGTTATTGCCTTCTTTTAAATCTGAACAACTGGTTGCTGGTCTCTGCTGGAATCTAGGTAGGCTTACTGGCACTTGCTCTCCAGCAGCTCCACTTGGTTTCGCCAAGGAACAGTCAACACTACGAAGTTGCAAATGGTGTGCTAAAGAGAGAAACAAAATAGTTAGGAGAATAAGAGCATGAAATAGTGTCATTTACCAATGTTCTTCACTCCTGTGGCTCTCTAGATTTGCCCTCTCCAGACAAGTATTCTGGAGCAACACTCTTATGCTCAGAGTGAGTCACATCTCTTAAATAAACCTTATTAAATCTCTTTAATAAGAAATAAAGCTGAGCAGTCAGCACTGCTGAGGACCAGGTTATAGCCTTTATCTACTCACAGAGGAAAGCTTTCAGCATGGATAATACTCAAACATAAGCCCATGGGCACAGCTAAGCCACGTGTAGCTGTGTCAAATCACTGCAGTTGCCATAATGGTACACACCAGTTTTGTGTTTCTCTAATGTGCAGCTACACCTCTCACACATGCAGGAACAAAGGGCATGCACATTCTGTTGCTGCCATCAACAGAAGGAATGAAGCACTACGGAAAAACTCAGGGCAGATGAAGGCAGACATGTTTGGTGCTCCCACCGGAAAAGCTCAATTACTCGTTACAAAATGCCTGTGTAACTGCCTGGTGGGCACAGAGAGATGGGGTGATCTGCTTCTTTTGGGCAGTGCTTTGCCCAAAGCTCTATTCACAGCAATACATGTCCCAGAGGAAAGCATGCCAAGCGTGTTTACACCATGTTTACATCACCATGGGAAAAAGAAGATGAGAATTCTGTGGGGACTGAGAGCCAGAAGGCCTGTAGGTTTGGCAGAGATTCCTCCACATACCCTTCTAATCCAGACCATTACTACTTCTTAAGAGAACTGAGATACATGCACTGCTCCAGCCTGAGCATCACTTAAAAAACAGCCAAAAGGCTGTGCCTTTACTGACATCAACTGGCAAAACAAGTTCTGCAAGGGTAAAACTTGCTTTGCCTTAAGTATAAAGGCATAAGGTCTCTGATGTCAGCTGATGAAGACAGGGGATAGTGACCACAGCCATTTGTTCGAAGCCAGCCAGAGGGACAGCACTGGAACCAGGGAGGGGTGGGGGTCAGCAGGCTGTGCCCTGGAGCCTACCTTGGCCATCTGGGGCTCCTGATGGAACGAACAGTGCTGGATATCAGTTGCTGGCTTTGTGCACGTTGTGCGGGCAATCTCCACTTCCATTATGTACTTGACTCCAGCCACGATCTGTAACAAGTTGGCAGAGACAACTTTACTCACAGGACATGAAAAAAGGCTCTCTGCCGAGAGAAGCCTGGCAAAAAGGCAGGCAGTGCTCCTGTTACATGATGGAAAACAGACTGTGAAAGTAGAGAGGGAATTGTATGTGGCAACCTCCACGAAAGAGGCACTTGGCAGTCACTCAGAAACAGGAAACAAAATCCAAGTAAACATGTCCCACAAAGCAGCTCCCTCAGCAATAAACAAAGACATGTGTTAACTCATGAGCAGGGCAGGGAAACCACCGGCTCCTTCCATAGCGTACAGCATTCAAAGTCACTCTGAGAGAAGCCAAGACATAAAAAAGGGCTTTTATTCGCCTTCAGTGGGAAAACAAAAGACAGCGTGCAGAGGCCCCCAGGCTCACGGTCTGCCCTTTCCCCAAAGGAATCCGGCCGGCCTCGCTGCCAGCCCCCAGCAGACAGAGCCGCCCCCCGCTCGCTCACCTGCCTCTTGGCGCTGAGGATCCGCACCACCCGGCTGGAGTACATGTCGTTGCTGGCCCTGTTGTACGCCGTCATGGCGAACTGCAGAGCCCGCTCCAGCCCCTCATCGTTCTCGGGGTCCTCGATGGGCTGCGGGGCGCCCACCAACCGCGGACGGAACTCACCGCCCCGCACGGCGTCGGCGAAGAAGAGCAGGGCCGTGGCCAGCAGCACCAGTACTGACACTCTGTCGGCCGCCATGGCTGCGCTCTGTCAGCTCCCCCTCACGGCCGCCGCCCTTTTAAAGAGGCCCCCCGGGGCGGGCCGGGGCGGGCCGGGCGGTGTTTTGGGCCAAGCCCGTGCCCGCCCCGCCCCACCCGGGACCCTCCGGCCCCGACGGCGCTGGCTGAGGACTTCCACGGGGTCAGGGAGTGCGGGGGCAAAGTGGAGGAGGATTCTTTCCCGCACGGGAAGTTAGAGAGTTTTTCCAGACTCTGCCTCCTCGTGGGTTATTCTTGTGCTTATTTCCCTCTACTGCGAAGGGAAAATAAAAGCCACAGAGCATTTAAAATACCGCTGTTGTTCCCAGCACAAAACACCTTAAGTAATTTCCTAGCTCTGCCTCCGCAGCGCTGGTGTTGCCTCACCTACGCGTCGAGGGGCCGAGGCGGCTTCCCAGACGGATGGCTTCGCTTCCCGCCTGCTCCCATAAACACCAACATTATCTCCCTCATCCCATCAGGAACCCTAAGTTTGGAAAGACAGGACTTAATATAGCATGAGGGAGCCAGCTCCGGTGAGATTTAAGGCCTCACGGAGTTGTTAGGCTGAGAGGGGAGGAAGTTTTGCACCTGAATATCCACAGCGTGCCTTGTAATGGAAAGGGCTTGTCTGCTGACTGGAAAGGCTGCCTGCGTGCCAGCAATATCCAGCATGGAAAAATCCCTGCAGTTGGCAACAAGCTGAGCTGTCAACACTGATGGGACATTGGGGTTGTTCTTTTAGCGAGAGAAATAATCATAGAATGGCTTGGGCTAGAAGGGATCTCAAAGATCATTTCACTCCAACCCCCCTACCATGGACAGGCATACCTTCCACTAGACCAGGCTGCTCAAAGCCCCAGAATGAACACCACCAAAATCACCTGCAGACACCCAAACAGAAACAAGCTGCATTTGTTGCCTATTGCCAGTCCAAACACCACAAAATCAGGACTTGAAACAAAGCAATTATGAGGAGAAAAAAGGCTTGGCAAAAAAATTATGTTCTACAGCTGTGGAATAAAGGGCACCTGGTTCATGAAATAAAGCTGTATTTGTCCATTTGTTTCTGAAGGGTGCAACTATCTTGCTCTATCAGAGGTGCTTTTTTAAAACTATAAAACAGAAATTCACAAATAACCACATAAACAATCTGCTAACTAAAGAACTTACTAAGCAGCAGAAGACTCATGATAACATTGCAGAAGTTTGTAATAGTATGTGCCATCAGTATAACTAGAAAAATAGTGGTTTAGCATCTTCTTTTGTGGTTGATATTTGAGCAATATCCAACATATTTTCATCTGCCTTTTTGTCTATGCTTCAATTTAAAATTCAGGACTGGTGAGCCTTTTATGATACGAGGCTTACTAATTTCTCCAGGAAACTACTACATCCCTTGCCCTTTCTCTTGACATCCCTCAGCTCTCTTTCACCATTCAAACATACAGTTGTCAAACATGAAAGTTTCCTTTTTACAACTCTAGCCATTACAATATGTGCAGAAAATCCTTCAAATAAATGTTCTGTAGCTTCCAGCCAAAGCTTCTTGGCACCTGTATGGGCACAGAGATCCTGTGAAGTACAGTCAGCCAGGCCACTGTCCAGTTGGAGAGTTACATGGACAACTCTGTGTCTGTGGGATTGAAAGATAAAATATCCCATTGAATTCTTTGGCAAGATTTGTAGGATCAAGCCCATAAAGACATTTACAACAGAAATGGCAGATGGAAGTTAGATGGCCCACATCAATAGGTAGTATTGCTGTGGGCCATGTCCCCAGGGTAGTTCTCATGGCACAAAAATTAACTCGGAGGCTTGTGTTCTTAACAGAAAGAGTATCTTTAAATGTGGATATTTCTCCACTTTGCAATTCCTGACGTGTACGCAGGGCTATTCTCTGAACACACTTTCAGAGTTTGGTTGAACTTCCCAAGAAAAATCTCCACTGTGGCAGTCCCTCACACATTATCTGAGTACCTCCCCTCCAGGCCTGCTATCTGCTATTATTTGTCTAAAGATAACAGCCTTTGGCTGGTTCCTGCAGGGCTGCAAAGCACAGCCTGCAGAGCTCTAATCTCTGCATGGCTCTTGCATGGAAATGGGGCCTGCAGGAAGAACAACGGCTTCTGTTGTCACTCAGTAATGACATAGCAAACCTCAGATCCCGAAAAATAATCACTCTCCCTACAGGTAGGAGATTACCTTTGAAATATCTCAAATCCAATACACTCTAAATGCTTTTTTAATCTGTTTTTTGACTCCCTTTTAAAATACATCAGTCAAATCAAGGTTAGATTTCCCAGTTTTCCTCTGTTAAACTGGCAGCCAGAACCAAATGCAGGGTTTGCATATGTTCACATGAGTGCTGGTGGCTCACAAAAAAAAGGCCTCTTGAGCAAGACAGTCAGCAGTTTATGAGATGGGTCTGAGAGTGATTCAATACCAAAGGCAAAACTATTTCACTGCAGTAGAAGAGTGTCCTCTGCTTATGGAAACAAAGCCATCCCATATTAGCTTATTCAGTGATGGTGGGAGAAACAGAGAATCTCTGCCTCCTTTGAGACTCACGGTCACCACTCCCTGCTCTGGCATGCAGAGGCGTTCTTTCTCAGGAGAGGAATGGGGGCAATGCCATGACTTGTCCACACAAAGACAACCAGGTCACTGTCTTGTCTCTCATCTTGAGTTCAGTCACTTGAATGAGCTCAGAGGCTCAAACAGCTGGCTTCTGAAATCGAGACAGCTGATTTGAAAGTGCCCAATGAAACAGAACACAGCCACATCTCTTTTGCATGTACACATGCCCTCACATACCTGGCAAACTCTTGCTACAAGCCAAAAGCCAGTAGTGGCTTTTCTGGATAGGCTGCAAGGTGATTGCTCAGCTGAAAAATAGTATATACCAGGAGAGGCTTCAAGGGCACCAAAGGGCTGCTCTGAACACATTTCAGTGCTGGCAGTACAACTGGATTAGTAAAGAGCCCCCCTCAAGTTCAAAGACTGCCTAAATAAGCTTAGCACTTAGTGCTGAGTGCACATTTTGGGCAATTCAGTGGGAACAGAGCTATTGGGAAACACAGGCTCTCAGTCGGGGTGTTGAGTTCTCTTGAAAGCACAGCCTTAGATTTCTTGGGAACAGAAAAAAACAACAGAAAAGAAGTGCAGGTAGCACTGAGGGCTGTTCAGTCCCTGGTGGTCACTTTTAGGAATTAAGTGCCAAACATCTTTCAGCACTGATCTCAAGTAGGTCAATGATCATCGCCCTGCAGATGGCGATTTGGGACCTACACAGCCCTCTGCTGAGCCCCAGGCTGCTCACATCACTTGTGGGATGACAGCAGCACCTGCTCTGAATCCCTCTCCCGTATGCCAGTGCAGAAGATAATCTGCCTCTAAGAAATGGGAATTCACTTGCAGACATCTGCTTAGTAGTTACTGCTGTTAATCTCTCCTTATGCCCATGAGGGGAGGCATTATTGTTTACACACAAGAAGTAAACAAAGTAATTGGCAGCAGGAAAAGCTGCATTTCAAATAACTGCCTGCAATCAGTTATGGTCAGATTGTGCAACTGAAACAGTGAAGCCATGGTACTGAAAGTGGCTGCTGGTTTAAGTGAAGTACTGGTGCACTTGGGATTTTAGCAAAAAAAAAAATCCTCTACAGCAGCATTCTTTTTTTACTCTGAGAAATACAAATACTGACACAGCAATACCACATATTCAAAATTATCACCAGGGATTTTCTGCAATCTGGTGCCTTTGATGGCTACATTAGCTTGTATTTATTAAGAATAATTTGGCCATTCTCTTTTCCCCTGTATTCTTCATCTTATGTATTTGTTTGCCTCAGCCTGCAGGAGAAATAACTTTGCTGTATAAGATTTATGTCCATTAGTTCTTATTAGATGTTTTTTTTCTTCCCCAGGAATTGTTTGGTTCAGAGCTGACAAGAAAATGAGTTCTGTCCTTGGTCTCCAATCCAATCTAAAGCACAGAGTTGTGTTTAAGCTTAGCTTCTGAGGAATACCAGTGACTTCACATGACTAAGAAGCAGCCTAGAATGAAGTGTGTGTTTGTGTGCTGTGCTGACAGTTGCCCTCCAGCAGCCTGCTGGGATATTAGACTGGGACACACAAAGAGGAGAGCTCTGAGGCTTTGCAGATCCCTGGAAGCCCAGAGGGGAAAGCAGTTCCTCTGCAGTAGTGACCATGCAGAGTTCCTCCAAGCTCCCCAGGAGGTGGTTCACAGTCACACCACTCTTGTTCTCTCCATAAATCAAATAATTTCTCTCCTCCCTCGGCAACAGCTTGTAGTGTAACTTCACTACTTCGAAGGCCAAGGGCTTCAGGGCATAGCACAAATTTGAATGTTCACTCAGCATGGTATCACACTTTAACTACATATATTTACGATGAAGGCCCTTTTTCAAGAGCAAGACTACAAATCCCTAATCCTTGCAAGAACACACAATTAAAAGGCCATCCAGGACCTCAAGTTTTCATTGGCTCAAGACAGCTGCTCTGCCATGATCCCAGCAGAGGCAAGCCAGATGCCAGACCGCTTTGGATTGCATGGCACTACACAGGCAGACACAATTGCTTTGGTTTTGTTCATTCTGGAGTTTGGGAGGTATGTTTGATTTTTCGTTTGGTTTTGTTTTTAAGAGACAATTGTTGTGCTCTCAAACAAAAGATTCCTCATTGGAAGACAAATCAGTGGTGCATAGCCTGGATATTTGCACAATCTCCATATACAACCAGAGGTACAACCTCTGATTTAAGTTTTGAAATGGTTACAGTTCCTGTCTGCCCACCATTTAAGAGCAGAAAACTCTGCCTGGTTAAGGCTTCATTGCAGGAAATAGAGAAGCAAGACTTGGATCTATGAAACATCTGAGTGGAGAGAACAGCCTGTTCTCAAGGGGCTGGCTGGCCAGCAGGATTCCTCACTGCTTCTCATTAGGAAGGACTTAAACTCTTTTCTACATTGTGCTGGTTGGATTTGAAGCATGGGAAGGGACAGGGACGCCTATTGTGTTTAACAATTGCAAGAGAGGAATCATCAAGGCAGCTTGCAAGCAAAACCAGTCGCCCATACCAGACAAAGAGGGATACTTGGCCACTAAGATTTTTCCCTCAGGAAGGAAGTGAAATTGTGAATAACCTCAAAATTCACCCCACCAGGTCCTCACTTGCTGCTCTATGCATGCACATCCAGCAAAAAGACCAGCCCACTCCAAAACATGAAAGGGCCCTTCAGAAAAGTATATATTGTCACATATAAATAAGATTACTGCAGCAATGCTCATTATTTAATTAACATACAGTTAATCTACAGGCCATGCTGCAGCTCACATTTATAGTTATCCATCCTTCAGGTTTCAGCAAGCTCAAGTGCACAAGTAAAGACTCACTTTCAGAGCAGTATTTTTACTCAAAAAGTGGTTATTTGTGAGTGAGGGAAGTGCTTTGTATCCAGTAGCTGCTGTCAGTTCACTCCAGTTCAAAAGTTTCAGTCATCCAAGCAAGGAGACAGCCACAGCAGATCACTGCACCCAGCACAGTGGATGACACAGAGCTGTAAAATGTCACCAGCACAAGCCTTAAAAAGGAATCTTAAGGGGGTGGAGGGAATAGCAAAGAATGGGTCTCACCACCTAGGAGGACAACACTTACCAATGGAGCTGTTCACAAAGACTTGCACAACATTCTCCCAGCAATCTTATGTAAGACATGTCTGCAAAAAAACAGACCTAATGCACTAGATTCATTTGAACAGGAATAATTAAAATGTGTAAACATGAGGAGAAAAAATAAAATTGTGAATGTTGAAAAAATAAAATTCCTTCTTAGATTTCCAGCTGGCTAATGATTAGGCTTTGATGAACATGACAAGGATAGGAACAGGGCAAGGACAAGGAAGTTTTCATTTCACTGCAGTTTACTGGGGAGTGGTGTCCAGCTCCTGTAGGAATAGCTGCATGGATCAGGTGTTTGATTGTTAAGAGCTCAGCCACAGTGCTGTGGTGTTGGCTGACCACAGTTCAGAATTCCAGGACAAGTCAGCTTGGAAGGAACCAGTGAGTCATGTGGCCCAATGTCCCTGCTCAAGCAGGGTCATCCAGAGCACATGGCACAGGAGTGTGTCCAGACTGTTCCTGAGTATCTCCAGTGAGAGACTCCACAACCTTTGGCACCTGCTCTCCCTGTGGCAACTCCTGACGTGTACGCAGGGCTATTCTCTGAACACACTTTCAGAGTTTGGTTGAACCTCCCAAGAAAAATCTCCACTGTGGCAGTCCCTCACACATTATCTGAGTACCTCCCCTCCAGGCCTGCTATCTGCTATTATTTGTCTAAAGATAACAGCCTTTGGCTGGTTCCTGCAGGGCTCTAATCTCTGCATGGCTCTTGCATGGAAATGGGGCCTGCAGGAAGAACAACGGCTTCTGTTGTCACTCAGTAATGACATAGCAAACCTCAGATCCCGAAAAATAATCACTCTCCCTACAGGTAGAAGATTACCTTTGAAATATCTCAGATCCAATACACTCTAAATGCCTTTTTAATCTGCTTTTTTACTCATTTTTAAAATACATCAATCATAAATCAAGGTTAGATTTCCCAGTTTTCCTCTGTCAAACTGGCAGTCAGGTCATAAGGCAGTATAATGAATAGCAAAGTTTGCATTTGTTCACGTGAGTCCCAGAGGTTGCAACCGTAAAAAAAAAACCCTGCAACTTATTGTGAAATGTCTGAAGGGAAACAAAATCGACAAGGCTGTGATGATACATCACTGCACCAGCCCAGCAGCAATACATCATATGAAGAGATACTTAGTATGCAAAATAGATTTCTTCTTAGACTAAGAGTAAACTAATAAGACCAGCCACATACAAACACACAGAGACACCTATCAGATAAACAAACTCCTACCTGAGAGCAGGAAGGAGAATAAAAATTATGCGTGCTCCTGTATCCTTGAGAGATTTTTGAAAGCCCAAGTGCCACTCAGCTGTTTGAGCATTACTTTCTGATTAGGTAGACAGTTTCATTTGGATAATGCACTGACATTATGCATTCAACCTTTCCACTTTTCTAGTGCCGGGGACCTCCAAAATCAGAGAGGACAGAATGAAGTTAGGCAACTGGGTTTGGAATTAAGTAACCACATCGGCATTTGTTATTTTCTTTCCAGTTATTCTGAATCATTTGATGTCAGGCTGAAGTATTCCATAGATCACTTAGACACTGGCTGTTAAGCTTCAGGACTCCAGCTGATCAGTTTTCTAAGTTGTAGGAAATCACTCAACAACAAAAAGGCCTGATTACCATGGCTGCACTTCACTGGGAAAATAGAGAGCAGCTGAGCATGCCTTGAGGCAGTCATTACAAGGACATCACAGCCACTTCAGCATCAAGCAGCATTATCCACCTACATGTCCTGCTGTGCTGAGCAAAGCAAAAGCCTCACTGTGCCCAGTGGGTACAAGGGAAGAAGCCTGAAGGGTTTACAGCTCAGCACTTCAGTTCTGGGATCAAAAACACACAGGCAGCCAGACAATGCCATTCTCTCAGGTGGGATAATGCTTCCTTGATGCAAACAGCAGAAGCAGGAGCTGTCCTTAACTTTGAACAATAAGGACGTCTCCTGAATCCTTTGTTGGCTTCCCAGGAAAAAAGGTAATTCTCCCCCAAAATACTCACCTAAACTACTCACAAAAACATCTTGTCTTTTTCCTTCAAATTCCAGGATAAAACTTTGCTTGGAGGAAAAACTAAAGCAGTGGACAGGAAGGCAGTGCACTAAATCTGTATCTTTCTGCTGCTTGCCCCTCTGTCCCTCTGCCTGGATCTTGCTGCTCCTGCTGTACAATGAGTTGAAACTCAGAGTGGTTAAAAGAGCTGCTTCTTCCTCCTAGGCTGGTGCATTTGCAGACACCGACAAAGAGTTCAGTGATTACATGGCACAACCCCAGAAACCATTTGGAGTTCATGGGACTGAAGTCAGCTCATGCCGAGTGAGGACTGTCCTGTAGGATCTTTCTACATTGTTCTTGAATATCCAGTCCTTCCTGGAGGAGTAAACTGTGCATTTGGGGAGCTCTCAATATGGCCATTAATTGAACTTCTAGTACAACTGATGGCTTGTAAAGCCAGTACAAGCAGTATTGTCCAAGAACACACAAAATAGCTGAATACATTGAACCAGATTTGACTTGAGGCCCAGAATCAGGAGAAAGAGGTTGAAAATATGCCATAATACCTCTCATTTAATCACATTATTATTTATTTCTTTCTTCCCTCAGCATTTTTCCTTTCAGACACAAGGGGAGAGTCCCTCCAGGAGGTCACTGTTAATAAACTGAAATGTGTATTTCATGTACTTCTGACTGATCAACATCAAGGACTCATTCCATGCATGCAATAATCCAACCTCACATGTAATTAACAATGTCCACTTTAATAATGGGCAGGAATGCAAGGCTCTCTTCCCCCCACCTCGAAGGATTTTGGATATAAAAGGGTCCAATGTTTCAAGGTCACCTAAACAGTCTAAAGCTTGGATGTAATTCACTCCTTTGTTGACGCAGCCTTGCACAAGGTTAAGGGGTGTTTTAATTCAGATGAAAATCAGGCTACCCTCTCCTCAGCCAGATGAAGGTAGCTGCTAGGGCCCCAGTTTCCAGAATCACAAGAGAAACTAAACCAGTCTTACCTTTCCTATAATGAATGCTGGCCTGCAGGCTGCTTGAGAAGAGAAAAAAGAAGATTTCAGATCTCTTATGATCATTACAGAAAAAATAGAGAAAACATCTATAATAGTACCTCACCTGCCTGAAACTCAGGGATTCCAACACCTGCTTCTACAAGTCCTTAAAGAGACAACTTAGAATCTCCATCTGCTTCATCATGAGCAACACCGAGGCCCTTCTAAGGGGGTTTCTATAGCCAAGTGTACATCAGCCAAGGGCAGGTGGAATGATGTGGGTGGTCAGTGAATCAGTTTCCTTAAGACACAATGTCTGTGTAACTGGACATTCCCAAGAAGAAGATCTGGGGAAGAAAGAGCACAAGGATTCTCACTGTGAGAGAAGCAATACCAGGGGAAACACAGCCCTTTGCATGAAGCAGAAGCTGAGGTTTGCTGGGAATCCACAGAACAGAGGAGGCTGAGAGAGCAGCCAAAGAGTCATGAGAGACCTCTAGGCTGCCCCTGTTTTGCTCCCTTTCTGATTCCAGACTGGGGATCTGGCAGGGTCCAGAGATGCCTCCAGCTGTGACCCCTTGCTGTTCTCCCTTCTCTACCTGGGCCCAACCAGCTTCATCCCTGTGTGTGACTCAGTGCTGGGGTGAGTTGAAGCCTGTGGCAGAAGGGAGACTCCTCTGAAGACAAAGGCCTCTGCAGAACTCTCTGACCCTGACCCCACATGAAAGCCATTTCTCCAAAACCCTCTCACCCATGCTCAAGAGAACAACTCAATCAGTCCCCTCAACAAGCCACCCTCTGTTGTGAAGCCCACACTCCTGGATTTAGATGGTGAAAGTGTCCTGCACTGTAGGAGTCATGCAGTCACCAAACAGCTGTGATTAAAGACACTGGAAAGAAAAACAAACAAACAAACAAACAAACCAAAAAAAAAAAAAAAAAAAAAAACCCAAAAAAAAAAAAAAAAAAAAAAACCCAAAAAAAAAAAAAAAAAAAAAAACCCAAAAAAAAAAAAAAAAAAAAAAACCCAAAAAAAAAAAAAAAAAAAAAAACAACAAAAAAAACCAAAAAAAAACCAAAAAAACAAACACAAACAAAAAAAAACCCCATAAGATGAAGAAAAAAACAAGTAGAAGTAAACAAACAGTTGTTCTCAACTGAGTTCCAAGCCAGGAAGAAAGAAATTAAATGATTTATGTAGGATTCTCAAGCAATCATTAGCAGGGCCAAGACCTGGGACCCAAAGGCTCAATCCCAGCCTCATGCATTTTTTAACTCTTCAGCATACCACGATCTTGGTTAAACAAGTAACTCTAGTTTCTGCAGCTGCTGCTTTTAGGCTGGAAGTAGTTCTCATCTATTTCTCCCCATGTGTCTGTTCCCATTAATACCAATTTTAAAAGAACCTTGCTGCTTTT
The DNA here is from genome assembly GCA_013400315.1 of Bombycilla garrulus. Classification (NCBI taxonomy): domain Eukaryota; kingdom Metazoa; phylum Chordata; class Aves; order Passeriformes; family Bombycillidae; genus Bombycilla; species Bombycilla garrulus. Next base: position 307,967 of record VXBU01011268.1, on the reverse strand, counting down.
CCATTGGCATTCTTGCTGCCAGCCATACACCATTAAACAGAAGAGATAAGAGGCTTTAGCTGTAATTATGGTTTTGCCTTTTTTGTAGAGAAGGCATCCCATGAAGACTGATACAGCTGAATACCTACCCAAGCACACCAATTCTCTCAGCAGGAGTTTTCAGAGGGAGAAATTAAATTGTAGCTGTATAGTACATTGAGCAGACAATGCCAGTGATTATCCAGCAAAATGACATCAAAAAGCACCAGCAGTGCTGACTTCCAAAGGGGCATGAAGTGTTCTGAAGAGTTACCCTGCAAAGGATGACAAGGCCCTTCAAGAACCGAATGTATTTTGTTCCTTTTACTCTCTGGCTTCTCTGTGAGACCTCTAGGGCCAGACCAGTCCTATAAAACACTGAAGACACCTCACAATTTCTTGCAGGTAGACATACTCCACACAAGCCAGCAAGTGCCTCCTTTCCTTCTCTTTCCCAAGCCATGAAAATTCTGGCCAGCCTCCCAGTTCAGTCCTCTGACTGCATGGCAAGGGAGCACTCCATGGAACTCCACTGCCCAAGTGTGCCACTCAATGGAAGTCTGCCATTCTGCTTTCCCAAAATCCTAGGTATTTCCTCTACAGTTCACAGCATGGCCAGGAAATTGCCTTCTTTCCCTTCTTGCCCTCCCTAGCAGTCAGGCAACCCTCCTGGATGTTGCAAGTGGCCACTTACAGTAGGATAAGTCAGCCCTGTGGCTCAGACAGACTCAGTGCACCCCCCCAGCAGCATCAGGCTGCGCAAGACCACCCCACAGACAGTCTTTTTAAGGGAGGCCTTTTATTTATGTGAAGTAGAAGCCCACAGTGAAGATAGTGGTGTCAGCCGAGGCCAGAAGGAAGCAGTGGCTCTGTAGCAATAAACACAAATCAGGAAACATGGCAACCAGCCACGCACTAACTTATGGCATGGCAGTGCAGAAGGAAGTGCAGAAATATTCTCCAGTGAGGTGTCTTTGTAACACAACATCCCCAATGCCAAGTGCAGAGGAGTCAGGATGAACCAGACACAGAAGGGGAAGTAGTGCAGGGAGATGCCAAATTCTGTACAGGCATCTGGGGTCACAAGTGAGGTCACATTGTTTGGAAATCCCCACAGCCACGGTCCTGTCTGCAACTGTGCCAAGGCCAATGTTTTCCAAACCTCTCCTTGACACCTGTTGGAAAACTAGGGAACACAGGACCCACATTTCTGCCTGATCTGGGGAGTATCTTTTTGACTTTTCTGGATATTTCAGGGATATACCTCCAAAAACACATGTGCACTGGGGACCACCAGGAGACAAAAGCCAGTAAACCATCTGCTCTTTTCCAAGCTTCCTTCCCATCTGGCCTGACACATCTGGAGAAGAATTCAGTACTATTCCTGTGTTCTCACCGGGCTCCTTCCATTTGAGTCATTCAATTCTCACACATCTCAAGATGCATGCAAAGGTAGTCTCCTTTCCTTCCAAAACTCCACCTTCTACTTGCTCCAGCAAGAATTCTGAGTCCCACCAGCCTCATTCTATGGTCATTCTTTCTATGATGTCCTCACTTAGGAATTTGAAGTAGCAACTCAGAAATCAGGGTTTTGAAAAGGCCTAACTACTCGCTCTGGAGACCAGCAAGCACTACAGATTTTACAGACCTGGCCATGCCCCCTCTAACTCCCTGTCTCTCTCTCTGTGTGCTCAAGTGCTTCTAATTGCCACATACCACTCAAAAACTTCCTCTGAAATGTGTGTGCTCACCACCTGTTAAAGGCTGGCAAACACAAATAAATGTTTTGAGGCATGACCCGATGTATGGCTCAAAGGAATGTTGGTTTAAAAGGTGAATGAATCTAGCCCTGGCTCTACCTTCTGGCAGCATGGCATGCATGGTTTAATTCACGGTTTGGCCCTTGCCTTGCACCCAGCACAAACAGGGCCATATGAGCTCAATAACACTGGGAAAAGCTTGAATTAGATGGAATGCAAGTGCTTGACTGCTAATTATCTATATGACCTTGAAGCCTTGGACAGCCAGGAATCTGCTACAAGATAAACTACAAGATGATAGATACAGACACTTATTTCTGAAGATAAGGACTCTGATAAATAAGATCTAGCCAGCCTGTCTATGGTTAAGACATTTCTATCTCACGTATATGATGCCCAAAACTGCAGATCTTACCTTAACAAAGTAACAAAAAACTTCTGGGAAAGAAAAATCACACTGGGATAGTACTTTGTATATCCTAAGTAATGGATGATCCAGGTCTAAACACAGTGGGGGACAGAGAGAAGGTTTTTCATCCTCCAGCTACTTTCACACCACTCCACTGCATTACCAGGAGTGTGGCCACAAAGTTTGCCACTGCAGACCCTCGGGGCCAGTTCTGCTTGGAGAACTGTCATTCCCTCTCTGTGAATTCCTGCACTGTGCATGTCTTTCACCAAAAATTCAGTCATCTCCTCTGGGAAAACAAAACAAGGCAACAGCTTTCCCAGTCATGAGAAGATGAGCTCAAATGTTACTTTGGGTGGCTGCACTGAGCCACTTGGAAACATCCCATGCTCAGCTGGTGAAAGGCAACACCCAGGTGGAACATCACCCACAATCCAAGGTGGAATTTTACAGTACCTGCTCAAAACAAAGCTGGAAAGCAAAGAACAGGGTGACAAAGCCAAAATGAGGGATGGAAGAAAACTCCAAGTCTGAGGTCAGCATCAAAACCTAACCAAATGGAAATCTCCAGACAGAAATATTAAAGTACAGAAGGAAACAAGAATGAACCAAAAAAGTTTCAAGATTAAATTCTCAACTCAGAACAGAATAAAATTAGTTGAGGAACAAAACAAGAGACAAAAAGGAACTCACGCAAAGCTAAAGAAAGTTTGGAAAAAGAAGTATTCTCACCAGAGAAATATTTAAAAAAAAATCTTTTCTTCTACAGAAGTATTTGCTTTTTATGAAAGTCAATATTGTTTAACAAAAAAGAGACTAAACTCTGATTCCAAAATCACATGTGCCCTCATGCATGCAGTCAAGTAACAAAAGTAAGATATTGATACATTTCCAAACTGCAGAATTTCTAAGTCAATCTAAGGCTGTTTGTTTGCTGTCTGGAGTATAAAGCTATGAACCAAGTTTTCCATCCTGTTTGGTTTTGATTTCAACATCCTATCTGGAACATTCAGCTCATGTTTTCATGTTTTTCTAAGCGACCATGAGGGTTAGATTATTTTTTTTTCTTAATTAGAAAATGGAGTTTCTTATGCAATGTCTTTTTTCCAGCAGCTTTTAAGGAAACAAAATAGACAACATTCTGAGACCGCTGAGAAAGTCATAAAGGCTTAGTAGGCACTGCAATGTGCCATAAACAAATGCTTTTCATTTTCCCTCCACACATAAATTACTTATTTCTGTCATTCAGTCTCTATTCCAAAGGTTTTACTGCAGTATTTGCTGAACCGGTGTACTACAATGGACCATTTTAACTTCTTTAAAGAATTTCCATTGAAGCATGACTTGAATGGCTCAACAAGCAAATATCATTGATACTATACCTGTCACAGACAAACAACCAAACAACCATCTGTGCTTGGATGGGATCAGGACATTGTTTTATGGAGAAGCAGCGCTCCCAAGACCACCACAAAGTCACATGGTGCCCATGAGTGCCAGATTTTAGGTTCACATCTCAAAGGAAACTCAAATAATTGGAAAATCACAAGTAGACACAAAGCCTCTCAACTATTTCATCAACAGTTTAGAAGAGCCCTCTGCAGTGTTTGTTCTGGCTCATATACAAAAATATCTAAGCCCTCATCCAAATCCAAGTGTTGAAGCATGTAAATAAATGATGAAGGAAGTTCTCCCACTTTAGGAGAGCTTTGTCTTTTTTTGCCCATGGATATTCCCATGTAGATGCATGCCAGCATACGCTGATCTTCCAACACCCTAAACTCACCCTAACTTGAAACACCTCCCCTTGTCTCCACCAGACAGCAAACTCCAACCAGAGTCAGAAGGAAGCCATATTGGACTGAAAAGTGCCAGAGCTGTGTCCTCGGTTTCCTGGAGAAAAATTGTTCTCCTGGGAACTACCTGGATTTTGAAGGACTTTTTTCTCTTCCCTGGCATGATGTGATTCAGTTTCCAACAGACAGTGCACACAACCTTTGTGAATCCATTGTGAAATCTTTGTGACAGGAAATTGTCTAGGCCTAAGATGAGGAGACCTTTCAGGCAGGTCTCTAGAGATGTCCTTCCACCCTTCTGTCTGTGTGCTACAGAAACCTTTGCTGAGGATGTTCTTTGACAGACTATCTGAGGACAGGGACAGGAATTACACCATTCTTTATGCTGCTTTTTGAGAACCTCCAAGAAAGGATATTCATTTCTTCCCCAAGTAATTTGGTCTACTGCTTTGCTGCCCTGATCCTTGGAAACACTTTTCTGGTTCCAAACTCTGATGTCCCTTGCTGTGATCTAATACTAATACAGCTAGCAGGAACACAGAGAACACATTATTCTGCCACAGCTAACCTCACATCAATCTCACCAGCCCCCAAAAAGGGAGCAGTCATTTTTCTAAACTCATGGTAGTGTTCTGACTACTAATTTTTCACCAATTATTAATTAATTAATGATTACTCAGTTATACCAATAGTATTTCAACTATACCAATTATCTTTTCCTCCAAGTGCGAAAGACTTGTCTCCTCAGCAAAGTAGGGATGTGGGAGGATGAAATATGTGTTTGTGGAAGTGCCAGGTAAGAGCAGGAAAGAAACCAGGCACTGGAAAGCAGAAGAGTAGATGGAAAAAGTCAGAATTACATTGTCTGGGGGAGGAAATGCTTGAACCCTGTAATCAAACAGAAAAAGTCATATCACTGGTGATTAAAAACTCAGATTAGTACCAAACTAAAACTACTGCATGTGCCAACACTCTTTCTAGAAGCACAAATGCCACATTCTTCTCTGCAGGTCAACTAGCAGCAAGGGCATGGCTGCAGGGAGACCCTCTCCAGCTCTGCTATTCTATCAGTAAGACTGTCCAAACCACCAATGAGGGAAAATGCATTGGTGTCATCATATTTCCACCTGCTTACTGTGTTTTCTCTCACCAGCCAGCCTCAATTTTCCCATTCCATGTTCTTCCACTCCTAAGAAATCTGCAATGAAAGGGCAAAACTCATCCAGGTACTAAAATAATATTTTTTTCAAGCCAGAGCAAGCACCACTGAGTCCAGCCCTTCCTTACACAAGAGCTGCGATCTGGTGGAGACTGAGGGATTTTTTTGCCATGTTGACCTCTGTTTTCTTACCATAGGAGTGGTATGAGGAATGGGAGCTCCCTGGTGGTAAAACGTGAACTTGGAAAGATGGACTTTCAGTGGCCCCGTGCTTTTCCCTGCTCACATGGAAGTGTCGGGATAACAGGAACACAGTCCTGTGCTGCCCTCTCCCAGGGCACTGAGAGCAGTCACACCTGAACACTGAACATGATGGTGTGTAGTGCAGGGGTGCCTGTTTCAGAGCCCAGCACGACTCCCAGCTCCTCCTCACAAACCCAGCATCCCTTTCTCTAGCCCAGGATGTGCTGGGACATACATTCACAGGCCAGGCCAGGAGGTACGTGTGTTTGGTTCATGACAAAATCAACAGCAGCCACATTACTGCCACCTATCCAGGTTTCCTGACACCTCAAAACAGAAGCAAGACCCAGTCAAAATCCAACAGAATTTTGGTGAAAAAGAGCTTGGACTGCCATGATTTTCACAAAACAACAGGCCTCTACTTTTTTCTACCTGAATTTTAGCACTGTCTTCTTAGGCAACAGTCCCAATCAAGTGCCCAGCAGCCCTTAAACAGTTAGGGTCTCAGGGGATCTGGAGGAACCAAACCACTCCATCTCACACACACAGCTCGCATACAGGGTTTGCTCCTCAAGGCCCACCTTGGCATCTGGTTCTGAGCTGAGTGCCATTGCTCCTGTCTGCCTGAAGATCAGCAGACCCACAATCTGGACACTCCTGGCATAGCTAGTGCCTCCAAGGGACCTGGAAAAGAGATACAACAGTGACATATCACCAATCCTCTCTGGCTTGTGCTCTGCCCTGCAGCCCCAGCACGCAGATGAACAATGCTCATGCAACCTTGGACAGCTCTTTATACCCTCAGCCCAAGGCAGAGGTCTCCATTTGCTACACTCCAGCAGGTGTAGCAAATGCCAGGAGTCTTCACAGGTTCAGGTGGTGATGAGCCAAAACCAAAAAGGATGAAATCCACAGAAGCTTATTAAAAGTAGAGGCACAATGCTAAACTCAGGACATTGCTGCCTGCACATGGGAGGCTGGCAAACCATGTACATGTAGATCATCTCCTACTGCCAGCTGACTGCCTTTGTCTATCCTCCCCAGGTATCTCCTGCCAGGAAGAGGACACCAGGCTACACAGACCTCTGATTTGACCCAGGACAGCTCTAGCTCTAGTGCTTCTTCCCAGACTGAGAAATTGTACTGTGCTCCAGGAATGACCCAGAGCTGGACAAGTTTGTCTCTGTAAGACAGTCACAGCAGGTGGGGATGAACAGGAACATCAGACAAAGGCACAGAGGGGCCCAAAGCCTCGNAGGAGAAAATAAAAAGGAGATAAAAAATAGTTGGAAACTGCTAGTTTGCATCAGGCTGAGAAAGTCAGGAGTGACCTCTGAAAGATTTACCGACGAATTCCTTTCATGCCACCAGATGGTGCCGTGCCTTCAGTCACCAGCAGGCAGCTGGTCTGGGACAACAGCCCTCCCTCCGCTCCAGCGGCATCCGATGGGCACTGCCCTCAAACTGCTTTTGAAGTGAAGGGAGAAGGGAAGAGACAGCCTCTTTCTGCGCCGGCCTCCCCAGCGGGACATCCCCCAGCTGCAGGTCCACTTCCACCTTGAGCCGGGGCGAGGCTGATGCTGAATCTGGGCCTGAGACAGCCGGGATCCGGGAAAGGAGGGGACATGAGCCTGGAAGCCCATGGAGCTGGAGGGAAGGTCAGGAGTACCTTTTTGAACACTGCAAGAGCAAAGCATCATATATTGGGAGAAAGACTTTTGTGATGGGCAGTCTGGCAGGGGAAACACTGGCCAGGAGTTGTGTTTTGGTTACATTCAAATGGTTTTGAACCAGCAGAAGTGTCAGAGCCCTAGGGAAGGAAGACAGGGTAGCTTGCTCAGGGAAGAAGTTGCTCTGGCTGGCCAGATTCAGCCCATACACCATGGGCTGGCAAGTTGTGCTTCTAGGCCCCCTTCAGAAATGCAGCTGTAGCCACACTCCTTCCCAGCACCCACATACAGCTTGTTGGGTGCCGACCCATCCAGAGATGTGAGCTGTGCCACTCAAGCAATGCAAAGGCTCAGAAGGAGATCACTGCTTGCTGAAGACTGGGAATACACAGGCTCACCCAGCTGGTTCATGCCCCCACACCAGCCAGCCTGTCTACACTCTGTGTGCCAGAAGAGAGCCAGCACACCAAGCACAGGCCACCAGTACAGATTCAGGCACACAGAATAGATCTAAAGAGGGTGGTGGGAAAGGAATGCTCCACTCACACTACCCTGTTTTTCAGTGGACACTTCCCATGGCCATTTCCCTGGACAAGACCAACCACAGCAGGTGTATATATAGCTCACCATGACCCAGCTGTCAACCCAGAGCTATAAATACAGCTACAGCAGAGATACAGCTATCAAGCCACTCTTGACTCCATTCATAATCTGTCCACATCCTTCAAGCCCACAACACAGATAGCAGAGTGGTAAAGGAAACTGTCAGAGATTCCCATCCACTGCATGCTCGCAGGAAACATAGCAAGACCCTCTTCTTTCCCAGTGCAAATTTCTGCAATGTCCTCCTATTCTTCCACCTCACCTGGCACAGCCCAAACAGCAGTAGAGGTAGGAGTTTTATCCATCCATGCGTGAAGCTAAGGTTCACCAGGAAAGAAAAGTCCTTTTTGAGACTACCTGATGTACTGGAAGGCAAAAAAAACCTGATATGCTTGCTCTCCCCAGCACCAGCCATGTCACTGCAGGCACAGCCAGCTCCCATAGCACTCAGACCCATCCAGACGCAGGCTGGGGGCAGATTTGTCCTGCAGCCCATGCCAATTGTACTCCACAGGCACTGCCAGTGCTGTGACTTCTCTCCAGTGTCACAGCAGCCATGGCTGTTGTTGGGAAATGAGTGCTTACCTCTCCATACCCACCTCTGCAACTCAGGCTTCCAGTAACCACCCTAAATTCTCAGAGCATTCTCCAGAAATTATAGTCCATGCTACATAATTATCTTTTGACAGTTTTGAAGGGCCTTTCACTACCTTCTAGCAAATCCTCCACAGCTATAAGGCTGCTGCTGATGAGCATCCACCATGCTGACTAATATGTCTCATTGCTTCCTTTTTTCATTACCCCATGCATTTCTTATGGTTAGACAGTAAGCAGATTAAGGGTGCGGATTTTCCAGTCTCTGCCTGTACATCACCTTGCCCTATACATGGGGTAGGGCTAATTCACCTGCCATCTAATCTTACCCACCAAAGCCCTCCATAAAATGAACTCCCAATTTTAACAAGAGCCAAGCTACCCCCATTCCAGAGAGCCAAACCCAGACAGGTTCAGTAAGTGGCCACAGCCCTGACAAACACAGAGAGGCCTGCAGTTCCCAAGCCAAAACAAGGGGCCATCCTGCACGAGCAACACACCTCCAAAAGGTTTCATTATTCTGATGCAACTGAGCACAAACCCTCTCATAAGAAAACTAAACTGCTACAAGAACCTTCTGTCTGGGTTACAGAGTGTGAGGAGTGGAGGTTCACTAATTCAGGAAATAAAATAATTATTAACGGCATTGCAGATAGCAATTACTAATGGCATCAGCAGCAACCACCTCCACACCTGGAACAAAGCCCACACAAGCCACAAATGCTTATTCTCCAAGAAATCCCTGCAGTCGTGCCGCATTCAGTGTAGCAGCAGCATCATCTTACATGCGCAGAGCAGAGATGGCCCAAAGGGCCGGGTGTTACCCTGAAAAGGCAGAGAAGGATTCACCACACTCGCCACAAATTTCCTGCCCGAGGCTGTGAGAGCCGTGCAGCCTCTCTGGGCTCAGCCCTCCCCTTCCAGAAAAAGGGCTGCACGAACAGCCCTGTCTCACGGCAAAAGCTCTGGAGCACAATCACAGGGAGCACTGCAAAGCATTCGGGTAATGCAGGCAGAGATGTTGCTTAAAGCTTTACCCACTGGCTCAAGGCCTCACTGTACTCAAGACGAGCCTCCTTTCTTAGACTGACAGGATTTAAGATCCAATTCCCATGTATGCAGGGAAAACACATCACTGTAAGTTTTGTACATTGGCTGTTTTGAGGATTTAAGCGGGAGTTGAGCAGTGGCCAGCCCTTAAGCTGGTTCTGGAGCAAGATGCATTTCATTCTCACCATAAAAAATATTTCAGACAGGCTTTAGTGCCAACAAAATGAAGGGGAAGAACGGAAAAAAAAATTAAAAAGAGCCAGGTAGGAGAGTAGCTTGATGACACTCTTCATTCTTGCTTACTTAAATTAACATGAAACTGTTCCACTGCTGAGCTGTGTTCTTGTGTTATTTCCTCCTTTGTCTTTCTAGTGGAGAAAATGCCCCAGGGGTAATGAAGCACTGAGCTAACTTCCCCATCCCACTCAATCCAGACTCATTATGATGAAGCTGATAAAATTTACCCAGTTCTATTGCAGCAAGCAGAGTCAAATTTTAGTCTGGTTGCTTATAGCCTGCAGTTTTTACCATGCGGAAGTTAGAAGGACTGCAACCTGCAGCAACTGTGGAAGATAGCACATTAAAGGGAGTACAAGTTCTGGCACTAATCTTTAGCAATTTAGGAACAGCCTTTCCATTACTGTAAAAATGGCAAGTATTGATAAGCAACATCTACCTCTGATCTGCACTAAATCTCAAATTGCAACACAGAAAAAGCAGGAACAACATTAACACTTCAAAAATAGGAAACTAATGTAAAGGGGAACAGCAGCTTGTCCAGACTCACGCCATGGACCAGGATAGATAGGGCTTTGGACCAAATACCAGGCTCTGGTTCCTGCATCCTGTCTGCTGCATTGCCTCCTCATAAAAGGGATAGAGCATCACAGCAGTTTCTGGAAATCACCCTTAGATTCTCCTGTCCCTAAATTTCCCTTTACATTTTTACTCCAGAGCACCTGCTAAGCAGAATGTTTCAGCTATGCACAACCATGGGCTCCTCAGGAGCTTTTTTCCTGCCAGTGAAACAGCTATGACTGTAAGGTTTACAGAGACTTTCTGTTCCTGTCTAAAATTATCTTTGCTGATCCTTGCGACGCAAAGACCACGGAGCCAATATTCCACAAGCCCTGAGAAAAAGGCACTGTATTTCAGGCACACTCAGCTAGTGTTGGTACAGCAGCATCCATCAGGCACGACCCAAGCTCTGGGTCACCACGGTGCACAGGGGGACACTGCCTGTTCCTTTGCTGCATCAGACAGCACACAGTCAGGGTCTGGGTGCTCTGTGGCTGTTCAGGCAAACAGGAGCCTCTGTTATCCCTGCTCCAACTGCAAGAACGTGGATGAAAAGACGGCAGGTGGATGCAGGCAGATGGGGGAAGCAGGCTAAGAGGGAGACAACAGCAATTAGCATAAGCAGCGGCAGCCTCAGCTCACCAGCTGCTTTGCCGATTGTCTGCCTCCCTGATTTCCAACAGCAAAGCAGCAATTTGCCGACGAGCACAGTCAGTAGCCAAGGCTGCCCCTCAGGACTGAAACTATCAGGGAAAACAAACGATTTCCATGGTACAAAAGCATGGCTTGCAGGGCTGTGATGTAGGAGTTTGCCTAAGTAAGGCATGGAGCACGCAGCTCAAAACAGACACCAAATACTTCAGATCGAAAGGCTAAAAAAGGAAGGTTTTAGAGGAGGAAATGAGTCAGTAGCTTGAAGGACGGGAGGGGGAGTTCAAATAGCTGAGGCATATAAAGTAAGCAAGTAGTCACCATCTCAAAAGCTACAAAGTCAGCAAAGTGGATGTATTGATCTCAGGTTCTTGTTGATGTAGGGTCTCATTCCAAAATGGAGTCCACGGGTGGCTTTTTATATTGACCATGCTGGATTTTGAAGCAATCCTTCACTGGGCAGACATTTGCCAGCTGCACTTCACACCGGTGCTTCTGACTGGAGCCAAAGTGATCACCACTAGCTACAGGATTGCTGGAATCTCTCAGGGTCCCCCCGGCTGAGGGATGGATTTTGGGGGGGGCTGGTGGGGGGGGGGGAGGGAAGTTTCAGGCTGATTGCAAATACCGTTTGCCTTAAGAGAGGAGGAGGGATTCACCTTTCATGATGGTTCATCAAAATGTACAGACAAGCTTATTTATAGCACTAACACTACAGGAAAAAAGGGCAAAGCTGGTTCAGTGTTGAAAAGCAGAAGAGCTAGTTAAAAAAATCCTTTCTCCACAAAGCAGTTCACAGCACTCATGTCTGTCATTGTGACAACCTACAACCTTGTATTACACTGACAGGCTGGGGACAAAGGAGTCTCACCCCAAGAAGGCTTTAGCCTCACTCACCACACATCACAACAGCAGCAACAGCTTGTGCAACACACTAAGCCAGAGGTGCTGGTGTCAGAGTGGCAGTAACTTCCTCACCTCTGCCCAGGTCCCTGTCCCATCCAAAGGCTGTCACTGGTAGAGAGGGAACTCAGAAACAGAATTTCCTCCTGCAGTCCACAAAGTAGGGAGCTCCCCCTGGGTTCATGCACCAGGCAAAAGCTAGAGAACAGCTTTGACAGGACCCTGCTGCAAGCCCGGCCTTAGGGAACCCCAGCACTACAAAGGGTCGGGGTGATGCTCAAGGTGACAGGCACGTGAGGTGAGGGCTGTCAGCTCAGGGAGCAGCACGGGGCTGGAGAAGCAGGCTCCCCTTCCACACACAACCAGCAGCACAGGACTGGCATACAGCAGGGGTTCCCAGCCGTGCCATACACACAGTTAGTCCCCAGCAGGCAGCTCTGGGGCAGGGCTGGAGCTCCCCGTGTCCCTGATGCAACAGGGGCTGTGGAGCCCTGTGCTAAGGCAGGCTGCTACCACCATAACCACACGTGTGTCCCTGTATTCTGGTGCACAGTTCCTGCCTCAGAGCACCACACACGCTGGGTTTAGCCTCACTGGGCTGCACTGCTTTGTCTTTTGGGGAATTAAACATTTCAAAAAGCCGTTGTGGTTGTTGGTGAGTGAGTGCCCGTCCCAGAGCAGGCACATCTTTCTCATGAGGCAGGAAAAAGTGAGTTTTCTCTTACTCTACTGGTGAAGGAGTTCTTGTCCCTGCTGAATTTCCTTTAACCAGTTAGATACTTTCTCAACCTACTGCAATGTTTCCAAAACCACCTCTCAGAACAGACCGAGCCAAGAGGCCAGTTCCACCTCATTTGCCCTTATAAGTACACAGCATGAGATAGCCCCAGCTCTGTTCTCATGGCCTTGCATCACCTCCTCCCCTCCTCCCCAGGATGTCTTGCTTCTGCACACCTCTGTCAGAGCAAAACCCATCTACCAAGAGCAAGCCTGGAGCAGCAACAGACAAATTACCCACATCAACTACGACTAGAAAGCACATGTGTCCCAGGTTTCTGTCACACACCACCAGAGATGGAGGTCTGCTGTGGCACTGCCACACGGTGCTGACCACCACTGCCTCAATTTCCTCCCCAAGCCACAATCACAGCAAGAAGGCAGGACCAGAAGTTGTCCAGAGAAACTCACAGGATTGAAGCTATCTCTATGGCACAGCCACTTTATTTTTTGTTTCAGAGCTACATTTCAAAAGGGGGGAAAAAATAATCAAACATGTCCCTGTTCGTTTCTTGTTAATACTTCCAAAGTAAGTCAAGATTTGGGGTCAAATTTAAGCATTCCTTGATTAAATGTATCAGAAAGGGACCTAGGGAAGAACTATCCACTCAGGCCAATTAAAGTCTGAGTCCTGCTGGTAGGTTTTTTGCTAGTTTCATTACAAATGTGATGCAAGAGCTGTTGCAAAAAGGAACCTCTGGCAGGAGAAAAGTCACCCAGCACAAGAGCCTAATGAAACATGATGGCTTTTTTAATGCACCCATCTTCAGCATGGAGTCTTTCAACAACTTCTCTCTCATGTAAACAGGCCTAAAAACATCTACTGGGATAGCGTGCAAAGATGAGAAAAATCAAATAAAAATTAAACCCCTTTAACTAGAACAGTATGGATGAAAACTGTAAGGTGTGTGAGCATTGCTCACACCTTTAATAGTGAAGCTTCAGGGTAGTTGTAGAAGTGTTTCCTCATACCCCAGCCCTGAAAACGCCGTGATCGAGTCTTGTTTCCTGCTTACAGGGAGACACAGCCTCAACAAATAAGCTTTTGATACTGGGGGCTTTTTGCTCATCGACTCAAGCCAGGAACATCACTGCAGTCAGGATGCGGTGATAAAAACCTTTCTATACATTTTGTACCATCAGCAGATGCCTTTGCACTCTGATTACAAGCAGCGCGAGCCTCGCTGGCCAGAAGCATTAAGGAAGGAGTATTTTCATTAGGGCGAGCAGGACTGCCATGAACACGGAACAGCAACTTCTCCGAGCGCGCCAGCCTCGGCAGCAGCGTGTTCTCAGGGCCGCCTTTGTCCCGAGGACAAGCCGCTCGTTGTTTCTGCCGCCGGGATGAAGCAGCGCCGGGATCCGGGATCCGCGGGTGCCGGCAGGAAGCGCCGGGCTCCTGCCGCAGCAGCCCGAGCCAATCAGCAGCGCCTGCCTGNACAAGAGGGGGACAGAAAAAGCCCCGGGAGAAAAAAAAAAAAAAAAAAAAAAAGAGAACCCCCCCCCCTCCCCCCCGCCCCTAGCCGCGCCTGCTGCTGCTGCGGCCGCCTCCTCCCACAGGCTCCCCGCCCTCCCCACGGCCACGGTCGCCCCCTCGGCCGCTCCCTGACCCCCTCACGNGTATGGGCGGGGTCGTGCATGGCGGCCGGGCTTCCCGCCCCCCGTCCCGCTTGCGCGTGCGCACGGGGCTGGGGCGTCGCCACGCGGGGCTCCCGCCATAGCAACCGCTTCCTCCTCCTCCGGGCAC